>JASUUJ010000087.1:0-310000 GCA_030449895.1 Citrus mangshanensis
GTTACTTCGTTCCAGTTACGTATTGCTTGCGCTAAGGCTGCTTTGGGGCCAGAGATAGGTAGTTCTTTCTGCCAATTTCACTTCCCGGAAGCTTTCCTTGTTTCTTTGCGTGATAGACGGTGCAGCTCTTAGGTGAAAACAAATTTTGTGAATTAGGGATTTTTGTGAGCAGAGTGAAAACAAAAAAAAATTGGTAATTAAAATTTTAAATAAAATAAAAAAATAATATAAAAGCCCCTTTTTTATTGAAAATATAAAAAAGCTTTTATCAAATAAAATAAAATAAAATAAAGAAAAAAACTTTTTGCAAAAAAGAGCAAGAGAAACTTGAGACACAAAAAAAATTACAGTATTTTTTTAATAAGCATATGGGCAAACTTAAAATCATTTTACTTTAAAAATCACAGAAATACTTATTAGTTAAAATGTGAACTTTAACCAAAAATTTTCTTACATCCAAAATAAGCAAAACATTATTTAAACAAACTAAATCAAAATTAAAAACAAAAGGTAACAAAAATCAAAATAAATAAATCCTTTAGGTTGCCTCCTAAAAAGCGTCTTTGTTTTATGTCTTTGTGGACATTCGTGCGCGATCTCCATAAATACAGGACTCTCGAGCCACTTCCTCCACAATGTTCCTGAAAACCTTCGCTAAAAGGTTTTAGCGATGACAGTAACCTTAAAAACTGTCGAGAGGTCGGACTCCAAATCTCAGAATACCATGAGGAAAAATATTAGTAACGATAAGGTCTGCCACTTGAGAACATAATTTACGGAAAAACATTTAAGCTTAGAATAAAAAGAAGAACTTTTGACCACTTGAAGAGAACTCTTTTCTCAAAATCATTGTCATGAAATGTCTTCGTCTTTCCTTGTAAAATCGCGAACTCTCATGGATTATTTCTAATCTCCACTTGACTCTTGCGGTACAACTCTCTTTCCCAAACCAATCAATATGTATTGCATTGCTTAGCACTTGATGTGCTCGTGCTCAAGCTCTACGGGTAAATGACAAGGCTTACGATACTAAATGATAAGGAGACATACCTATGGGTGTTTTGTACGCGGTCACGATATGCCCCACAATGCATCTACGTCCCAATGCGTAGCGCTGCAATCACCGATTTGGGCTAACTTGCGTCTTTTCAAGAATAGACTTGATTTCTTTGTTTGATATCTCAACATCCCACGACATGCGTGGATGATAAGCGGTAGACACTCAGTGGGTAATATGATGGCTGCTTGAGCAAAGCCTCGGCTGCTCGATTACGAGGAAATGAGTGCCTCATCACTTATCAAGCTCTCAGTACCTGAGCTGGCAAAAATATTAGACTTGACAAAATCTACAACAACTTGGTATGGTCAGGTGGCATAGCCTCTGCCAACAGGAAATGTAATCCTTCTTCCAAAGAATGTGGCGTTGCTGAAAAGATTGGGAAAGTAATAAAGCAAAATCGTGCTCATTGAATATTTACACAAGAATAGGGGTAAGTGAAATTTATTTCCTGTGACTTAAATTACCGAGTCTTTGACAATTCTATATGACACAAAACATGTATGAATCACAAAATAAGTAGGCCAAATAGACCACATTAACATAGATCTTTTGTCCTTTTAGGACAGAAATAACCACCACATGCATACGAGTGACAAAACTAAAGAATAGAAGGAATTTGAGCTTCAGTCCATGTCTTGATGACTTGGTTAAACAAATATTTCCACAGTAAAGAGGTCATCCCAAGCACAGGCGCGCGTCGCTCTTAATATTATCTTTTTTGAGCTCTCGTCGGATCGCTGGGTAAGTGTTCTTGTAACCCAGTAATTGACAATATTAAACAGTACCAAGAACCATACCTTGAGTTACGAAGAGATACTCATTTGGAAAATCATCCTTAGTCTTTGCTTTTCTTTCGTGGTCAATCTACTAGGTGTAATTACTTGCCTTAGAAGTTTTTACCCATCCTTTCTTGTCACGGATCTCAAAGTTGAACTCTTGAAGTAGTTGGATCCCGGATGAGTCTCGATTCGTTTCCTTTTGGCGAGTAAATATAAAGTGCGTGAGTGAAAAAAATCACTAGTATGATAAATATGAGCGAATTTTCTAAAAGTAAAAACAATAGCCAAAAGTTCTTTTCCGTTGTTGAGTAATATGTGAGCACTATCAAGTGTCCTTGATGCGTAATATGTCACATGAGCAACTCTTTCTGTGCACAACCGAGAACAACACCAACGGTATAGTTCTTGTAGCGTCGACATTATCTCAAGGGAGGCTCAGTCGGTGGCTATATAATTGGAGCTGAAGTCGATAGCTCCTTAGCTTATCAAATGCTACCTTGCATGCTTATTAAAATCAAAAGCGTCACATCTTTTACAGAAAGCGGCTTGCATAAAGGTTGAGCTATCTTTGAAAAAATCCTTGATAAAAGCGTCGATGGAAACACAAGTGACCAGGAAAGAAACGAACTTGCGACATAGCATGTGGGGATAAGGTAAAGATTTAATAATATATCTTGCTTTATCTTTCGATTCCTTTAGCGGGAACTCATGTGAAAATAATACTTACTGATCTCTGCCATAAATGACATTTTCATAATTTAGACAAGAGTTTGTTTAATGCATCACTGACACTTTCTTGAGACTATAGAGACGATGTCGAAAGAATCGGTATAGACCGTAAAATTGTCCATAAATACCTCATAATATTACGTAGTGAAAAAATATTGACCATGCACTCGAAAAGTGAGCGGAGAGTTACAAAGACCAAATGAACATGTGGTAGTCTTCTCACGATCCTGGGCGCACACAGTGTACGTGCAGAAAACTTTGAATAGCCATCCAAAGACAACAAAAGTGAGATTTTCCTGTGACATTTCAAACATCAGTCAATAAAAGGAATAGGAAAATGATCATGTAGTAGAGTGAATTAAGCTTCCCCAAATCATTACAAACCTACACCCAGTCGAACTTCGGGTGGGTACTAACTCACACACATGGGAATTCTCGACAATTGTTATACGAGGTTTCGGTGCCATGTACGGACTTACCCATTGTATCGAAGTGGATAGATTATGCATGCATCGAAGTTTGAAATTTCTTTCTTCCTTTACTTCCATCGCGAGTGGATTCAAACGGCGTTGAGCTTGAATGAAAATTTAGCATCTTCTGCTTGATGTTCTATGCATAGAGTAGGCAGACTTATCCACTAGCCTCCGGCTTGTTGTCCACATTATTTTTTTGCTAATCCTTAAGCCTTCTAACAAAGCTTTCTTCCTCTAAAGTACAAAACTTTGAAAAGAATGATCCGGAAGTATCTCACCATCTCCTAGAAACATGTACTTTAGATGACTAGAGCAATGGTTTTAAGCTCTATTTTCGGTCTTATGCAAAATGGAAATGGAAGAGATTTTGCATGAAATGAGAGTAATTGATATAAGTACATTATGATGGAATTCTGATTCCTGAAAAGAGAATTAATTATTAAATTGTCTCTTGCAATACAAATTTAAAACAAACTCATTTTCATCCTTTTGCAATCCTTTGAAACCTGACTGTTATTTAATGACTACTGTAGATCTTCAACATCCAAATAAAAACTACACTATAGGGTTAATAATATCCTGAGAAAATACGAGATATGTGTTAGCTAAGGGGCTACACATAATGTAATTTTGATGATAACAAACATGTGTATTAAGCCAATTTAATAAATATTGTATTTCATTTTCACTAGTTTTGAAGGGTAATATTTATATGCAAGTGAATCAAGTGAAATCAAGCTCCAAGACACTCAACGGAAGCAGTGAAAATCAGAATAAAGTTTGGAAGCTCAACCGGAAAAATTAGTCACAGATAATTCTTGTGGGTATGATTCAGTGATGCATGATTTAGCGTTTGAGAAGGCTCGAGAAGTTAATTTAACTAATTACTTTTCATAAACTAAAAGGTTTATTTTTGCACAGATAAAGTTCTTTGTGGATTTTAGTAATTTGGACTTAAATGTTGAGGATTTTGAAATCTTTGATTTTAATAGAGTATTATTATTGAATTTGGGAGTTGGACCTTTTTAAAAATATTTGAAATATTTTGGGCCATACTATAATTTATGAATATTTTAGACTAAAGTGAAAGGTTTTGAGAACTTTGAAAAATATGGGTATTATGTTGAAAAGGACCTTTTTGCAAAATAATAATATATTTGGGGCCATTTCATAATTTTAGAAAGTTTTGAGTTGACAATCATTATTAAAAGTGCAAATTGAACGTATTTGTAAGGATTTTATAAACGTTTTAGGTCATATTATAATTATAGAAAATTATGGGCCAAATTGTAAACATTTAAAGGCTTGGGAGGCTTGGATAGTGAAATCCTCAAGCCGGGTGAGCTTCAGGCGTGGGCGTGGGCGGGATAGCGAGGAAATACGTAAAAATCGCGTGTTTGTTTTCTTCCTTACTCTTTTAATGTTGGTTTTGATTGAATTTATTGTTTTTATTTGATTAGAAACGATAGATTAAATTGTTATACGAATTGTGTGCATAGAATTTAAAATACCAGTCCATTTACTCTTGGGTTGCGCCAACACAATTTCATTTAGTATCGGGAGACGAGGTGCTCTTGTGTAGACTTAACCGTCCTAGAGTTAAGAATCATGTAGCCATGTGACTGGCCTTTGGGAAGAGACGATAATTAGGCGCGTTAACGGCGGTAATATTTCACCGTATTATGACTAGGATGATAATTTATTTCTGAAGCTAGATTATGAAATTTGAAATTGTTTGTGATGGTGTTTAATAACGACTAAAAAAATTAGGGAAGATATTAGAAACCTTCATAGAATGGGAATGAATTGGAAAAGAAAAGAACCTACAAGCTCAAAGTTTATGAATCATTGTTTGTCACCAGTAGATAGAAAAGAGTTTACATGAAATTATCTAGTTGTTAAAGTGCTAATGAAATTTGGCACAAACTTGGGAGTTGTTTATGAAGCACGAATCAAGTGAAAGTCTAAAATTAGAAGTACACTGGAAACAATGAATTGTTCTAAATTGAAACCAAAATGAGAGTGTCTATTCTATGTATACTAGATTTACAGAACATAGTGAACACTCTAGGAGACCTAGGAAAGACCTTTTCAAATAGTGAAAGTTAAGAATCATTAGGTACTACCTAAGGAATGGAGACCAAAAGTATAGTAGAGGCTAAAGATTTAAATATTTTACACAATGATGATTTAATTGGATTCCTCTTTGGCTAGCATGAGAGAACTTGGCAATGCAAAAAGGCAATGAGAGAAGAAGAAAAGCATTGCTCTCAAGCCTCGAAATATAAGAGTGATGAGGCAGGCTGGATGAGGAGGAGATGAAAATGCTGGCTAGGAGGTTTAGAAAATTATTTAAAAATCCCGGTGAGGCGAAAATTTAGAGACCTGAGGAAGAACCAAAGGAGAAGAATGAAGTAATCAAATGTTATAGTACAGAAGCCTAGCCATATAAGAGCGGATTACCTCTTCTCATAAGCTCAAGAAAAAGCAATGGTAGCCACGTGAGATGATAGCAATGAGGAAACAAGTGATGATGAAGAGTTTCAAAAATGACAGAATCTAGCTCTCGCTGGCGGTGGAGATGAATTGGATGATGAACTTGATGAGGGTAAATGATCTTCCTACTTATGATGAATTACATGATGCATTTAAGAATTGTATGATGAGTGGATGTGAAAATTGGTAAAAAGAATGCATGTTTTAAAGAAAATGGTAGGCTCATAAATGAAATTGAAACTCTAAGTACAAGATTATATGCCTAGAATTAAAAAATAAAACATTGCATATTAGAGACATTATCAAATGACAAACTGCTTCCTGCAGGCATCTAGAATCATATGTAGATGACTTGAAAAGTAAAAATGATGCTTTGCAAAAATGCAAGCTGATTCATTAAATGAAAATTAAAGGACTAGGATTGGAGTGTAAAATGTTGTAATGATAGAATTGCTTGTATCATTTAAAAAGGTATGATATTTTATATGAGCATGAAAAATCACATGTTGTGAGTTGATGAAAGAAAATGAAGTGCTTAAGAAGAAAAGAGTAATGAGCTTAATGAAATTGTGTTAAAAATTCACAAGTGGTCAAAGAACTTAGAAAAATTTTTAAGCACTTTCAAATGTGTGTTGAGAAAGGAGGACTTGGGTATAAGGCTAACTTGAGAATAAAATATTATAAAAATTATTTTGTTAAGGCTACTTCCGTGAAGTGATCATAAGATTGTTTATCGTTATTGTAATGGAAATGGTCATATGAGTTTTAGATGTCCCAATTAAAATGTATATTGTAAGTCAAGTGTATTTGGGTTTAAGGAACCAAATCAACATCGAGGACCAGAGTATTTAGTACGAAATGCACAACTTGAATGTTTTCCTTGTAGGTACCACAATCAAGGAATGGTGGAAGTTCCTTGATAAAAGCTTATGAGGATAATCGCTTGATCCTTGTTGTAAATGATGAGACAATATGATTTTAATTGTTTTGGTAACAATTATTGCCTTATTGATTATAGTGATGGTCTTTTTAATCTTAGTAAGTATTTAATAATTCATTTGGTATTATAAATTAAGTGCATAAACATGAAGTGGATAAGTTTATTTTGCCTACTATTATATTTGAGTGGATCATGAAAAATGAATGTAGCTTGAATTTGTGAAAGTATGTATGTTTACATGAGTGAATTATCCATTGTGTTTAACATTAGTGCTTTATCATGATGCATGGTTTATATATATATGATGATAGCTTGTCAACTCATCATGATGAATTTGTTTGATTTTAATGATTATGTAGTGCTAAGCATGAGAAATGAGTGATATGCTTATTAATCTTTGAATGCATATATGTTTCATGATTGTGTAAAATATATGCATGATGGATGAATTATATGTTTGAATTAATAATCTTTTGAATGTTTAAAAATCATGATTCATGCATTAATTGGCTCTTGGATGTTTCGGAGATCACGAGGCAGATGCAGGATTGATCAAATATGTCGGAAAGACGACATGGTGCGGAAGGCAGCCATGAGCGGCTAACCGGCAGGAGAGCTGTCTCAAACCCGGCAAGTGGCTAGCGGCTTTAAGCGATTAGCCACTTGGTCTGTGAAACAGAGATTTCCCTCTCTTTTTTCATATGTTCTTAAGCTCTCTCCATTCTCTCTCAAAGCACAAGACATATCCACCATTTCCCTTAATATTCTTCATTTGTCATCTTTTTCATGGCAGATCAAATCTTTCAAACCATTACCCATTATTTAACCTTTAGTAAACATACCGATCATCGTTTTAACTTACAGCTTGTTTTCTTAAACATTTCTCTTTCTCTCTCGCGTAAATAGTGCTTCTTCATTTCTCTCTCAAATTTCTTGTTAAAATCAATCATCCAAATCATTATTCATCCATTACTCCTTAAATTTTCCGCTCTCAAAACAACATTTCATCGCTTTCCAACCAAATCAAAACCTAGCTCTTCCGTTTATATAACCCCCGTTTCAAGCTTCCTGTAGCCCATTTTGATCAATCTAAATCTGTAGTAACTGTCATCTCTAGGATCGATTTTCTTAGCTCAAACATCATTACTCATTATTTTACAAAACCCAATTGGCGTTTTGGGTATTTTAATTACTACGCCATAGTGTGCTCACCTTATGGATTTTACCTTGGTTCTCTATTCAATTATGCACCTACATTTTCATATGCATTGTTGTTTTTATTTATTGATTGAGGATGATAATTGTTATGTTATAACTCTTTAGTTAATTGCATGCTTAATTTTTATATGTTTCTTGATTAATCATTGAGATATTCTTTTTGGTATAAACATGGATTTATAGTACTTTTGATGATTGATGATTATATGTGTGTTGCTTGATGAATTGATGGAGTTGTTAGTTTGTTATAATTGTTTTGAAACTTTTTGTTTAACCATGTTGTGTATTTAAGGACTTGTTCATTTTAAGGGGAGACTATGCCGAAATTTTTGCTCGCACAAAATTAGTAATATCTTTATCGAATTATTTTTGATGTTCTTGTTTCGATTGCATCTATCTATTTTTTTTATGAAGGGGGGATAAATATGATATGTTTTTGGATAAAATCATTTTGGTTAAAATTTTAAATTGGCCATATATTTAGGGGGAGCATACAATATGATTTTGGATAATATGCATTTTGAACATTTTTATTGTCCAAAGGGGGAGACAAAGTAATAAATCATTTTGATGATGTCAAAAGGGGGAGAATAACATGCACTTTGAATATTCTTTTGATGATTAATATGTGCTTATGGTGATGATTTTGGGATATGATGATGATTTGATTACAAGGTTGTTTTATATGATAATTTTATGTTATGAGTTCTTGATTTGGTAATTGATGGAATGTTGGTTCACGATCATTTTATGGTTAATTGGATGTTTGGTTATTATATGTTTCTTGATTAACCATTGACATATTATCGATCTTAGCATGAATTTCTAATAATTTTGATGATGAAGGAGGAGAAGTCATGTATTTTGAATATGAAGACATATAATATGTATTTTGATCTTAAAGTATTTGTGCATAATTTTGAAATATTCAGGGGGAGTTTTTGTTTTGAATTTAATTTATATATTTAATTATATATGCCATGTATTAAGGGGGAGTATAAATGTCAAAATACATGAGATGTTTGTCATCATTAAAAAGGGGGAGATTGTTAGCCTAAAGGGCTACACATAATATAATTTTGATGATAACAAACATGTGTATTAAGTAATTTAATAAATATTGTATTTCATATTTTCACTAGTTTTTGAAGGGTAATATTTATGCAAGTGAATCAAGTGAAATCAAGCTCAAGACATTCAACTGACAACGGCGAAATCAAGAATAAAGTTTAGAGCTCAAAGGAAAAATTAGTGCGATAAATTCTTGTAAAGCAAGTATGATTTAATTGATGCACGATTTAGCATTTGAGAAGCTCAAGAGATTAATTTAATTAATTACTTTTCATAAACTAAAAGGTTTTATTTTTATAAGATAAAGTACTTTGTAGATTTGAGTAATTTGGACTTAAATGCAAAGTTTTGAAATCTTACCTGATTTTAAAAATTATTATTGAATTTCGGAGTTGGACGCCTTTTTATAAGCGTTTGAAATGTTTTTAATCTTATAATTTATGAATATTTTAGACTAAAGTGAAAGGTTTTGAGAACTTTGAAAAATATGGGTATTATGTTGAAAAGCACCTTTTTACGAAATAATAATATATTTGGGGCCATTTCATAATTTCAGAAAGATTTGAGTTGATAATCATTATTAGGAAGTGCGGTGGACTTATTTGTAAGTTTTATGATATTTTGGGCCATTCATATTATAATTATAGAAAAATATGGGCCAAAGTGTAATTTAGTAAACAGTGTTACTGTAGCAAATTTTAAAAATAATGGTAATATCATTATTCAATGACTAGCAGGATAAATCAAGCGGCTAAAGCGGCTTAGAAGTGGAGAACTGGCTATTTCTCTTGGTAGTTTAGGATTTCTATAAAAGCTCAACATCGACTTGTTTTAAGAACTAATGGCGTAAATAAAATCATATAACATATATTGAGCTTGTTTCGCAAATGTATCATTTATTGGATCATTATTGAGCTATAATTTATTATCCACTCTTAAGAGAGTTTCGTTTTGTGATTTTAAATTTACGTGGTGTGAGTGTCTGAGTGTGAGAAACACTTGGGATGAAGAGATTGGGGATATAATCTCTTGTTGTAAAGGTTCATTGACACCTTGAAAGTCAATTGTAAACATTTGAAGCCTTGGGAGGCTTGGATAGTGAAATCCTCAAGCCGGGTGAGCTTGGAGGCGTGGACGTAGGCGGGGATAGCCGAACCACGTAAAAATCCTTGTGTTTGTTTTCTCTTCCCTTATTCTTTTAATATTGTGCTTGATTGAATTTATTATTTTTTTATTTGATTAAGGCAATAGATTAAATTGTTGTACAAATTGTATTGCATAAATTTTAAAATCTCAATTCACCCCCCCTCTTGGGTTGCATAACTTGCATTTCAGAATGTTCCTCACTAGGATATTTCATGGCATCATTATTATTAAATTCTGTAACCTCTGTCCAAACTCATGTGAGTCCCACTTTATGTACATTCCGTTTTAGTCTAGCGAGTCTTAAGAAAAGGTCTTCTAGCAAATTAAGATAGAATTAGAGGAGTTATCCTCTTCCATTATCAAGTACATAAAAATTAGCGGGAAAAACCAACTTTCGTTAACTTGTCTTAAGGCATCTTAAAGTACTCCATTCGGGATGTGCATTAGACTATCGGCTAGTTGAATTATCATGGTTTAACTTTTAATGGACCAACATTCAAAAGATGAATAAATGGAGCAGGCATGACATTAATAGAAGCTCTAGATCTAACATAGACCTTTTGGCCCCCAACACCAATTTTACAAGGGATAGTAAACATGGATCGCTTTGCTTAGAAGGTAGTTTCTTTTGGAGAACTGCTGAAACATTCTCCCCCATGTGAACTCTTTCATCTCCTCTTAATTTTCTCTTGGAAGTGCACAGTTCCTTAAGGAATTTAGCATATCGAGGTATTTGTTTTATAGCATCTAATAAAAGAATATTTACCTCAAGCTTGCGAAATGTCTCGAGATGTCTTTCTCTTATTCTCATTCTTGGATTTTGCAAATCGACTTGGAAAATGAGGAGGTATCACCACAGTAGGGGTTTCGCTTTGGTGGGTTTGCGCATCTTGAGATTTAGGCATCAATTAATTCTTCTCAAGCTCATCTTACGCATGTTTTGTCCTTTCTTTACTAAGCTCTTGCAACTCAGCTTTTACTTTTAAGGATGACGGCCAGCGTTTTCTTTAGATTCACCTCAGTTGTGAATGCAATCTTTACGAGACTTCGGGGGGCTCCTTTGTAGTCACCAATTGACTCATTTGGTTCTCAATTCGATACTTGTTGTAGTTACTGCTGAAATTGTTGAGTGTTAGTCGTAGTGATTTAACAATTTCTTGAGAGATATACGACTTGGAGTTCATTTGTAGGTGCTAGGTTGTCTTGTTGGATATTGTTGTGGGAATCGATGGCTAACTCCATAGCGAAGTTAGGATGATCCTTCCTGATTGTATGTTTGTGCATAAGGATCATACCTCTCGAAGGCTGGGAAATCCTCCGGCATTGGCTTGTTCAGCGGGTTCTTAAAGTGTAGAACACATCGGTTGAATGACCCGTATTGGAACAAATGCCACAAAGTCTTCACACATTGCACATTACTACAACAAACTTTTCCTGAGAAAGTAAATTTATCTAAGCGTTGTTCAACGGAAGAAATATTTACCTCGTTTACCTTCGGAGTGGGATCTTGCTTCTGCCAAATTGTTGTGCATTGGCGGCCATATTTGAATCAACTCCCTTACTTGAGGTAGTCTTGTTCACCAACACCTCACTTAGCAACATCTATCATTTTCGTATCCATCAATTGATCCTTCGTAAAAGTATTGAATAAAAAGTTGATCGAAATCGATCTTTGAGGACAGTGACACGATTGTTTGAATCGCTCCCAAATACTCATACAAAGTCTCCCGGATGTTGTCTGATCCCACAAATGTCTTTTACGATGTTGGTAGCTCTTGAAGTAGGAAGTACTTATCAGGCTATTCTTCAAGCCGTTCCACGTTATGTGTCGATCCGGGAGGCAAGTAGTACAACCGGTCTTTAGCTAGCCCATCAAAGAAAGGAAAAGCACGCGGCAATACACTCTTGATCATGCCTTGTGGCCTCATGCCAGACACACAACATGAAACTCCTTGAGATGTTTATGAGGATCTTTACAAAACCATGAAACTTGGGTAATAAATGAATAAGACCAGACTTTAATTCAAAATTTACCTCGAGTTTACATATTGAATGCGAGTGGTTGTTGATTCAAGTGGTTGCTAACTCTCTGAGTTCTTTCTACAGAGTGTAACCTTATCCACCACTTGTTCTTACGAATGCTAGATGATTCAACCAAATTAGGCCGTGTCATTTGAGAAAGCAAAGGCGGCGAGGATCGTTGCTTAGCGCTCAAATGCTTGTCTCGGTTGGTGGTGTCTTCGATTTGGGATCAAGCGAAGTGTGCACATGCGAGAAGAGAACCATACACCAAGTAAAAGCGTAAAAATGATTAAATAAGCGACACCCGATCCCGACAACGGTGCCAAAATTGGATGGTTGTCCGGCAAAAAATAAATACCTACTCAAATAAATTGTATATAATGATTGGGCAGGGTCGTATCCACAAAGATCGGTAATTATTTAAATCCTTTTAAAATGTAAAATGCAAAATGGGGGGATTGTTGACAATAATAAAAATCAAACTAAAATAACAAGAATGAAAATTCAAATTGTGAAAAGCTTTGGTTGAAGGAATTAAGCTCGGTGATGTTGATTGAAATATAAAACTTAACATGAATAGAGGATAGAGACCGAATCTCTCTTAACTAGTTGATAGCAAGGTCGACCATTGCTAAAATAGAAAACCATATACGACATGAATCGGATTTCCATTTAAATTAGATTGTTTATTCTCATAACACAACGCTTTGCTATCTTTGTTCATCCTGAAACATTAAAATCTTACATACGATGAATCCTTTAATTGACAATAGATTAAGTTGATAATTAAATAGTGGCCAATTATCTAATTAACAAACATAATCATGACAATAATTTAGAGAATAAACAAATACCCAAAAGCAATAAAACAATTAAAGCATAAGAAATATCTCACAATAATGATGAATAAGCTTAACCTTGAGAGAATAATAGGTTTAGTTCTTAGAAAGAAGAAAAATTTAGATCTAGGGTTTCTTTTTCTTTTAAAAAAATCCTCTTTTTGACAATAGATTACTCTCTTAAATTCTCTTCCCTCTCTTCTCCTCTATTCTTTTAAAATAAAATACTAATATCTAAAATATCATCTAAATATTAAATTCATAATTACAAAAATAACCAAAAAAAGACAAAACACGTTAAACTAAAAGCTATGCAGTCCGTAGTTGTGACATGTGCCCACAGCCTTATCAACAAAGTTCTTACGAAGCTCATAATTTCTTGGGAAAACAATCATCCTCGAAACATCATCACGGTAGCTCAATTTTAGCACCAATCAGAATTACTACAAAAATAAAACACAAGTAAATCACTATTATTAAATGCCAAACATCGATATTAAAGGAAGTAAACAATGCAAAACTAGTGCATAAATTGCACTCTAACAAAAGGAAAGGAGAACTTGGTTTACGAGGTTGAACAAATCTATATACGGTCTCAAAGCAGCGCCAATGTGTTGGTATAAGAGATTTGATTCCTTATCATGAGCTTTGGATACAACTCGATTTAGACCAGCATGCATATTACAAGATGTTTGAAGATAATGATTTCATCATTTTGTTGTTGTCACGTGGATGACATGTTAATGTAGCCCCACAAAGATTGAGTCCAAGAATGGAAGGCATAGTTGGTGAGGAGTTTGAAAATGAAGGACTTGGGACCATCGAATAAGATTCTAGGGATGCAAATTCACGAGGCAGAAATTGAAAGATTTGGCTTTTTCAAAACAACTACTTGAAGAAAATCTTGTGGCCTTCAACATGCACGATTGTAAGCCAATCTCTTCCCACTTAATTTCAAATTATCCTCAAGTATGTGTCTAGTAATGAAGAAGAGAGGAAGGAGATGTCTCAAGTATGCATTAGTAGTGGGAAGTTTAATGTTCACTATGTTATGTACTAGACCAGACATTACACGAGCAATGGGAGCAGTCAGTCGATACATGGCAAATCCTAGTAGAGAGTATTGGATAGCTGTGAAGAGGATTCTGAGATATATTAGAGGAACCTCAGATGTTACATTATTTTATGGAGAATCAGAGTTTACTGTCAATGAATATGTGGATTCAGATTTTGTAGAAGACTACTGGCTATATGTTTACACTTACGGGAGCAGCTGTAAGCTGGGTTTTAAAACTGTAGACCGTTGTGGCTTTATCTACAACATAAGTAAAGTAGATGGCAGCTACACAAGCTTGCAAGAAACTATTTGGATACAAAGGTTATTGGAGGAGCTCAAGCAAAAACAATAAAAAATTCCTGTGTTTTGTGAGAGTCAGAGCGCCTTGCATATTGCAAGGAATCCAGCCTTTCATTACAGGACAAAGCACATAAGGGTACAGTATCACTTCGTTCGAGAAGTAGTGGAAGATGGAAGTGTGGATTTGCAGAAACTCCATACCAAGGAGAATCTAACAGATGTTTTGACCAAGCTGATCAATGCTGATAAGTTTATCTAGAGTAGATCCTCTTATGACCTAGTAGAGACGTAAGCAATATGATAATGGCAAGCGAAAGGATGGTGGAGATTGATTGGTTACTCGATCAAATCTCCAAGTGGAGAATGTCAAAAGCTCATCACCAAATTGACAACCAATGTCTTGCAATTGTCAAAATGCATGTGGTAGCAAGTTGAATTTTTGGATGCACCAAAATTTGAGAGGAATAGATGTCAAGGGTAGGCACCAAATGTTGAAATAAGAAAAAGATAATAACAAAAAATATATTAAAATATTACGAAAAGAGAGGAAATGAAGCCTATAAATAGAGGCTTCATTTCCCCTCCTCAACATCAATTCCTCCAGTTCTCTTATCAAATTTAAAAGAAAGAGTTGAGAGTATTAAGAGTTTAATAAACTCTTGAGTGATTAGGGAGTGAGAGATTGAGTGTATTCGGGTTCTGGGTAGTGAGCAAAAAATATTACAATACTTGTAATCCTAATATCACTAGTAAAATATTTTCCTTCTGTTTTCGCCCATGGACGTAAGCTAAAAGCCGAACCACGTAATTTCTGGTGTCCTCTATGATTCTATTGTCTCATTATTTATCAATTCCACTTTAGTTGCATATACCTTCACCCATCAATTTCCCAACACATAAGCTACCGATTTTTTGGATCAGTCATCATCCATGATTTTTTCCATTTTAAATATGTTTGCATTAAGCCATTTCTTTTTTTATTTTTCATGTTCGCTGTTCTATAATCTTTATTAACAACTTTGTACTTGAATTTGGTTAAAATTAGTTGAAAGTCAATGGTGAAAAGCAAAGCCATAAATGAGGTTTGAAATGACTCCTCACGAACTCCTAGAGCGACTCTATTTAGTTTCATAAAACAATGGACTAATAATAATATAATTAGTAAGGATTCTACACTAAATTTAAAGTCTCCTCTATACATATAACACTCCCAAACTAAATATGCAAAACAAGCACTCCTAAAATAATTGAATTTATAACAAACTCCAATGATCAACATCCTCATTAGAATCGAGTTTTATCCAAGATATCTCAAAGTATCAAAAGATTATACTATAACTAATATTAACATACATTAGTTTATTCTTAATCTCAAAAGAATAATACAACAAACTTACACAATCCAAAAAAATGAGATAATCAAAATGCCTAACAAAAATCATCTATATCTTAACACCATCACATGTCCAAAATTCAAAATATCTCTGATCAGGTCGATTTGATGTACACTGTAACCTCACGTGGCGGGAGAAATATAATAAAAAAGCAGGGATGAATATAAAACTTAGTGGGTGGATAACAATTTTTGAAAATAAACTTACTTCAAAATAATTATATCCTTTCGGTAAATAACTTTACCAAATTGCCATAAGAAAACTTAAATAAACTCATTTAATTATAAATCATACAACGACATAAATATAAGATATAATACCACAAAATCAAGGAATAAACACACTTTGTAATCTCAAATATTGAATTAAAAGCTGTCACTAAACAAGTACCCAGGAATAATCTTGTCATACGGACCTCGGCGGACAAGCAATGACGTCTTATCGGTTACCATCATGCCTCGAGCTATGACGGGTGAGCGAATGGAATGTCATCTCATATAGCTCATATATCTCATTATATCTCTGCATGTGCAAATTGTATTTTCTTTTCCTTATCACATATAAATTCACTTTTATTTTCTTTAAAAATACTATCATATTTTATTCAAAGTCAATACGGAAAACCATTAACCAAACATTTTAATAAAATATTAATGCGTTAATAAAATCCATTTAGAGGAAATTATTAAATTAGAACATTTAAAATACTTATTTCGCAAACATGCTTTACTATCATAATTAACTATGAAATTTTGTATATTCTACTCATAGTGACGATGCTCTGACTCGGTTATCGTCCATGACCACGGACTGGTTCTCGCTCGTGGATCCTCCCAAATCAAGGAAACAACATAATTATTTTCCGTAAATGCGAAATATGATTAAATTTATGCAATAAAGCTTGAAACGAAAATTTGTCCCTAATATACAACTCCAAAAAAAATTAACAAAATACTCTTGCATTCGTAAATTATTAACAAACTTCAAAATCGTAAGCTATCGAATTACTCTCAGAATCCTTAATTACCAAACTGTCCTTAATTCATATTACAAAAGTATCAACAAGGCGAGATATTATGAAATTATCCTTAGATGTGAGATTACCGAAATGCCCTCGTCGGTCAACAGTGACCGAAATTCAAAAGCGGCGTTGGAGAAGCTCGGGTTAGACATACCGGCGGTGAGTTAAACGATATTGTTGGTAAGCTCCCACGCGCGGTGATAACGCCGAAATCTAGTTCGACAATCGTGAGCACCTCAGGAATTGGCCGGCTGCGAATCGGTGGCTTCTGGTAGCTGTGGATGGTCGAAAATGAAAGGTTGTGACATGAGGAGTAAAACCCAACTGGTGGTGTGGCCTAATTCCGGTGGAATCAATGGCAATCATGAAGGGTTTTGGCCGTGACTATTCACGCTTCAGACTGCGGCATTCTGATCAGCTTTTGGTGACGTTGATGGCGGGAAAGTGAAGGCCGGCTCAATCGTTTGCTCACTTTACACCGGTGAGGTGGTAAGAAATTTAGAGATATGGCGAGTCGGATTCACGATTTGGGTTGGGTTTTGGGTAAGTTTTACCCGACTTCTTCTCTCTCTCTCACGTGTGAATATTTTCCCTCCTTGAAAACAATATCCAGCTTCTTTTATCACTTTTGTAACCACCTTTTCTTTTTCCTCATACATTACAATTTCGGTTCCATTTTGTAGCTTAGCGTCGTTTTTCCTAATCCTTGTTTCTATGTAATCCTTGTTAACGTTAAAAGTCCAACACTAATTTCATGATCCAATCCAATTACATTTGTCTAAGCTCAAGTTCAAAGCCTAATCCATGGAAGATTCAAGAATTGTGTAGACAACGAAAGATATTTCTAAAGCTAAAAGTATCTAATAGTGGTAAAAATATCTAAATCTAGATGTTTCTTAGATATTTAGAGATGTTTGTAAAATGTGGTTGTTATATTTTTGTAATTTAAAGTTTGTGTGATTTGTATTAGTTCTAGGTTACTATAAATACCTCTAAGCTCTTTGTTGTAGGCATCAAGTGGCGAATGAAGAATTAGAAGAGAGAAAGAAGAGTGAGCCAGGTAAAATATCAACAAACTTCGTTAGTTTAGTAAACTTCTTCTGATGCTCAAATAGTTTCAATTTTGAGTATTTTAGTCCTCTTTAGTTTTCTACAATTGGTATTAAAGTATGGTTGGTCCAGGACCACTATAGTAGTGTTGTTGAAAGTTCACAATAATCAAGGACTATCATAAAGAAGCTGTAAGAGTACAACAAGGATGATCAGGAATCTTTTGATGGAGTTTCGTTGAATCGTGAGAAGTTTGAAACTCTATAAGTTTAAATCAATATTAGAATTGAAGCGAAATCAAGAAGTCAGAAACGTAAAAATTATCATTCTTTCAGCTACATAATACATATCAGTAAAACTATCAAGCCTGGTACTTGTTATATTGAAAAAAAAATTAAATAAATACACAAATCCGTTAATTAGAATTTTTTTAAGGAAAAAAATAAGAACCTATGAACGAGAAGAGGAATGGTGATGGCCGCCACGAAGCAGCTAGAGTTGTGGTTCAATGAATAATTTTTTGTGACAATTAAAGAGCAAAGAAATTGATGTTGCAAAAATTAAATGAAATCCGAGGCTTTTGCATTCTTATATATCTTGTATTTGCATGAGAGTTTTCATATACGTAGTCTTTACTTCTCGAACTAAATCGATAATAATTGGAGAATAGAATCTTCCATTTACTTTCTTTCAATTAGGAAACTTTCACTTTTACTAACTCAGAGACAAGCATAAATGCCCGGCCACGATGGATGCAAGTTAATTATCTACAGAAATATGGAGTTAATGAGTGCGATCAATTTATAAGTATTTATACAATTATCTATCGTACCTCCTAGTTTGAAATCTACATGCGAGTAGTGATCGTAATACAAACAGTACTTCTTTTTAATCAAGCATTTTGAATTAAATTCTATTTCCGGCATATGCCACTTATATTTTCTATTAATATGAATTTAAGCTCAATTCTCATGTAGGGACACGGGAAGCAACCAGACAAGAGACTCGAGATGATCAAACCACCGTCTTCAAGTAAGTAAATGAATAGGAAGCGCTAAGCTACATTATCAAATCAAAATCAATTTTTTGTTTTTTTTGTATGATTTCGTTGCTGCTATTCAACATTTGCTGTTTAGAATTAATATTTTGAATGTTACAAAATTCAAATAATGTATTGGGTTTTGGTGAGGCAGCCAAAATTGCGGATGGTTCAAGTGTGTTAAATGATAATTAACTGATCCATCTTAGAATTATCCTTAAAATTTAGATTTACTATTTTGGTCCATTATATCTTTGTAATACCCCATTTTACATCCTTAGTGTAAAAACCTTCATAGAAAATTAAAATCCAAGGCAAGTAGTATATGAATAAAAACATGTTTGACAATTAAGAGAACACTTCATTGTAGTCGATACTATCCTTTTGAGCAAAACCTTTTGTTATGATTCTTGCCTTGTATCGCGGGTGTTTGATTTGGAGAACCTTGCTTAGTGTAGACTCATTTATTGCCAATAGCCTTTTTCCCTCGAGATAACTCTACATGTTCCCAAGTTTAGTTTTAATAAAGAGACTTAGTTTCTTTTTCCATTATTAATTTCTATTTATCATTTCAATCTTGCGTAATATCCCATAAAAGTGTTGGGAATGTCTTAATAACTAGATGTGGATAGGCTACTACCATGTCTTTAATAAGCCATTTAGATTTCTTTATCACTCTTTTGGTCTTATTGCCATAGTCTCATTCTTATCTTCTACATCTTTAGTTGTTTCTTCACAGGACATCATGAAACAAACTTTTCTTCACTCTTGGTACCAATTTTATAGTTGAACTCTTCTCGAAGTAAGTAACTAATACATATAGAGTAGCATCAAACTCCACTTGTAATATCTCATTGGTATTGTTCTCTACTTGCTAAGAACTTGAACCCTTTAATATAAAAGCTTTATAAAAATGATATCTCTCTTATAAACAAACTTTTTGTCTCGAGATCCTAAAGCTTGAAGCCTTTAACTTCACTTTAAATCCACAAAGATAGCTTTTCTTACGAGGATCGAGCTTATCATTCTTCACATGATAATAAGGTGGATGGCCAAACAAGCGAAATGAGTCAAGTCTTGTGCTTGCTTTAAACCACATTTCTATGGGAGTTTTACCTTGATTACGGTAGAATGCAAAACTTGTTTATTAAGTGACTTGTATAGCTCATAGCCTCGGCCAATTTTTATCTAAACCGAGAATTAGATAGCATACAACGTACTTTCTCCACAATTACGATTCATACACTCAACCACACCATTCTATTGAGAAGTATGTCTCACCGTGAAATATCTTTTTATACCACACTCTGGCATACTTGCAAAAATGGATCAAAGTATATTGACCCCGTTATAAAAAACGCAATACTTTGATTTTTACTTGGTTTGAGTCTCCACCAATTTCTTCTAGAACATCATCCTTAGCTCACATTATATACACCCATTAGTTTCTAGAGAAATTATCAATAAATGAAACAAAATAACAACTTCCATGAATTGATGTAGTCTTGGTTAGTCTCCATAGATCATTGTGAATATATTCAAGAATCTCACGAATATTGTAATTATGGTGCCAAACTTGACCATTGTCTTCTTGCCCATTAAACAATGCTCTTAGAACTTTATTTTACATATTTTTTACATTTTAAGAGTTTATGCCTCATTAGAGTTTGCAAAGACTTTTCTCCAACATGTCCCAATAATACATGCCATAGCTTGGTTGTCATTGTGCGCCTAAAAACAATTAGCTTTATTAGTTGTATTTTCCTTTAAATAGAACAAATTATAACAACGGACCCCTTATAGAATCCCCATAGCCTTATATGTGAACTTTATTATGCCTTCTTTAATGATAACCTTGTAGACTTTAACTTCCAAAACACCTATAGAAATTAAATTTTTCTTTAAAGCTGGAACATATCTAACTTTTTTTAGTTTTTGACTATTCCTTCAAACATTTTTTAGTCGGATTATTCATATCTAATTGACACTAAAAAGTATACATTTAATAAGGATAAAATTATTAGTTTTTCATTTATTGTGTCGATTAATGCGCTCATTATTTATAAATTATCTTAATACTCCCCAAATATATTTTTATGTTAAATTAATTCGCAATATGTTAATTTTTATCTTGTAAATATTTTTCAGGAATAAAGATGGAATTGGAATTGAAAGCGGGAACAAAGAATAACTGTTGAAGCAATTTAGAATGTATCATCGAGGAGATGTTATTAAAATAAAAAAGAAAAAAAGAAAAAAAAAGAAAGTGGCAATCATGTTGGTGATGGTCAGGAGGCCATCCCGCCACCTGACCATCACACATTTCAACATATATTTATATTATAAAAATAAAATAAAATAAAATAATGAAAGAAAGGTGCATTCCTTGCCTATAAAAAACTAGGAGATGCACGGAGCTGAAGGCCAAAGTGAAGAGAGCTGAGCCGAGAAGAAAGAACGAGAGAGCAAAGCTGAGGAATTGTTTATTTTCCTTCTTTTGTTGTGTAATCAATTTTCCTTATAACATATTTCAAAAGTTTATCAAATAAAAAGAGTGCTTTATTTTCTTTCAAAATTAGTGGCTAATTTTACTAAACTAAGGTGAAGGGTGAAGCTCAATGTTTTAAACTATTAAATTTATTACTTTCTCAATGTTTTAATGTTTTATTCTTTTCTGGTTATTTTTATGTCATGTTAATTTATAGATTCTCTTGGATCTGTATGGTATTTTGACATAATGTCGACACCTTACTACAGTTGTGGCACATTAGGTGCTTTATTCCATATTTATCCACACACATAGAACTAAATAATATAATAATTAACTGGTAAAAGTGAGACAAAATTTAAAAATGGGAGAGTATTAAAATTACTGATTTGAATAAGCGAGTGGATTAGTAACCTTTGCATATTTTAAATTGATTTCTAGTGATTTCTTTTCTTGCAATTAATTTTCTTTGTTTAACAAATTGTGACTAGATTTTAAATTTCCTATGGTTCGACCAATTTACCTAGTTATATTATAACTAGACACTCTTATACTTAGGAGTAATACACTTTTGAGTCGTGTCAATATCCATGTCGTGCGATAGGGTTGATCATTCCTAATCATAATTGCACCAGATTCCAAATCATGGAAATTTGTAAACTATTCTCTTACGGGACACAATGATAGGTTGCTTCGATGTCAAGTATGCACTCGTTCAAACTAGCAATATATGTTGCAAGAATAAAACTTAGCGAGTAGTCACAGTCTTTATTATTATGTGTCATATTTGCTACTTCTGGTTTCTTCCCATCTCTCTTTTTAGCCTTCGAACAATCTTTCTTCTAATGACCATTTTCATGATAAAGGCACACTCATTTTCAAGTATTTCTACTTCTCAATTTGGTAGAAATTCTTTCCACGCAATTTGTTTTTCATCGCCCTTTTCTAGCTGATAAAACCTCAGATGATGATTTTTCACAATTTTGTTTTCATTATTTTGAATTTCCAAATTGGTCAATGCTATGCAAACATTTTTTAAGATGATCACACTTTTACCATAAAACAAGGTAATAAAAAAATGGTTATATTCTTGGAGGTGAGTGCGGTAGAATCGGAGCTTTGGCTTCGTTCTTAATGTCTTCGTCAAGTTTCTTTAAATTGTGAGCAATTTTTCAAATCTTGAGACATTTCGTGCATTGACACCCAAGCTCCATTCGAAGCCTACAGCTCATTCGCATGAAGGCAATTTTAGGACTTTTAACATGTATTTTCCTTAGTGTATGCCACGAGTCATCGCAAACTCTTTATCTTACCCGTATATTTCACCTCTTTGGTCAAGAATGATCTAATCACGAGGCTCCTTCGTTAAATCGATTCCAAATTTCTTTTTTATACAAGTATCCTTATTTTCCAAAAGCGATATCGAGATCGATTTGAATAAGGGCACCCATAATTTTGCTCCACATGTAGAAGTTGATTTTTTTCATTGAACTTTTTAACATCGATCTTTGAACCTCTTATAATATGTGTTGATTTGTGAGGTGACAAGTCTAAGCTCTTGTTAAAGTGTCTCTAGAATAGTCTCGGTAGATCTTTTTCTCTTACTATTAGAAGCTTCACATTTACCAATTTTTTCTCAATAACTATTCCTACCAGCGTGTGAAAAATGCACGAAAGTTTTCAAGAAAGGCGGAGGGTCACAACGGTCTGGCCCAAAACCCATACTCCATAGGCAATTCTAGCTTTGTTGACATAACTTTCTTAGACATGCACTTATCCAAGCAACCATACTGCAAGATCTTAACACACCCAAGTATGAACTGTCGGCTCTACCGTGTTCGTGAACAATATCATATATGTGAACAATACTAGCTCTTGTACGCGAAATGCGGAATACACAAGAATTTAACATGACTCAGCAATCATGTCTATGTTCAAAAGGGCAAGAGAAAATAATTGTATTACTAATAATTATTAGAGTACAATATTTGAGTAAATAAACCTCACTTCCCAGAACCCAGATACACCCAGTACTCTTTCACACATTTGAAAGGATAACCTCTCAATTGTTTACACTCTCAAATTGCTCGCTCTTAACAATTCTTCACTTGAATTATTTCTATAATTTTTTGAGATGCTGTGTAGCGAAGAAATTTCCTCTATTTATAGGCAATATGGACGCATTATTGCTCCAGTCCTTTGATTGTTTTTCAAAAATTTCAGCCACCTCCAAACGCTTGTCACAAATTCGGCCATCGTCCAGTTATATGTAAAAATTTTGTACTTAATTTGAATGCAACCCATGTGTTTCAATTTGACTTTTTCAAAAATTATGCGTACATCTCAATCCAACAAAAATAATCAAAACTACAAAATAAAAATTATAAAACTAAAAAATAATGGCGGTTAAAATGACAAATCTTTATAAATATGGTTGTTAAATAACAAGCTTTATCGATATACTAAAAGCCTCTCCCGTTAATACCTTATACTATATTTTAGTGTATATAACAATAGTATTTTTGTAACATTTAAAATCACTTATTACGCCTAGACAAATTAAACACGAACATTGCAACACAAATTGAAAACTTTATTTACTCCGCGCTGTAGATGTCATCCGACAAAAATCACCTGACAGCCGTGAGAAGAAAAATAACTTTAGATGGTTTTATTTCTGTAGAAAAGAAAGCTATCCAAGTTCAAAACATACAAGAAAGCTTCTAGACTTATGGTCATGGTGGCTACTTAGTTGAGGAAGTGTTATTAGCTTAGAACCAGTTACAAATGTTGGAGAAAAGTGGCACAAAGATTTAGTCGTAATGCTGGCGAGAAGCATTCATAAACAATCTGCCATAGTGACATACAATTAACATAAAGATGGTAATGCCATAGAAAATTCGTGCGTCATACAAAATGATGTTACCAATCTTATATGGAAGAGTGTGGAGACCAAAGAGAGACAATTCCTAAGATAACTGCAATCAGCTCCCACAATTAGAATTTTTTATGGCATTGAGAATTCCCGTCGACAGAAGATGCATAAAAATAAAAGCCAGTGGCAATCAGATAAGACCATGTATTTTCAAATTTTGATCAAGGTCTTAGTTTTGTCCAAAAGCATAAAAAATAAGCAGTGGTTAGTGATTATGATGTAGGATGTTATTTTAGCCTTTTAGCATTTTAGCATTTTGTTATATTTTCTATTTTTAATTAGGTTAAATCATACTATGTATTTTAGCAGTTTATTTTTATTATAACTATGATTTAGATTCCTTTTAAAATTAAGTGTGGAAGTTGGTTTACCATTAAGTTAGGGATGTAGGTTTACCTTATTATAATTAAAGAGGTCTTGTTATTGTTTTTATAACTTTAATTCTTCAATTAAAAAAAAATACTCCTCTTTTATAATTTCCTTTAGGATTACTTAACAAAATTTCCTTATTTTAACCTAATTGCATTGGCTTAGTCTGGTACTAAAATGATATTTAGTATTTATCTATCTTCTCGAATTCACTTTCGTTACTACTACTGGGTTGGTATCAAAGTAGTTCTATGCCAATCGCATAGCTTTCTTGACTGCCCACATCAATCCTTGCTGAATCCTTCATTGAAAAGAAAAGAAAATTCCAAAATAGAAAACGCTAGTTGCCACCGCGTTGCCACCACCACCACCTCTAAAATCTGACCAACTACTGGAACCATTAGACTCACCATATTCTGGCATCCAAACCCAAACTGTCACAATCAGATTCTTGCCACAAGAACCATTACGCCAAGCCACAATATCCTTGATCTTCGTCTATTTGATAATCGTCGTTCTAATCGTTCTAGCCATCATCTTTACCATCCAGAGCCACCATTAAACTCTTCCTCCACAGTTCCTCCACAGTTCCTCCAAATCCAGCAACTGTCGAGGTCGAAAATTGCTGGATTCATTGCAACCCAACCAAAGTTCTTAAATGTTTTAGAAGACTTTAAATGCTATTTATGAAAGGATGTAAGGTGGATTCAAAAAAATGTTTTGGCTCATAGTCCGTAGTAATGTATACAATGCAAATGTTTTGATGTTATGTAATGCTATGCACTTCTTTGGCAGTATGATGATGATCTTGTGCACAAGGATGTTTTGAATAATGTGGGGTATAGTACCCTGAATGAGGAACAATGTGGGGTATAACACCCTAAATGATGAATGATGAATGATGAATGATGAATGATGATGACTATGAGGCATGAGCTACCAATATTTATATTTTAATGTTTTTATGAATGTTTTAATGTTTTTAATGCTTTTACATGAATCCACCCCTAAGATGTTGTTATAAAATGTTTAAAGGTAAAATGAAAAAGGTTTTCAAATATTGTGCATGGATTTGCTTACCAAGTTGACGGCTCACCCCTTGTCTCCAATATTTTGCAGATTGATTAGAGATGTGGCTTGGGTTCTTAGATGGAGAATTTTCTTAGTGGATCTTTGGAGTTGCTTTAAAGATTAAATTTGGCTAGACTTTTTATTTTAGATTAGAGACTTTTTTTTTTAGAGACTTTATCTCAAATATTTTTTTTTTTGTAAGGATTCAGTTGGAGTATGAATAATGATTGTCTATCTTGAGATTTACTAATAAGAATAAATGATGTGAGGTTTCATTCCAATTTTACCCTTGTGTTTTCATGGGTAATTTTTGGTGTGTTACAATGATGTTGTTGGTGTGAGTGGATTATCACCCCTAACATCAGCTTGCTCCTAGCCACATTCTCTTCAAGATCCAATTCCTTCCTAGTCCTTATCACAACGACCACCACTAGAAGGCAAGTACATTACAATTCATTGCATTTTACGGTTTGCCATTAGTTGTAATTTTAATTTGAGGAAAAAAGTGATAAACATAGAATATCAGGGATCATGTTGTCCCCTTGAGTTTGAAGATATTTCATATTTTGATGGTAATCCCAATGATATTTTCACTGGATTTGTCATATGGATTATTTTCGTCAAATTATCTCATTGAAAATTGTTATCTCTCATGCATCATTTAAGTAGACAAGTAATGCTTTAGATTGTTGGGAAAAACTACAAGAACTACCACTACTAGAAAAATGGTCTTTACTAACATTAAAATGGTGTCAGTAATTACTTTTAGTGACACTTATTAATAGTGTCAGTAATCTGGGAGTAAGAAAATTCGTGACACTTGTAAGTGGTGTCAGTGATTACTATTACTATAGTATCACTAAAATCATAACACCATAGTATTAGTAATTATTGATATCACATTAGTGTCTATAATTACTGTTACTATAGTATCACTATTTAATTTATTTAAAAAATTAAAAATTTGAATTAGCTCATTGCGTATTGATTTATTGGTGAAATTAAAAGACACCACAAAGTAACAAAAAAAAACTTAATTTATATTATAAAATCTTTCATTTCATATTTAAATATTATTAGTACACATTGCAAATTCCAACACTCCAACAAACAAGAGATGAGAAATCCCACTCTCATAACTGAATAATCTAAATTAAATACATAAAAATTTCTGCCACATCCAATCAGATGCCTACTAGTTGTGGCTAAATTTAACATTTCTAGAAGCTAAAATGAAAAGGATGATTGCCTCCACTCTTTGAACATAAGTAGTGCAATTACGTTAACACAAGCTTTCTCCATTCTCCATTCAATAGTGGATGGGTTAGAATACAAGTGAAGTTGAGGAAAAAGAAACTTCAAACACATTGATCAAATCTGCAAATGAATACATGGAAAAGAAAAAAAAATTGCCTGTTAATTTCGAACCATGAGAGAGAAACAATGGTTAACAGAAATAAACTTTTATCAAATTCACAATACAAAACTCAAACATAAAAAAAAAACTTGATTTAACAAAAATAAAAAAATGACGTAATTACCATTAAATTGAACTTTATAACTTATAATATGACTATAATTAATCCAATGGCAGTTATGGTTGAGATGATATTTATCCTAATTTATTTCCCACAATTGCAGTTACGGTTGCATACAAATTATTGTGAAATCTATTTACTTAAACTTTATAACTTATAATCTGACTATGGAATGGTTATTTTTATGAATATTGGCTTATAATCCTTCTGTTGCACATGGAAGAAAGAGTAGAAACATGCAGCAATCAGAATACAGAGTCCATGCTTTAAAACAAAGGAAGAAAGAGTAGAAACATGCAGCAATCAGAATACAGAGTCCATGCTTTGTAAGCTCATCAAAAGTTGAGAAATATATACAGAAGGTTTAGAGCATACGGATACCTGGTGGTGATGTGTCATGCTCAAAAATTTAAACTCGCATACCACCCTATACAAATATTTGAACATTCAAACAAAGTCATTGAAACTGGTTCTTAGGACAGGAATATGAATTTCAATAATTAACTAAACCAAAATATTAAAAAGCCCAGTTGGCAACAATTTTTTCAAGAAAATATTAAAGGAAAAGAACAAAATAAATAAAATTCTAAGAATATTTGCAACCAAATTCTAAACAACCTCAATCTTAGAAACACAACAACTATGAAGAGATACTCAATCTTGAACCATAAAGAAACACATTTATAAGGCAATATCCTTTTGTAAATTAAGAGATTGGAAATGTTGGACGTAGAAGTACAGAACAGCCTCCAAAATCAAAATTCAAGTAGCTATACCTAATCCTTAAAAGCACCACCAACATAATGATAAAGCTATCAGGAAGTGAGGGCATGTAACATTTTAACTGTACCACATGCATCTCTACAAATATTCCATTGACAGATCTTGCAACCAGAAAACAAACTTGCGCTTCCCATGGAAAGAGCCCATGAAAACCCATCTATGTTAGTTCTAAAGATCATTGATTGATTTTTCCAAAGTGAAAGAGAATAAATAGAGCTTCTAAAAAAATAATATTAGAAAGAAAAAAACATAAATATACTTCTTATTTCTTAATTCCCAGTTAACCAACTTACCATCAAGGGAAAAAAAAAAAAGATACCAGCATAATTACAAGATAAAATGCAAGGAAACACACTGAAGTCCCTAAGCGACTAAATAACATTAATACACTTTTTGATACCCTGGAAAAGTAACAATAACCAAAAAAGGGGATCAGCCGACTCTTAAACTAAAATAAAGAAAACCAATTATCATCATCACCTTGAATCAATTCTTCTAATTTTCTGGTTCATCACTGAATTCTCTAATAAAATAAAACCTCTAAGATCACCAATACAATTCAAACAAACTCAATTCATAACCCAATTACAAAATGAAGATGAACCAACTGATGAAAAAAATATTACAGCAAGGTCATCCCAAGTTTCAAAATCACCAATAATTAATTTTTTTAAAAAAACTCTTGCCTGTCTAATTCGAAGTAAAACCTCTTCTCCCTTTGCCGCTTCTTCTTTGCTTTCATAAAGCCCAGCTCCAACCAAAAACTTCAACCCTAAAGGAAATCAAAATTAGGGTTTTCCATATAGAAAGAAAAAAGTAATTATAAATAAAGAAAAAAGTAATTTCAAAGCCTCGAAGTTCCAGAGAGTCAACTTTCAGAGTTTTGGAAACCAACCTGCTTCAAAGTGAAAAAGCTCGCAGTTGTACAGCCCCACGAGTCTAAGATCCAAAAAATCTGAGTCCAAGCGAACCGATCTAACCATAATCCTTTTTATTTGGTGAATTTACGGCAGTCGAAGATCGAATTAGCAGAAGAAAACAAAAGTTCAGCTAACAAGAAATCCTGAGAAGTCGAAGCGAGAGGGGCAGTGCGCACTTGAGCAGGGTGAGCAAAATGTGGAGATCTAAAGAGGATCTTCTGAGCTTGTGGCATAGTGGCATGGTGGATGTTTCGCCACCTGATGTAGCTCGTTAGGGTTTCGTATGGTATGGGTCTTAGAATTTGAGCAATGTTGTTAGGATTTCCCATGGCATGGACCCTTGAATTTTAGGGCTCGAGGGGGAGAATTTTTAGAGGTGCGAAGAAGAAGAAGGATCTTGCCAGAGAGATGGGCGGCTGGCCATAGAATTAGAAGTTAGGGAATTTTATGTTTATGTTGATTTTAGGGTTTTTGCTTTTGCTTTATATTGTTGTTATTTTATTATGATAATTTGAACATTTTCAACATAAACTAAAATATGAATTTGGCCTGGTGGTTTGTTGTTTGAACATAAAGCACTTCAGTTTTGAGGTCTTAGGTTCGAGTAGCAACTAAAACAAAAATAAACTTTTTTTTTGTTGTTTCTGATACCATAGTGTCGATAATCTCTGATGTTTATTCTACAAACACCATAGAATTAGTAACTTGTGACAATTGTCTGTTAAACACGGAAAATGACCCAAATATATGCAACTACTGATACTTTTTAGAAAAGTGTCAGAAGACGAGTGTCAGTAAAAGCCATTTTTCTAGTAGTGTACGGATTCCACAAGGGTAAGATGAAATCAAAAAATGGTTTGATATTAGACAATTGATGGTAAACCATTTTTTCATTGTGATGATTCTGAACCATCTCTTTTTACGCCAATCAAAATAGAAGATGATGAGATTGCTGGTTTATTTGAGATTTTTAAAGAAAATGTACAATTAACTCTTGATTTAAGCATTGAGCCTAATAGTACAATCAAGTTTGTACAGCAAAATCAAGTTGAAGAGAGCCAGAAATGATTTGCATGATTATGCCTATCCATGTTTAATGCAAAAAGGTCATTTTTGAAGAAAATTTGGTTGCAAAGATAAAATTAATTGACAAAAACATTGAGCGAGAATTGAGAAAAAAACTTGAGAGCTCGGAAGCGATTAGTTCACATAGGATTTCATCTTCTTGAAGAGTTCTCATAAGCTCAAGAAAAAGATAAAGCATAAAGATTTCCAAGAAAGATTGATAAGAAAAGGCTGCAAGTTCAAGCTCCAAGATGCATGGATGCTCCACTTCAAGTTGCATCCTCGAGATAAACTCGAGGACTAGTTTTCTTTTAAGAGTGGGAGAATGATGTAGGTGTTGTTTTAACATTTTAGAATTTTTTTTATATTTTCTATTTTTAGTTAAAGTCATTCATGGTATGTGTTTTAGCCTTTTATTTTTATTATAATCATGATTTAGTTTTTCCTTTTAAGTTAACTTGTGGACGTAGGTTTGCCTTACTATAAATAGGGATGTTTTATTATTATTTTCATAACTTTTTATCAATAAAATTTTTTTATAATTTTTTTGGGATTATTTATCAAAAATATTTTTTATAAAGTCGTTTGGGTTAGAGTATCATCAACTAAAAAATCGAGATAACAAGCAAAAATAAAGAAAAGAATAGAAATTAGAAGAAAACAAACACAAGAACATTTTTAGGTTTAGTAATGATACCAATTTCCTCTAGTAAAACCAGCAGGAGAAAGAGGTATGTGAATGGTTTGTAACAAAGGCTAACGCCATGCCAGCAATTAAAAAGACAAAAGGTAATGAGGTATAATTAACTTCCCTGATAAGGATAAAAGAAAATTTAGTAGCTTTTACAGTTCCTCAATCGAAACCAGCCTCGCAATGGCCTTTTACGTACACAGTTCTAAACATTCGACAATGATTATAGAACGAGCATCATGAAAAATGAACAAGAAATGGCTTAACTACACACTCGGACAATAACCCCATTTAATCAGCATTTATAACTGTGCTTTCTGTAATTACCTTTAGCAACCATGTGGCAGCTAGTTAATTCTCTCCAACTGCTTTCTATGATGATCCCGGGTCCATAAGTGGATGAGTACATATCAAGCAAAAGAGGAAACTGCAACAATGCAAACAAGGTGACAGGGACACATCCAACTAGGGCAATTGGAATGATAACCAAATTCCATTTATGAGAAAGAGATATGTGAACGGTTGCACCAAAGGCCACCATCATGCTTGCAATAGAAAAGAACAAGGTGATGAGGCCAATAATTAACTTCCTTGGTAACGACATAAGAAAATCTTCTTCTGCGTAGCGTGAAGTGAGGATGCCCAAGAACATAAGAACTGAAGTGATGGAAGAGAAGAGTGCAAGCATATCTGAAATAGCAAAAATCATGAAAGATTGTTCATGTAAGAAATTTGGTACTCCTGCCGTCAATGCCACCAGGTACAGTGAAAGCTGCGGCAAACACTACAGTGTTTATGAGTGCAGCTACAACTGAGCAAGATGAAGCTGTTTCCTTCATCCATTTTTCTCCTTCTTTAACTAATTCCTTATGTTCTTTGGTAAAAACCTCTCTAGGAGTTTTCTTGAGATCATTTGTAGCTTCTCGAAAGAATGGATGGACAAGATTTTCTACCGCCTGCAGGAAATTAAAAGTCATAAATCCAAGGCCTTTCAATCAAGCTCAATCAAAAACGAACCGGCCCCGATCAGTCCCATGGGGCTCACCCAACAAAGGGGTTTTCTCAATGGGCCACCATTTTCATGACATGTATGCCGCGCTGATGAATGCCTTGGGTCCTTTCTATCGGCATTTTCGGACTTACCGTTCTCAGGCATATTTTGAAGACAACTACAACTTACTTTCAAGGCAGACTTTTGGAAGAAAAAAACTCAATGTATTTAATGGAAAGACAATAATTAAAGTCATATGGAGAAGAATTTCCAAAATATTATCATTTTGAAGAATAATTTTTTCATTTCCATGTTTTTGTAATCTGAAAGTGTTAAAGAGACAGAGCGCTAATAGAAACAAGTATGAACCATCATCGGTTTACTTTGATTTTCAACTGTTATTTAATTAAGTCAAAGTACTCGCACCGATCTTATTAGCTTGTTTCTGCCAGTGTTCTGTTAATTCTTTTTGGGCCGAAATTGTATTTATTTATTATTTATTTTAATGGACTAGAATCCTGAATCTTTCGTCTTTATATATCATATGGTTAGATGAGCAATCATACCTTGAACCATTGCAACTCCCGTTGCATCTGCAATGCTGCACCAGCCACTTCACTTGAAGGTGCCAATCTTCCAGCTAAATGCAGGATGTTGTTGCCAGATTTGTCTCGTGAAGAGAATAAAAATGTAGTGAAATTTACGCCTTGTATGAGATTAAACACTTTTTCACGACGATGTAAAACTGCATGATCGAATATGGTATGTCCATCTTGATTCGACCAATTAGAACAAGAATCATAGGCCATAATAAATTCATTAACAACCTCAGGAATCCCCAGTATTGCAGCTGACAACATTGCCCCCGACAATTGTGCACTCTTTTGAAAATTAGTCCAAACCACTCCTTCACATATAATTCTAACTATATCAACCGCTCGCATGTGCGTTAACTTTTGATCATGTATAACTTTGATGCTGGGGGCTGCAATTAATTAAACTCGAGTGAATAAAAAAAGAATATAAATTAATTCAAATGAACGACTATACCTTAATAGAACAGTCGCTTAAGATTTACCTAGGCGCATGAGGGCATTCCAAAGCATCCTATGCAATTTATGAAATATTAAACCTGTCATATACATGAACAAATCAAATACTTTTCAATTCAGAATCATGAATTCGAGAATACTTAGTATATATATCTAGGAATCACTACAAATAAGAGTTTTACTGACCAAATGTGGTAGTGATTTGTTGGGTGAATCCAAAAGGTGTGGATTTTTTTGACGTCACAATAAAGTTTTCTATGTCTCCATCCACATTCTGATAATCGTTGGTCTGAATGGAAGGAACAAGTTCCTCTTCCACAGGAATGCCTGCAATTTACCTGGTTTTGTTAGGCCACATAAATAAACAGTGTATATATACACAAATCTATATAGAGTCATCTTCCAATTAGTGCTTCCTCATTTTATTGAAATGAGGGCTTCTTCATCGGAAGATCACTATATAGATGTGTGTGTGCTCGAACAGGATTGTTGACACCAACAATTGTAAATTAAGCGTTGCAAACGTCCAAGCCGACTCCCACTTGCAAACGCGTAAGGCTTTTGAGCCAAGGTGTTTAGAACAATTCTCCGAGAGTCGATGCTGTCACGGCCAATCGTTGGATGAAGCTTCAATAAATCTAAAGCTACATCTGATTCATGAACAATGTTAGACTGGTGGCGATGTATTTAATCTCTATATAATGCGAGCATCATGTGTGTGTGTCTACATATATATATATATATATATAAACGAAGATAACATGAATAAAGTATAAGCAAGCAATCAACAGTAGAAACGGGAATTTGGTTTAGCGAGCACATTATATGAAAGCAGCAAACAATATTTAAGTGTGTATATTTAAACAATTAAATATGCATTAGATAAAATTACTAACATAACGAGATAACCGATTAAATTAATGCGGTGTTGGATAGTCCAGGAAGAATAGGTCGTTCGGTTCGATACGATCGAGAGTTCCTAACTATTGCATGATAACAGGTACATTCATCTTCGAAGTATTTTGCCCTTCCAATATTTTTCTATTGGGGTTTTAGTAGTTGGTTGTGATCTGAGTAAACATTTTTTTAAAACAAAAAAAATTAATTATATTATTCTATCTAAAATGTTTAGTTTATTAATGGGCATTAAAGTAATACAAATTTTCATTAAAGATTGGGTACTAGAAAAGAAGGAATTTATTTGATCAATGTTCATGTGCATAGAATTTCAAAAATATGTATTAGAGGGAAAATTCTTAAGTGCGTAATTCTACTTTTACAATATTGTAAAAAACAAATGCTACTTGTGAATTATGGTTAGTGTTACCTAGCCTTGAGCTTTTAAAAGGAAATTTTGCTTAAACAAGCTCACATGGACATTATAACTTGAGAATTGGTTTATTTATGAATCATATGTGATAGCTTAAAACCTTTAATTTAATAATACTTACCATATAAATTAGTAGCGATGAGAAGTAAAAGCACCGTGGCCCCATCGTTGCCTATATAGATGTCTACACCATGGGTCACCTCCAGTAGATACTGAAACGTATCCTTATGACCATCATACGCTGCATGATGAACCGGAAGAAAGCCTTCGCCGTCCCTTATGTTTGTTAAATCAGGATTATACTTTAGTAGAACTTTTAAGGCCTTTAGATTTCCTTTTGCTGCACAAAAAATTACAGCAGTGTGCCCATGATTATCTTGTCGTGCTAGTGTTTGTGGATCGACTTTTGACGCCAGCTTATCGAGAAGGCAAGTGGCCTCATCAGACTCAACATCAACTAATAACTCCACAATCATGTGAAATATTGTCTTTGAGCCCGGTTCAACAATCTTGGCGGTCAAGGCATCGGGATGATCAGTGACGAAATCTTCCACAGCTCGCCAATCATTCTTCTCTATCATTCTGTATAGCGGCCAATAACGAGCATAATACTCATCCTTCCCTTGACCATCTGAGTTAATCATCATGAAAACAGAATCTATAAATTATATAATTGTTATTATTTTGAAAAATTAATTAATATTACTGAAATTGAATCAGTAAATTAAAAATTAATTACTCTCTGTATGTTCATTATTTATGTACCTTTCGAACTCTGTGCATGCTTAGTTTGTTTACTTACGCTCGGCCCCGTCACAGTGATTTCATCTTCGTTTTTCTTTCTGTAGATAAACTCAAAAATGGATAACAACTTTGAGAAATTATTAATAATCTAGTCACCTAGATCATCACCAATAGAAGACTCAAGAATTAATTCCAGAGCGGCTAGTCAAAAAATCGTGCAAATATTTTTGGGAAGAGATAGAGCTAAAAGAAAAAAATAATACGAACTCTAGTACAATTAATTAAAAAGAAAAAATGCAAAAACTTGCATCGGATTTTTGTTTTTGTCCTTTAGCTTCACCCCACTTTTTTAAAGTGAGCAGTTTCTTATTAAATAATAATAGGATTTTTTTCTGTATAAAAAAAAAGAAATAATAGTATTTTTTCTTTTTTAAAGAAGAAAAACACCATTGTAGACTCGGGTTCCAGGCAGAGTTTGAATTGTTAGTAAGGAGGACTAAACAATCTGTACTCCCTAATTGCATAGAAAACCTAACTACCTAATTTTTTTTTTTTTATATCAAACATCCAACAGAATTTTCCCTGCTTTCCAGACTTAATTAACTACAGTCTACAGAACTTCTAAAGACTTAATTAAATTCAAAGTACATACTTCAACACTTTAAGCTTCAGTTATCCATCAATTGAATTGTGTACCATCAAAAGTATTAATAAATCAATTCTAAATATATATATTACTTGGAGACATTGGTTTGATCATTTGCTTGTCGGTTTGATGATCTGCCGGCTTCTTCCATATTTGGATTTTGGAATTAAACTTAATTTCTTGGATTTTTCTTTTCTGTACCAGAAGCAAAAGTAGATATATCAATATATCAACGGAAGCAAAATCAGGAAGTCAGAAATGTTGAATTTTGTTTAGAATCATAAGCTTTTCTTAAAGTTAAGATATTTTTCAGGGTAATTTAGTTTTCTTTGCTGTTTTATTTAACAGTTAAATTAAAAAACTATAAGATAACCTTAATGACCAAAGATGGTTCAGTGGAGTCAAGTAGTTAGAGTCCCAGCTAAGGCCTCGTTCGGTACTGCTGTGTGGCAGCTTTGACATTTAAGCCAAATTAACTTAATTTATCTCACTATTTTTTGATAAAAAAACTTATAATATCTTTACTAGTTTTGTAAAAAATATTATTTGTAAATCATATTTATCAGACAAAATATTCTCTTATATCAAAATCTACATATTCTATAGTGTGATCAATTTTTTTTTTCGTAAACTAATCTTTAAAATTAAAAAAAAAATTATTGAACTGCTAACAACGCTCCTGCTGCAGGATAGAAAAAGAGACAAAAAAAGGGGGTGCAACTTGAAGATAACTCGAGTAAGAAAAAAAGTGAAGACATTTGAATAATTTACATAGATAAAATTCATGGTAAATATAATTGATTAATTAAGTTAAATTCAGACAAACCATTTTAGAGTACTTTCCTCGTGGTTTACAGCGTCCGTAAAATTATAGAAACATTATCGTTTTTTCAGATACACACTACATAAATCAGTAAAGGCTGTCAAGCCCAATACTTTGTATATTGAAAAATAATTATTACTCAACTCCAAGTTAGTTAAAATAAACAAAAACATAAATCCGTTGACTAGAATTTAAAAAAAAAAAAAAAGAACCTGTGAATGAGAAGAGGAATGGTGACAGCAGCGGCCACGAAGCAGCTCGAGTGGTGGTGGTGGTGCTGGAGAATAATTTTGGGTGACAAAATTAAAGAGAAGAGAAATTGATGTTGCAAAATGGAATGAAATCCTGGCTTTTGCATTCTTATATATACTGCATTTGCATGGGAGGTTTCATATCTCTAGGCTTTACTTCTCGACCACGTCGATAATAATTGGAGAATAGCATCTTCCCTTTACTTTCTTTCAAATTGGGAAACTTTCACTTTTACTAACTCAAGACAAGCATAAATGCACCAGCAAGATAGATGCAAGTCAATTGTCTCTAAGAAGTATATATGGTCGGTTCTTGTCCTTTTTTTGTAATTTATTATAAAGCCAAAATTATGTCCTCCCATTGGCTAGAGCCCTAGGGGAAAGTCCCTCGTATGGTTCCACAACAATATTGACATTTTTCTTCTCAATTAAAACTCTACCTCGAAGGTAACTCGATCAATGTCCTCACTCCTCAGCTTCGTCTTGCAGAGTTGTAGCTGCACTCATAATGACAGTAGTTTTCACCGCTGCCTCAATGTACACATGGCAGATATAAAGCGGAGGAATTAATACCCAATTTCTTGGATCAATTATTTTCCATGATTTTTTCCATTTTAGATATGCTTGCACTGAGCCATTTCTTGTTCATTTTTCTTGATGATTGTTCTATAATCCTTGTTGCGTGTTCAGAACTTCGTTCCTTAATTTGGTTAAAATTAGTCGAGAGTCCAGCAGGTGAAAAACAGAGCCATAAATGAGGTTTCGGGCCATTTTGCAGCTAAGCCTCGTTTTTCATGATCCTTGCTTCTCAGTATGCCTCCTTCTTTCAATAATTCCCTGTGTATTCGTGTAGGCTTAACTAATAAGATCGCTTGATGTTGTAGAAAAAGTATGAGATTCGAACCGTACATCATAATTAGGAAAATTTGTAAGCTAAATGTTTCAAAACTCCATAAATCCTACACAAAGGGAACAAAATAAATTAAAAAACGTGAATCACGCATGCAAGAAAACATGCACAAAAGTAACAGGCGTGCTTACAAATTGCACACAATATATCTTCATGTCCCATTTTGACCAATGCTTTCATGTACTTTCTACTGCACTTTGTTAAGCATATTGCCAATCGTCTAAATTAATCATCATGAAAACAGAATCTGTATATTAGTTGTTCTTACGGTTATAAAAATTGTTAATTAATATTGAATCAGTAAATTAAAAAGTAATGTAACCAAAATTTCTTTTTGTTATTTAACTACCTCTCTAACCCTGTACTTCTTCAGTTTGATCCGTCACAGTGATTTCATATTCATTTTTGTTTCTGCCGACCATATTTGATAAGCCATTAGATCAAAAGTTTAAGTAATTAGGTAAGAACTCAGTGTTATTAAAAGAAAAAAGAAAAGAAAAAAAGAAAAAAGATTCACAAAACGTGAATCCAATTTAGGGTCATGTAAATTGGAGATCGAGAGAAATTTGAAAATGGGGCGTAGGATTGAAACGGAGGCTATTAGAAAATATATTTACAATTTATTGAACCTAGATCATCATGAATGGCAGACTCAAGAACTAATTCTCGAGGGGCCAGTCAAAAAATGGACAAATTAATACTAATGGGTATCCAAACAAAAAGCAAAACCACTTTTTATATTACACATTCTAAACAATTAAACAATTTGTGTCTTAAATTTATGTGTAGAGTTTGATCTGTGTATCAAGCTTCACAAGACCAACACTCTGCCCAGACTACTTCACTACATCAAACAAGTTGTGCACTCACAATTGAAGATCCAAATTGATTCAACACTGACTCAAGAACCCTAATCTAACTCTCAGTAACAAGAATGAATGAATTAGAAGCAGAATCAAAGCAATCACCACAAAGAACACTGAGGATCTGTTTGGGGCAGCTGTGCTGCCACAGTGCAGCTGCTCCACTCCTTATTTCAGGAGGATTCTCCCAAAATAAAGGGGGTAGGGCAGCTGCACAGCCCCTTAATATTATGTGTTTCAGTCATTTGCAAGATCTACGTCCATGGGTGAAGCCATTAGAGAGAGTTTGATCAACACTTGCTCAACTAATGACTTCTTTTATATATATATATAAATGCTGAGAAATTTTATTAAAATAAAAAAAAATTTAAAATAAAAGAGGAGGGACAAAACAAGATTATAAATCAATCATGAAAAGAAATATCTGGGGAGTCCCCAAGAGTCTTTATGCAGACTTTTACGTAAAGAAACAGGTGATTTATCTCACCAAGTATGAGAGGAAAGTATTGCTCAAAATGATGATTTGGCTCTCTATTGTTTACATATTTTATATCATGACATCCACAAGTTTTTTGGTGTCTTTTTTTTATTTATTATTATTATTACTAAAACCTATTTCAGAGCCAAAATTATGTACTGCCATTGGCTAGAGCAGTAGGAAAGTCCCTCACATGGTTCCACAATATATATGGACATTTTTCTTTTCAATTAAAATCTACGTGACACAATATCTTAGCTTCATCTTCCTCAGTTATAGCTGCACTCATAATCACATAGCTTTCGCCGCAGCTTTCAATGGACCGGTTGGCGGAGATCATAGACGATGACTGATCCAAGAAATTGGGTACTCCTCTCCTAAATCTCCGCAGCTTTCAATGGACCGGCTGGCGGAGATTTAGGAGAGGAGTACCCAATTTCTTGGATCAGTCATCGTCTATGATTTTTGCCATTTTAGATATTTTTGCATCAAGCCATTTCTTTTTTATTTTTCATGATCACTGTTCTATAATATTCACTAACAACTTTGTACTTGAATTTGGTTAAAATTAGTCGAAAATCCAGCAGGTTAAAAGCAAAGCCATAAATGAGGTTTCGGTTCCATTTCGTAGCTTAGCCCCGTTTTTCATGATCCTTGTTTCTAAGTAATCCTTGTTAATGTTAAAAGTCCAACACCAAGCCCAAGTTCAAAGCCCAATCCATAAAGTATTCAAGAATTGTGGAGAGAATGAGAGATATTTTTAAAGTTAAAGGTATTTAATGGTGGTAAAAATATTTTAAATCTAGATTTTTTTTAGATATTTAGAGATATTTGTAAAATGTGGTTGTCATATTTTTATAATTTAAAATTTGTATAATTTGTATTAGTTTTAAGTTACTATAAATACTTCTAAACTTGCATCAAGAGAGGAATTAAGAATTAGAAGAGAGAAAGAAGGGTTGGCCGTGTAAAATATCAATTAAGTCCTTTGGTTAAATAAAATTTTTATGTTGCCTAAATAGTTTTAGTTTTGAGTAGTTTAGTCATCTTTAATTTTCCACAATTGATGTCAGAGCGTGATTGGTCTGGGACCACTATAGCAACGCTATCAAAAGTTCACAATAGTCAAGGTGAAACAACCCGCCCCGAATCCCCTCCAGGCGAGTCTATCTAGTCTCATCAAAACGGACTTAATAAAAATTCTATTAGTAAATATTCTATCGAAAATTCGACAGAGTCTCCTTTATATATATATCACTCCCAATCTACAAATATGAATATAGCACTCCCAATACAATTCAATATACAACAACTCCAGTAATCAACATCCTCAACCAAAAGGCTGAGTTTTATATCTCTAGAGTTTCAAAAGATAATATTATAACTAATATTAATATCTCAGTTTATTCTTAATCCCAAAAGAATAATATAACGAAATTATACAATCCCAATAGGACGAGATAACCAAGATGTCCTAACAAAATATTTATATCTTCTAACACCATCACGTGGCCAAGACTCAAAATATATTTACAGTCGCTGCAACCTCCCTGAGGGGAAATATAATAAAAACGGGGTGAGTTTAAAACTCAGTGAGATCAGTGAGTGTATAGTAGTTTTGAAAATTAATTCTTACTTTAAAAGAAATAATCATATCATTTCCAAACACGATTTCATTAAACCATAAGCGAGAAACCAGTAATAAATCATTAAACATTTAAATCATATTACTAACCATGGAAATCATATCACAATATCATATAGAATTCACAAATCTGAAAATCATCACCAAACAAAGTACCTAGGGAAATAATCTCGTCATATCCGAACCTCAACGGACGGGCAATGACGTATTATTTGGGTAACGTCACACCCCATAGCTACACGGATAGACAGGGAAATACCATCTCAAATCTCATCATATCTGTGCATGCATAATCTAATCCCCAAGGGACAAAAGCGCCCAAGCACACGGCCCAAAGCCTCTATGTGTACTCAGACGGGCCCCAAAGGCTTGTATCTCATCTGTATCATCTGTATCATCTGTATCTCAATATCTATATGTATCTCATATTTGTATCTCTGTAATCATCATACCGCGTGCATATGCCCCCAAAAGGCAAAAGCACCCAAACACACGGCCCAAAGACTCTATGTGTGTTTAGACAGGCCCCAAAGGCCTCTATCTCATCTCATTTGTATCATTGTATCTGGAGGGGAAGGATATTGTCTAATGATTTCAAAAACAATCATTATACTCATATTCACATACCTTTTAACCATACTTTAAATCATACCATATTTGAATCCACTTTTCTTATCTTTAAAATACTATCATGCTTTATTCAAAGTCGATACACAAAATCATGAACCAAACATTTTAATATAATATCAATGCGTGAATAAAATCCATTTCGAGAAATTATTAAATCAAAACATTTAAAACACTTATTTCGTAAACATACTTTACTATCATAATTAACTATGAAAATAGGTTTTCTATATTCCACTCACAGTGACGGTGTTCACGGTCGGTTATCGTCCGCGTCCGCAGAACGGTTCTCGCTCGCGGATCCTCCTAAATCAAGGAAATAACATAATTATTTTCCGTATATCGAAATTAGGACTAAATTTTATGCAATAAACTCGAAACGAACATCTATCCATAGTTGACAACTCCCGTGTCCATAAAATTACTAAAATGCCCTTGAGTCCGTAGATCATTAATATGCTCTGAAATCTTAAATCACTGAATTACCCTCGAAATCGTAATTACACCCAATCCTCAATTCTAGGAATTACTAAAATATCCACAGGCTCAAAAATTACAAAATTGCCCTCATAGTGTGAAATTACCAAAATGCCCTTGTCGGTCAACGGTCACCGGAATTTGGTCAACACTGGCTAGGAAGCTCAAATCTTAAAGTTCCAATCACGCTGAGTTCAATGGTACCGGTGGTGAGCTCCAACGCGCGGCAACGACGCCGGAATCTAGCTCAGCAGCCGTGAATTCCAACAATCGACCGGCTGCAAAACAGTGACTCTCGGTGCCTATGGATGGTCGGAAATGGAAGAGGGAGTCGTGGGGAACCAAATCCAACCAGTGGTGTCACCCAAAACCGGCGAAAATCCCAGCAAAGTAAAGTGAAACAGTCGCGGGTTTCAAGCTTTGATTGCCAGTGTTCCGGTTGGTTTTCAGCAATGAGGATGGCAAGGGAACAACGACTGGAAGGTTGTGCCCATTTTCTTTTGTTGGTCACCCTTGGAGTTGGAACATGAGACTTTGTGGGAGTTTTCTTTATAGTGGTCGGTGGATGAGTTGTTGTAGCTAGTTGCTTGGTAGTGATGCTTAAAATGATTTTCCTTAAACTCCTCTTTGCTTCCTCTGTCCTTGCAGCCATAGTGATGGCTTTTTCAATTGATGCATCAACATTCTCTTCCCACTCTGACTTAGTTTCCTCCTCGATCAAAATTTTCTCTTTACCTATGCTCTTGGGAGTCACAATTGGTGGTTCTTCTTCCTTTTCCTCTTCTTCTTCCTCCTTGTCACGTTCTTATTCTCCTTCTGCTTCAGCATCTTTAGCCTCCCCTTGTTCCTACTGCTGCTCGTTTGTTGACTCACCTTCACTCTCTACTTTTTCACTGTCTGCTACTGGAGCAGTCTCCTTTGCTCTCTGAAAATTAAACTGTTGCAGCAATAACTCAAGGAAATTTGCATATTTGCTCTTCATAAATCGGGCAAATTGATGCTTTTGTGCATCGAGATGCATTAAGTAAGTCTAAAACCTCTAATTTTCTTTCTTTTGCGCTTGGACACATGCATTAATGCTTTCATTGAGTTCCTGTAGCATTGTCTCAAACCCTGTGGCTTGCTCTGCCTTAGCTGCAGCAGGGTGTTCTGAGGTTGCTGCAGCAATGGATTTCACAGCAATCCTTTTGACTGTCCTAGCTATGATAGCCCCCTCATTCTTTACTTTTTCATCACTTGCCTCAAATTTCACCCTTGAGGCCTCACAAAAACCTGTAATCAGTTAAGGAAACAGCAAAGCAACATATTTTTTTTCTTTGTTGCACACTCTCTAATTTATTTTCCAATGATCTTTCCAACATCTATGGCTAAACCCTTCACTATAGCATAAAGAAGTATAAGTCGGTCTTGGGAAACAATGGCAGTGTAGGTGGTTGGCATTAATTTAGATTTTAAAAATTTCACCGAAACATTAGCAATAAGTTTCAAGTCTATTCTATTGACCACTCTTCCCTCCTAAACAGTCAAGGTTTTAAAAACCTCCACTCACTTCTTGATAGTCATGTTCTCAAAAAATTTAGTGTACTCACAAGCAATCATAGGAGGCAAGTCATAAAAGGCATTAATAACTCTAGAGTCTAAAGGTACTTGCACTTACCTCACAAAGATGTTGCGCTGGTCTTACTGTGACATGTTGGAATAGAACTCTTTAACAATTGGGATAACAGGGTCTTGGGGGTGAGCACAAAACTTCAGCCATCGTCTTCATGCTACAGTAGTATATATGTTGTTCATTATTCCCACTGGTTGTTTTGGGAATTGAAAACCCTTTTCTTCTAATATTTTTTTAGGCTCAATAATGTCTTTAAATTTGTCCCCGGCTTTGTAATTGTGGAAGCACTCAGGGTCCTTCAATCTACCAGCATGAGTTTTAAATTTTTTGCATTACTGGAGCAATGTGAACAGAGTTTTATTATGCTGAAAAGAAAAGTAGAACGTGAAAAAGAATTGTAAAGATGTTGAGATTTAATAAACAGGGAGAGAAAGAGTTATAGTGAAATTGAAATAGGTAAAGTAAATCCCTAATTTATAGCAAAATGGAAAGTAGCAAGAGAAAGGTAATTAATAAGATAAACTTGGAAATATTTTTAAATTTTAAAAACAAATTTTAAAAAGTAAAGGGAAGGATATTGTCACATCAAATCAAGAGTTGCAGAATCATCCTTATCATAAATTTTGATTTGTTGACATAAGTGTGTCAGTCTTCCAACAGTAAAAATCCAAAACTGTCATTGCAACGGTAAAAATCATTGCTACAGCAATCAATCCGCTGTTGTAGCTATAAAGATAAAGTCTCCGGTTGTTTGAGAACTATCTTATAACTGCCATGCTGCAGCAACTCCTGTCAGTTTCTTTGCCCATATTTTCTTTTAATCAACTTATACTTGCTACAATTTAACACAATAAAAGAAAATAAAAAATTAGGTGCATAATTAAATTAACAAAATGACAAATTAAATAATTTTAAAACTAAATTTAATGCTTTAAAAAAACTTAAAACAACTTCCCTCATTGGATTGCCTCCCAATCAGCTCTTGATTTTAGGTCCTTCAGTCAGACTATCCCTAATTGTTCAAGCTGGATCTTTTAGGAACAAATCCTCCCTTGGATTGTTCACAGTAGCTCCAATGCAATACTTCACCCTTTGTCAATTCACTTTGAATTCCTGGCCTGTCATTTCATTTTAAAGTTTGACAACCCAATGAGGATAAACTTTGATAAGTTTGAAAGGTCCTAGCCATCTAGACTTTAATTTTCCAGGGAAGGCTGTAGTCTTGAATTATAGAGGAAGGTGACGTTTGTTTTTTGTCAAATCAATGACTCGAATTAAATGTCTGAATCTGAATAATATGTTTATTTTTTCGTCTGAATCTCAAAAAATAAGTATTAAGTTGTTTGTTTTTTTCAACTTAAAAAGCTGAAAATATGTACTTTTACATTTGTATCCTTATTAAATTTGAATGTCAAATAAATAATATATTAAATACCACAATTTTTAACATTTATAAGTAAAACTATATTCAAGTGAATACATAATTATTTTAGAATTTTAATATATAAAATACCATAAATTTCAAATTTTATCATATATAATATAAGAAAGAAAAAATAGGGATATTTTTATGTGGGGTAAATATCTATAGGTGAGTTTTGGGATAGACATGAAAAATAAATTATAAAACAGGGATATTTTTGACATTAGCAAGTAATTGACTTAATTCAGATTTCTCCATTAAGTAAAAAGCCAAAAAAATTAGCTTATTTTATTAAGTCAAAATTATCTAAAAAGTCTCATTAAGTTATAAAAACAAACGCATCTAATTAACTTAATTAATTAAGTTAAGTCACTTTAAGTCATTAAGTTAAAAAACAAACGCCACCGAAAACTTGCATTGAAAAAAAATACGAACTCTAATATATTAAAAAAAAAAAAGACTTGCATTGAAATTTTTCTTCCCTTTAATTTTTTTCCACTTTTTTAAAGTGAGGAATTTCTTATAAAATAGTATAAAAACCATTAAGGACTTGTGCAATGTCCCGCGTAGCAGAGTTTGAGTTGTTGAAAAGGACTGAACAATAATTGTACTAATGATAATTTTTAACAACATTTACCTGCTGGATAATAAGCTAGTTAGGGAGGTGGATTCACGAAACATTATATTCAACCTTCCAATGAACCCCACCCCAACCTCTTCAAAGCAAATATTTTTAGGCAAATTTGTCATTAATTCAAAATTAGGGACAACTTTATTATTAGTTCAACTTACATTTACTGTTGTGTGAGATTGAGATAATGTTGGAGTGGACTTTCTATCATTACAACTCTAGATATACAAGGCAGAGAAATAATATATACTAATGGCAAAACGCAGTCTTCTATGATCTGACTTGTCAAAATGCAACACTTATGAATATAATACTGAAGGCAAATTCTGTACTTGCTAAGAACAGATAAAATCTAACTAATTTTTTTTTTATATCGAACATCTTGTAAAATTTCCCCTGCTTTTCAAATTTAGGTTTCGTTTGGGATGCTTTTAAAAGGCACAAAAATAATTTTAAAAAAGGAAAAATTAATTTTAGTATTTAGTAAATTAAAAAAAAATACTTTTGACAAAATTACTCTATCCTATAGCTGATTTTGAAAAGTAAAAAAAGAGTAGCTTTTCAAAATCTGATTTTGGTAATCAATTTCATATTAAACACAATCCCATATATAATTACATGTATAATAAAAATTCAAAATTATCATTATTCAGTTAAGAAATAAAATCATTACATTTAAAGAGACTATTATTATTGATAATTTTATTGAGATAACAAAATAAAAAAAATAAAATTAATAAAGAAAAATATCTTTTTTAGTTATCAATTATAGTGGGACTATTGACACCCCTCAATTACTCTTATAAAACCCTTTTTTCGAAAAGCACCTGCTACAAAAATTAAAATAACACTTTAACTAATAACACCCATGCGTTAGTTCCCTAAATGACCTTGCCTATTTCTTCCCAATGAAGACCTACAAAACTTTATGGAAAGATATACTATATCATTATATAGATCTTTGATAAAAAAAAAATGGAACTATAGACTCTCCCGTGGCAAATAAACAAACTTTCAGAGAGAAGCTTCCATGATTTTGACAACAATATAACTAATGGTGAAGTCAGAATTGTAGTCACAATCAAATTTTAAACCCTAGAAATTAATACAGTTCTTAAGAAATAATTAAGAATTTTTTTCCTTCGGTGATAGTTGCTAAACTGATTATTGAATGATTTGTATAGATTTTAAACCTGAAAAAGCAAATTAACACTTGTAAAACTTGCTAATCAAGTGTGTATATGCAATAGAAAAAATTTCTTATGAAATTCCCAACAAAACTAAAATTTAAATGATTTATTTCTTCTAAAGTTATTTGTATATATGAACCTTCATTTAGGATTTTGAGTAACGAATTTATTGTAAGTTGCGGAAAAAATGCAGACAAGAAGTAATGGTAACGATAAAGGAGATAGAAAAGTCTAGCTCGAATGGTAACTAAATCTTCAAGTTTGGTTTTCTATAGGTTAGATTGAAGCAAAATAGCGATTAAATGATTACTCTAGTTTATTAGAGACATCAACATGAATATATTCTTTTTTTTTCCAGTTTAGCTCGGGGGAAGCGAAAAACTTTTAAATAGAAATCTGCAGCTTGAGTTGAGAAAAAAAGATTGTTTTTTTAAAAATCATTTTACTAGAAGTTAAAATTGTAAACGCAGAAGAGGTTTTATTAGGATTTTGAAGGATGCTAATAACATCACTCTATCATTTACTATGTTTATAAATGCGTAAATAATTTTTATTCAACATTATATCCATTTTAGTCATTTGAATTATTATAACAATTTAACAGTAAGATTTACCAAGCACATATGGCTTCTATAACTCACACAACTTTTAAAAATAAATTTTAACAAATGTTTAATTAATTCTCTTCATAACTGGTAACAATTATTTTAAAAGATACTTAATTACCAAACTGACGCTTATTTAACTATCGGCCTCCTAAAAAATTAATTAAATTTGGAATACATACTTCAAGACATTAAGCTTTAATTGTCATTATAGAAAATGAATCAAAACGCAATCCATCAATTGCATTTTGTAAGATCAAAAGTTTTAATCAATCGATTCTAAATATCTAAAATCAGATATATATATATATATATATATATATATATAGAGTGTTTATTTTCTTACCTGGAGACGTTGGTTGGATCATTTGCTTCTCGGTTTGATGATCTGCTGGCTTCTTCCATATCGGAGTTAAGAATTAAACTTAATTTCTTGGAGTCTTGCTTTTCTGTACCAGAAGCGAAAGAACAGATATATCAATATTTGAATTGAAGCGAAATCAAGAAGTCAGAAATGTAAAAATTATTGTTTTCTCAGCTACATAATACATATATCAATAAAGACTATGGAGCCTAATACTTGTTATATTGAAAAAATAATTAAATTAATACGCAAATCCGTTAATTATAATACTTAAAAAGAATAAGAACCTGTGAATGTGAAGAGGAATGGTGACGGCAGCGGCCACGAAGCAGCGAGAGTGTTAGTGAATAATTTTGGATGAAATTGATGCTGCAAAAGGGTATTAAGTGCTGTGATTAAATGAAATCCGGGCTTTTGCATTCTTAATCATATATATGCTGCATTTGCATGAGAGGTTCCTATCTCTAGGCTTTACTTCTCGATCACGTCGATAATAATTGGAGAATAGCATCTTCCCTTTACTTTCTTTCATATTGGGAATCTTTCACTTTTACTAACTCAAGACAAGCATAAATGCACCAGCACGATAGATGCGAGTTAATTATCTCTATGGAGTATATATGGTAGGTTCTTGTCCTTTTTAATAATTTATTATAACTTGTCAAAGCCAAAATTATGTCCTCCCATTAGCCAGAGCCCTAGGGGAAGGTCCCTCATATGGTTCCACAAAAATATTGACATTTTTCTTCTCTATTAAAACTCTTAACTCGATCAATGTCCTCACTCCTCAGCTTCGTCTTGCAGAGTTGTAACTGCACTCATAATGACAGTAGTTTTCACCGCTGCTTTCAATGTACACATCGCAGATATATAGCGGAGGAATTAATACCCAATTTCTTGTTCATTTTTCTTGATGATTGTTCTATAATCCTTGTTGAGTGTTCAGAACTTCGTTCCTTAATTTGGTTAAAATAGTCGAGAGTCCAGCAGGTGAAAAACAGAGCCATAAATGAGGTTTTGGGCCATTTTGCAGCTGAGCCTCGTTTTCATATATGATCCTTGTTTCTCAGTAAGCCTCCTTCTTTCACTACTTCCCTGTGTATTCGTGTAGGCTCAACTAATAAAATCGCTTCATGTGGTAGAAAAAGTATGAGATTCGAACCGTACATCATAAATTAGGATAATTTATAAGTTAAATGTTTCAGAACTCCATAAATCCTGCATGAAGGGAACACAATAAACTAACAAACGTGAATCTCGTGCAAGCAAACATGCACAAAAGTAACAGGCACGCTTAGAAATTCACACAATATATCTTCATGTCCCATTTTGATCAATGCTTTCATCATCTTTCATATAGTCTCTCCTGCACTTTGTTAAGCATATTGCCAATCATCTTAATTAATCATCATGAAAACAGAATCAGTATTTTAGTTGTTCTTATGCCTATAAAAATTGTTAATTAATATTGAATCAATAAATTAAAAATTAATGTAACCCAAATTTCTTTATGTTATTTAAGTACCTCTCTAACTCTGTCCTTCTTCAGTTTGATCCGTCACTTTTTATATTCATTTTTGTTTCTGCACACCATTTTTGATAAGCCATTAGAATCAAAAGTTTAAGTAATTAGGTAAGAACTCAGTGTTATTGAAAAATAAATGAAAGAAAGAAAAGAAAAAAAGAAAAAAGATTCACAAAACGTGAATCCAATTTAAGGTCATGTAAATTGGAGATCGAGAGAAATTTGAAAGTGGGGCATAGGATTGAAACGGAGGCTATTAAAAGAGCAAGAATTAAAATAAAAAGGCCTTAAATTTGATGCTGAGATAATCTCGAAAATGAATACCATAATAGAAAATCTATTTACAATTTACCCAACCTAGATCATCATGAATGGCAGACTCATGAATTAATTCTAGGGGGGCTAGTCAAAAAATGGCCAAACTAATACTAATAGGTATCGAAACAAAAAGCAAAGCCACTTTTTATTCTTTACACATTTTAAACAATTAAACAATTGTGGTCTTAAATTTATGTGTAGAGGTTGATCTGTGTATCAAGCTTCACCAGACCAACACTCTGGCCGGATTACTTCACTACATCAAACAAGTTGTGCACTCACAATTGAAGATCGAAATTGATTCAATATTGATTCAAGAACCCTAATCTAACTCTCAGTAACAAGAATGAATGAATTAGAAGCAGAATCAAAGCAATCACACAAAGAACACTGAGGATCTGTTTGGGGCAGCTGTGCTGCTCCACCCGTTATTTTAGGAGGATTCTCTTAAAATAAAGGGGGTAGAACAGCTGCACAGCCCCTCAATATTATGTGCTTCAGCCATCAGAGAGAGTTTGATCAACACTTGCTCAACGTAATGAGTTTTTTTTTTTTTTTTGTGAATGCTGAGAAATTTTATTAAAATTAAAAATTAAAAATATTAGAGGAAAACAACTAGATTATAAATCAATCATGAAAAGAAATATTTGGAGAGTCCCCAAGAGTCTTTATGCAGACTTTTACGTAAAGGAACAAGTCGTTTATCTCACCAAGAGGAACAAGTATTGCTCAACATGATGATTTAGCTCTCTATTGTTTACATATTTTATATCATAACATCCACAAGTTTTTTGGTTTCTTTTATTATTATTATTATTATTATTATAGCCTATTTTTAAAAAAAAATTATGTCCTACCATTGGCTAGAGCAAAAGGAAAGTCCCTCAGACATGGTTCCACAATATATATGGACTTTTTTCTTTTCAATTAAAATCCACATGACACAATGCCCTTAGCTTCATCTTGCTCAGTTATAGCTGCACTCATAGTCACATAGCTTTCTCCATTTCAATGTACCCGGAGACAAAGTGTGTTAAAAGCTCATCACCAAATTGACAACCAATGCCTAGCAATTGTCAAAATGCATGTGGCAGCAAGTTGAATTTTTGGATGCACCAAAAATTGAGAGGAAAAGATGTCAAGGGTAGGCACCGAATGTTGAAATAAGAAAAAGATAATAAAATATTAAAAAGAGAGGAAATGAAGCCTATAAATAGAGGCTTCATTTCCCCTTCTCACCATCAATTCCTCTAGTTCTCTTCTCAAATTTAAAAGAAAGAGTTGAGAGTATTAAGAGTTTAATAAACTCTTGAGTGATTAGGGAGTGAGAGATTGAGTGTATTGGGATTTTGGGTAGTGAGCCAAAATATTACAACACTTGTACTTCTCATATCACTAGTAAAATATTTTCTTTTTGTCTTCGCCCGTGAATGTAGGCTAAAAACCGAACCACGTAATTTCTTGGTGTCTTCTGTGATTCTATTGTCTCATTATTTCTCAATTTCACTTTAGTTGCGTGTCTGCTTCACCTATCAATTTCCCAACAATGGTATCAGAGCCATTGGTTGTATTTTTGGAGTCGGGATACTGTTCACGTAAAGGGTATTGTTTGTGGATACGGTATTGTTCACGTATACAGTATTATTCATGTATGATAATCGCTATATACTGAATCGCTATATATATGGTAATCGCTCACGAAACTGGGAGAATAGTCAGACCTGATGTGGAAGCCACAAACTTTGAACTTAAGCCAGTATGTTTGAAATGTTGCAAACAGTGGGTCAATTCGATGGACTACTAACTGAAGATCCTCACCTCCATCTTAAGTTATTTTTGGAAGTGAGTGATGCTTTTAAAATTGCTGGAGCAACACAAGATGCTTTAAGACTAAGGCTTTTTCCTTACTCCTCAAGAGATCGAGCAAGAACATGGTTGAATTCATTACCATCTGATTCCATCACTACATGGAATGAATTGGCTGATAAATTCTTAATGAAATATTTTCCACCAACCAAGAATGCAAAATTACAGAATGAGATCACTTACTTTCATTAACTTGAATATGAGAGTTTGTATGAGGCTTGGGAGAGATTTAAAGTACTGTTCAGAAGATGTCCTCATCATGGCATTTCTTGTTGCATACAGTTGGAAACCTTCTACAATTGGTTGAATCCAAGTACAAGATTGATGGTTGATGCTTCAGCAAATGGAGCTTTGTTATCTAAATCTTGCACTGAAGCTTATGAAATTTTGGAGAGAATTGCCAACAATAATTATCGCCATCAACTGATGTAGCGCTTATGTATTATGTATTTCATGGTACAGTTCGCACAATTAAAGAGGTACTACATGTCAATGGTCTAAAGAAAAATCTATTGTCTATAGGACAAATAGATAATCTTGGGTGTAAAACCCATGTTGAAAATCAGATTATGAAGATAGCTAGAGGCACGCTTGTATTGATGAAGGTAGAAAAGATCGGTGCTAATCTGTTCATACTTAAAGGGGAAACACTATAGAAAGTTTATGCGTATGTCGTGTCAAATAGAGAAGAATTAATGATAATCTGGCACCTCAAACTTGGTCACATGTTAGAACAAGGTTTGAAGATTCTCTCTGAGTGAAAATTACTTCCGAGGTTCAAATCAGTAAACTTACCATTTTGTGAGCATTGTGTTACAAGTAAGCAGCATAGATTGAAATTCAACAGATCCACTGCCAAAGGTAAATGCATTTTAGACTTGGTTTATTCTGATGTTTGGGAATCGCCAGATATGTCTATAAGATATGTAAAGTACTTGGTGACTTTCATTGATGATTTTTCCAGATGCTGATCCAATTAAGAAAAAGTCAGATGTGTTTCCAGTGTTCAAACAGTACAAGGCGCAGGTTGAACTTGAATCCGGTAAAAGGATCAAGTGTTTGAGGATAAATAACGATGGAGACTATACAGACGACAAGTTTCTTACTTTTTGTAAACAAGAAGGTATTCAAAGGCAGTTCATGGTGGCATACACTCTTTAACAAAATGGAGTGGTGGAGCAGATGAACATGACTCCAATGGAGATGTGGACTGGAAAGCCTTTTGAGGACTGCGGGCCTACCTAATTCATTCTGGGCAGAAACAACCAAAACTATCTGTTGTGTAGTAAATTGGTCACTATCCACAACAATTGAGTTAAAGACTCCGATGGAGATGTGGATTGGAAAACCAGCAGATTACTCTCACCTACATGCATTCAGATGTCCTGTGTACGTGATGTACAATGCCCAAGGAAGAGTAAAGCTGAATCCAAAATCTAGAAAATGTATCTTCTTGGGATATGCTGATAGAGTAAAGGAGTATCATTTGTGGGACCCCACTTCCCACAAGATCGTCATCAGTAGAGATATTATTTTTGTAGAAGATCAACTGCAAAGGAGAGATAGCACTGTAAAAGAAAAGTCAGAGACTGTGCCGGCATATATGGAAAATAATCCAGAAGATTCAGATTCTTCTGAAGTAGCACCAGAGCATGACGAACAAAAATCAATCGTGTCTGAGACTCTAGAAGTTCGTCGGTCAACTCGTGAGAGACGACCACAAGTGTGGCACTCATATTATGTCACATAGATCAATGTTGCATATTATCTTTTAACAGATGATGAAGAGCCATCAACTTTCCATAAAGCTTTAAACAGCTCAGATGTTACTTTGTAGATGACAGCAATGTAGGAAGAAATTGAGGCTCTACACAAACAAGACATGAGAACTTGTACCATTACCACATGGAAGAAAAGCCATTGGTAAAAAATAGGTCTATAAGATCAAACGTGATGGCAATGACCAGGTGGAGCGGTATCGTGCAAGATTAGTGATGAAATGATATGCTCAGAAAGAAAGTATTGACTTTAACGAAATATTTTCTCCGGTGGCTCGACTCACGACAATCAGAATAGTCTTGGCGATGTGTACTACATTTGACCTACATCTAGAGCAGTTAGATGTGAAAACTGTATTTCTTAATGGAGAACTTGAAGAAGAAATTGATATACTCCAACCATAAGGTTTTGCTGAAAAGAGAAAGGAGAACTTAGTTTGCAGGTTGAACAAATCTTTATACGGTCTCAAACAGGCGCCAATGTATTGGTATAAGAGATTTGATTCCTTCATCATGAGCCTTGGATATAACAGACTCAGTTTAGACCACTGTGCAAATTACAAGATGTTTGAAGATAATGATTTTATCATTTTATTGTTGTACGTGGATGACATGTTAGTAGCAGACCCTAACAAAGATCGAGTCCAAGAATTGAAGGCACAGTTGGCGAGGGAGTTTGAAATGAAGGACTTGGGAACGGTAAATAAGATTCTAGGGATGCAAATTCACCAAGACAGAAATTTCTGGAAGATTTGGCTTTTTCAGAAGAACTACTTGAAGAAAATCTTGTGACGATTCAACATGCACGATTGTAAGCCAATCTCTACCCCACTTCCTGTTAATTTCAAATTATCCTCAAGTATGTATCCTAGTAATGAAGCGGAGAGGAAGGAGATGTCTCGAGTACCGTATGCATCAGTAATAGGAAGTTTGATGTTCGCTATGTTATGTACTAGACCAGACATTGCACAAGCAGTGGGAGCAGTCAGTCGATACATGGCGAATCCTGGTGGAGAGTATTGGATAGCTGTTGAGTGTTAGAAAATGTATATTTATAAAGGAGAAAATCGTCATTTTACATTTCACGTCTTACTAACAACCCTTACTTTTATGTATTTAAGCTTCTTGTAATTTAACTATGTGTGTTTTATTTTAATTAAATATTTTATGTATTTTAGGGGCATCATGGTCATTTCACAATAAACGAGAGATCAGACGGCAAAACGGACATCACTTTTGAACTAGGCCGGTCGAAAACCTTAGGAGGAGCATAAAAAGAAAAAAGGTATTGTTCACATGTACGATACTATTCACGTGTATCGTGATCGTCTATGCTCACTTACATCGCTCATATAGACGGATCGACATGGCATTGACCGGCGATGTGGCATTGATCACGAGGTGTCACGCATCCTGGACTAAAATTTTATGTCTTGATGACGTGGCAAAGATATCAAATGACCAAAAATCTCGCGTCCGGTACATGCATCACACAAGATTATTTTCAACCAAACCGCGTTATTGTTCAACCCGGGTCAAACCGTGTTACTGTTCATCTGCGTGGTCAAACTGCGTACTGTTGACTGATGACGTGGCGCAATCCTGAGTCCAAACTATTTTTAATCCAATGGCCATGATTTACTCCATGTATCTATAAAAAGGGGGCCTCCTCCCCCCTAATTTGATATCTCTGAATCTATTTTTGGACTCTATTTTTTGTAATTCCTTCTCCATCTTGTATTTTCTACGTATTTTAATAAATTTCCATTTTGCCCCTAGTTCAATTATGAGTAGCTAATTTTCTTTCACGCTTGGGTTGAAGGTGAAGTCTCAACATGTGTCATAGGCTTTATTTGGTAAATTTTTTTTCTCTTCCCCTTTAATTTTTGTGGATGTTTTGACTTCTCGTCGACAAATAATAATAATCTTGTTTAGTACCGCCTTGGTTTCACCGGCTCCCTAATACAAGGTTATTATTATTTGGCACGATAAGCCCTTAGCACTATATTAATTAGAGTGTGGTTCATGAGGTGTGGATTCCCCCCTTATGATTTAATTGGTATTAATAAGGAATATTTAGCCCATGGTGCATGTTGATATGGATCCGGATATCCAAGTGCTTCATTTCAATAGATATATCTTCAATTTATTCTCGCCATTTTAATTTAAGTTTTAGAATATTCCAAATCAATTTCACCAGAAATCCAACCACCCATTTATAAAATTAATTCTACACACAATTAAAATTCACATCCTCGTGGGATCGACACTCGTCACCATTAGTCTATTCTACAATAGATTTGTGCGCTTGCGAGTTCAATAAAATTTGCACAACAAGTTTTTGGCGCCGTTGCTGGGGAGGTAAGTAATTTTAATTCATAGAATTAATTTTTGTGAATAATTCCATTTAAATTTTTTCTTGTATATTTTTTTCTTTAAAAAAAAAGTGAATCTACATTTAAAGGTTAGTATTTCTTTTCTTTTTCTCTTCTTTAAAATTCTGTAATTTAATTTTTAATTTATTTTTCTTTGTAAATTTTTTTTTGGTTTATCTTATTAATTTATTTTTAGTTAATTTATTTCACGTATTTATTTTTGTGTATTTTTATAGAAAGGTTTTAACAGCGTGATAAGGTTAGTAACGTAATTTCTCCTTTTTCTTTATTTTTATTTGTTTTGTTCCCATCTTTATTTTTATTTTATTTGTTTTGTATGCATGGTCGTAGGTCATTATTACCTAATCTTGAACCTATAGACCTTGAACTTGAGAAAACACTTCGCACACACAAACAAGTTAAAAATAAAATGGATTTGCAACCACAGGAGAGGTCATTTAAGGATTATTTCAGTCCCTTAGCTAATTTGAGCACATCATATATAAGATACCCAAATGTAGCTGCTAGGAGTTTTGAATTAAAACCTAGTGTGCTAAATTGTCTCCCAACATTCTATGGCCTAGAAAATGAGGACCCATATAATCATCTGAATGATTTTCATACTATTTGTCAAACATTTAAATATGAGAATTTTTCAGATGATGATGTAAAACTTAGACTATTCCCATTTTCTTTAAAGGATCGAGTTCGTTCATGACTTAATACATTGCCTGCTAATAGCATTTCATCATGGGAACAAATGGTTACAAAATTTTTGAATAAATATTTCACAGTGCATAAAACCAATGCTATTCGCAGGGAAATCTCAAAGTTTACCCAGAGAGAAAACGAGCAGTTTTTCGAAACATGGGAGCGATTCAATGGGCTACTCTTAAAGTGTCCACATCATGGGTACGAGAAATGGCACCAATGCCAATACTTTTTGGAGGGATTATTACCGAATGTGCAAGAATGGCTAATGGCAACAAGTGGAGGAGAGCTAATGTCAAAAAGTGCATCAGAGATTTGGGAATTCTTCCAGTGACAAGCAGATAATTCCCAACAACAGAGTTGATCACTCAGGCATACTAGAAGAAATAAGGGAGTAAATGAGGTTCACATTAGCGAGTCAAGTTCAGAAATTAAAGAAGTCAAAGCGATAATTGAAGGTCTCTCTTGACAAATAGCATCGTTATTGACTGCTAAATCAACAGAGCCACATGACCATGACTCATACTCAGATTAAGCTAATACCATAGGTGTAATGAGAAAACCATTGAATTACAACCCATACTCCAACACATATAACCCTAGATGGAGAGACCACCCCAATTTTTCATGGTCTCAAGGATTCCAACAGAATGGACCAGCAACTCCAGCTCCACCAATTCCTCAAAATCCTCAAGCCTCTCAGCCCCCATTTAGACCATACAATCAGAACCAGAACTATTTTCAACCCAGACCATGGGAGGATTCATTCTAGAATCTCAAGAATGTTACTCACTCTATGATTGAGCAACAGAATCGCACTATTGATGGACTACGAAATGAGTTGAGAGCAGGCTTCAACTCACAAGCCCAATCAATTTCAAGCCTCGAGAAGATGGTGGGACAGCTTGCTTCTTCAGTTCAGACCTTGGCAATGACTATTGAGAAATGCAAGTTTCCAAGTCAACCAGTGTCTAACCCTAAAGGAGTGCATGAAGCAAGTACCCACCACAAAGAAAGCATGGAGAGGTCAAAGCCACACCTTGCGAAAAGAAGTTGACAACAAAGTGGAGATGTCGGTGACAAAAGAAAATTAAATTGTACATGTGAATGCTGAGGACTCACCACCGGAAGAGAAAGAAGAAACCAACCCACGAGAATATGTTCCCAAAGCTCCATTTCCTCAAAGGTGAGCTAAAGGAAATAAGGGAAAATTCACAGGTGAGATTCTTGAAATCTTTAAATAGGTAAGTGTTAACATCCCTTTGCTTGATACTATAAAGCAAGTTCCATCTTATGCCAAGTTTCTTAAAGTCTTGTGTACTAAAAAGAGAAACATTCATGTTCAAAAGAATGCATTTTTAACAGAAAACCTTAGTTCTATACTCCAACATAAAATTCCTCTAAAATGCAAAGACCCAGGCTCCCCCACTATCTCATGTAGCATAGGGAACCACACAATTGAGAATGCTTTGTTGGATTTAAGAGCTAGTGTAAATCTGTTGCCCTACTTAGTATTTTTGAAACTTGGACTTGGAGAATTACACCCAACTCCAGTGGTGTTATAGCTTGCAGATCGGTCCACAAAAATACCTCATGGTATTATGGAGGACGTGCTTATCCAGGTAGACAAGTTTTATTTTCCTGTTGATTTCATTATAATTGAAATTCAACCAATCCAGGATTCAAGGAAGCACATCCCCATTATTCTAGGCCGACCTTTCTTGGTAACTGCCGATGCTCACATTCAATGCAGGACTGGAAATATGCAATTGTCCTTTGGCGACATGACTATGGAGCTGAACATCTTCAACATTGCCAAATAACCTCACAATGCAGATGATGGAATTGTTGATGTGGATTTAATTGAAGCATTAGTTGATGACACTTTTCTTTCAAACCTTAGTGATGATCCTTTACAAACATGTTTAACTCACTTTGGTTTGGATTTTGATATTCACAAATCGGTCGATGAGGTCAACGCCCTACTTGACTCAGCACCATCCATGGACACTAATAAATGGAAGTCAAGAGTTGAACAACTAGCACCATCAGAAAAGAAACTCATCTCATCATCAGAATCACCACCGAAACTTGAGCTTAAACCATTGCCCAACACTTTGGAATATGCATTTTTGGGAGAAGAAAGTACTCTGCCGGTAATCATCTCATCATTCCTAAATGACGAACAAAAAGGTAAGTTGTTGGATGTTTTAAAAGAGCACAAAGGAGCATTAGGATGGACCATAGCAAACATTAAAGGTATAAACCCAGTAGACTGTATGCATTACATTCACCTCAATGAAAATGCTAAACCTACTAGGGAAATGCAACGTCGGTTAAATCCTAATATAAAAGAAGTTGTTAGAACTTAAGTCCTTAAGCTATTAGACGAAGATATCATTTACCTAATTTCTGATAGTTCATGGCCGCCTGCATGTTGTCCCTAAAAGTCGAGTCACAGAGTTACCAATGCCGATAACGAATCGATACCAACTGAGTAACTGGATGGCGATGCATTGATTATAGAAAATTGATTTCACACGTAAAGACCATTTTCTTTACCATTTATCGATCAAATGCTTGATAGATTAATGGCCATGAATTGTATTGCTTTTAAATGGCTACTCAGATATAATCGATTCCATACACCAAAAGATCAAGAGAAAACTACTTTCACTTGCCCTTTGCACTTTTGCATATAAGAGGATGCCATTTGATTATGTAATGCTACATTTCAACGATGCATGTTAAGCATTTTTCCGATATGGTTGAACGATTCCTCAAGTCCTTATGGATGACTTTTCTGTCTTTGGTGACTCATTTGATCAATGTTTACATCATTTAACACTAGTTACTAGAGATGTATTGAAAGAACTTGGTCTTAAATTGGCCATTTTATGGTAAAATAAGGTATTGTTCTCACATCATTTCAAGCAAAGTATTGAGGTTGACAAAGCAAATGTAAGATCTCATTTATAATCTTCCTCCACCCAAAACAGTCAAAGAAGTAAGATCTTTCCTTGGGCATGCTAGTTTCTATCGATGTTTTATTAAAGATTTTAACAAAGTTTCTAGACCCTTATACAATTTACTTGCTAAAGATGTACCTTTTATCTTTAATGATTCATGTCTTTATGGTTTGAAAAATTAAAGCATTAGCTGACATCATCACCCATCATTCGTGCCCCAAACCTGGAGCTTACCATTTCAACTCACACGATGCATCCGATTAAAGATATGAAAAGTATTAGACAAAGAGTTGATCGAATTCCCCATGTTATTTACTATGCTAGTATGACATTGTAATGATGCAATTGAACTATTCAACTACCGAAAAAAGAAATGCTAGCAGTAGTATTTGCATTGACGGAATTTTTGATCTTATCTCATTATTGTAAAATAATTATATTCACAGATCACGCTTTTTAAATATCTTCTCACAAAAGAAAAAAAAAGCTAGACTAATTCGTTGGGTGTACAGGAGTTCGACTTGAAATTTAAAGATAAGAAAGGCACGTAAAATGTCAGGCCTCATCTCTCGCCTCCATTTTGACACAATTATGGAAACATTACCATTGAATGAGTCATTCCCGATGAACAATCACGAGCAAGTATTACCATGGTATCTCTTGATATCGTTAATTATCTTGTTACAGTGTCAACTTCTTGAGGCAACCCAAGCAAGAAAAGGCTAAATTCTTTGCGAAATAAAGAATTTCTTTTGGGATGACTATTTGTTCAAGTATTGTAGATCAAATTGTTAAGCCAAGCGATGTGTCCCGTAAAGTGAAATTCAAAATATCCTTTCATTCCGCCATGAACAAGCTTGTGAGAGCTGCCATTTCACATAAGAAAATAACCCACTAAAATTTTACAATGTGGTTTCTATTGTGGCCAACTATATTTCGAGACGCTTACACTTTTCTATTCTTCATGCGATAGGAGTCAACGAACGGAGCATTACAAGAGAGGAATACATGATGCCACTAAATCTAATTTTAGTGGTTGAGATTTTTTATGTGTGGGGTATGACTTCATGGGACCCTTTCCCCGCCTTCGGCCATCAATACATAGTGATTCAAATACTACATATCAAAACGGGTGGCAATTCCATGCAGTAACTAACGATCACAAGCGTGGTGATAGGATTTTTAAAAAGAACATTGTCTCACACTTTGATTCCCTCAGCAATAATCGTGATGGTGCCCACTTTTGTAATAAAGCATTCAAAGCTCTTTTGACAAAGTATTCCATCACTCACAAAGTGGCGACCCCATATCATCCGCAAACCAAAGCCGGCTGGAAACAGATCTCCAATCGAAATAAAGCACATATTAGAAAAGATAAGAGTGATGGAAAAGATTATCGGTTAAGACTTGATGATGCATTAATGGGCATATAAACGCTTTTAAGATATTAGATTGATGTCACCCTACGCTCAGTGTATGGAAAAATTTGCCACCTACCAGTAGAACTCAAGCATCGTGGCTACATGGGCCATCAAGAAATTCAATTTCGCATGCAAAGCAGTTAGCTAAAGTAAAGATTACAGCTAGTAGAACTTGAAGAAATTCGCAATAATGCATACGAAAATGCCAAGATTTACAAGCAATGAATGAAAGTCTTCCATGACAAGCAAATTATGAGAAAATCTTTCACTCTAGGTCAGCAAGTGCTTTTATTCAATTCTTGCTTGCACCTATTCCCAGGTAAGTTACGTTCTCGATGGTCTAGTCCCTTTATTGCTTCATAACTGCTTTTTCCACGAGGCAATTGAAATTAAGTCAGGGGACCCAAAGAACTATGTCACATTTAAAGTTAATGGTCAAAGATTAAAGCCATGTCTAGAGTACCAACCACACGGAGAAGACACAAATAAATTTGAGTGACCCACCGATTTGAATTGATCTTTTTTCTTTTCTTGGTTTGATTTTTCTTTCTTTCTTTTATTATTCTTTGCTAATTGAAATTATTTTTGCATAAGTGTGTTTGTTTTACTATTAAGTTTTCTCTATCAAGTTAATCATGAAAATACCATACTTGCACTGTCTCCTGAACATTCTTAAACCACTTCAACGTGTTAAAACTCATCTCAAAAAGGCGCATTCAATTTTGTAAATCACATCGTATTTGGGGCTCTACAACCACTGAGTTAGTATCCTATATCGAGGGTTTGTAAAAGCCAACTCGTAGACATGAGAGTGTTGTTTACTTACATTCTGCAAACTGAGCCGAGGTAAATTCAATAAGAGGACGATTTTAATTTTTTTGTGTTTTAATTTGGTTTTTGTTTGTCTACAATGCTTTAGTTTGTTACTCAAAGTGGCGAATAACGAGACACCCGTGACAATCAAGTCGGTTGCTTACTCAGCTTTCTCATAATAACCGATATTCTCGAGGCCGAAGGTACGCAATGCGTAACGAGATTCTAGCGAGAAGCTTCACAAGCGATTCCTTTCACTTCCTCGAATGCCCTCTTTACAATCTATAAAGCCCTATTCAGTCATACGATTGCTCATGAGGAATAACATACCGCTGATATCCGTTGGTTAATCGATGCTAAAGTACGATTGGCACAAAGGTGAAGTTATCTCCAAAATTTATCAGACATGCCTGCTGGCCGTAAAGGAAATTATGCAAGAAAACGACGAGCTCAAGAATTTCTCGTTGCTTGTCATAAGTGTGCCAAAATGAGTTGCGATAAAAAAACCATGTTCTTTGTACAGAATGATGTCCGATAACAGCGAAGAGTAAGATTCAATTCATTGTGGATGACCAATAAGCGAGTCACTCGATGATATCCTTCGCCTCTTTCAAAACGCATCCTGGGGATATGTGCAAGGAGCGGTCATTCTCCTTATGACCATTATTCGAAAGATCATGCACTATATAGTCTCGAGAATCTGACTATAAACGACCCCTATTTGCCGCTTATGTTAAAACCTGGATGTTAAGCCCATCCTCGACCCATGTAGGTGTTCAAGCCATGATTATGGACTTAAAACCAGAGGAAGACGCACCTACAATTTGCAACTACCGTAAATATCCTTACTTCACCGTTATTTTATTTCACCGTTGTTTTATTTTTTCCATTATTGTCATTAAAAATTTTATTTCACCATTGTTTCTTTTTTCTTTTTATCAAGCTTCTTTTACTCACGAGCCATGTGCTTTACGCTAATATTCGACATGCCACCTCATACGGTTCCGATCTAATGTTACTAAGATTCTAAATATGACTTTTTGTTAAGCACTCACAAAATTATTTTTGAGAAATATTCGGATGGCGCCTACTCGATAGATAATTCTAAGAACATTTGTTTGCTGGATTTACCTAAGGCAAACATAAAGAGTTTGTTAAGTCGACGCATCGATCTTGGTGAAGCATAGAGAGAAAATTACACTTGGTTTATGAGGAGGTAACCGAGGGTTATCAAAATTGGTCTCGAAGCTAAGTCGCTTTTGTCGAGGAAGTATTGGCATCATCCCAAGAGTCCTAAAACCTTTGGGTCAGTGTGGCTTCGACTCACCACCGGAAGAGTTAGTCGCCTCTGCACGTTGTTAATAACTGAAATGCTTAATCATGTCGATGCTTTTATTTTCCTTCCGTGAGAGATCTTGCAACACTAGAGGCACTTATCACACTAGCATTCACTCATCCGCACATTCACGAAACCCATCCGCTTGTTAAATGTCAATAACTTTATGATGGCTTCATCGCATTTCTCTAACCATGCAATAAAAACTACTTCTTTCCCTTCCGGTGTGGAAAAATTTTTTTATTTGTGCTCACACTATTAGCTAATGAGCTACTTGATATGTTACAAGCTTTATAAACCGAGCCAGACTTCCTTCAGGTTGTCATTCAAATAATGACGGTAATAAAGAGTCTTAGTTAAGTACAAATTAGATTTAACTCTCCGCCCAGAAATATTTTCTTCCGTGTTGCACCACCCGTGGATGTCTTCTAAACTCTACTTTTCCTTTAAAACATTGAGAACAATGCTTTCGCTCCGTCAGTGGAGAATAGAATGACATCCATTGTGGAATCTTCGTTAAGTTTTTACTAATTTTTTGTGTAGAAACTAATGCTAACTTTTTGTGTCAAGATGGTCAATACGTTGGAGGTAGTGACAAACGCATCTTCATCGCTTGAAAAAAACAACAAAAAAATTCACAGACATTTTCTTTTCTTTATTAAGTTTTGATGTTCATTTTTCTTCTTCTTTTTAATTTCTCCTTTATAAATATATTCAAATATTCGAGTCAAGATGGCTAAATATGGAGTGTAAAGGCCTCTAAACGCATCTTCTAGTTAAAAACATTTATTTTTCTAATTAATTTTTCGCATCATTTTCACATTTCGCATGCATATTTTCCTTTATGTTTAGAATAGGTTGTAGAATGTTGTTTAAAAAATTGTATTATTTGTTTTAACATTGGATGACATGATTAATTTCAAATTTTAGTATTTGTATTATCTTTTGGTCTTAAGTGATGTTCCCCTTATGTTTTTGCTACTTATGTTGATGCTCTGAGACAAATATGAGTTGCTTGAAGGAATGAACATGTCATAATAAGTATCAAGTGAGTTTTTGAGCCTATCATTTTTCTTGGAGAGTAACCCTTTTGCCCATTCTTTATACAGCTTAGCAGTTTATTATTGTATACACGATCTCTAGATTTCTTTTGAGTTAACCCTTAAAAAAAAATTGTAAAATTAAAAAAAAAGAAGAAAAAAAAATGTGTGTAGCTACATTTGGAGGTCCATCTAACTAGTAGATATGGAAGGTTATTTAGAGCCCTAAAAGATGATGGAAAGGCCATTTTTGATCCGTTTGAACCTTTCTAACTATCCCTTTTGTGAAATATCCATAGTTAACCATTTTGGGCCTTTTAAAAAAAAGAAAAAAAAACCTTTTATTTGTTAAACTTATCATCTTGACCCACTCCGATTTGAGATACCGATGTCCTTATAAGTTCCATCATCTATTTATGCTTTGAGAAAATGTAAATAATTATTTTGTTCATGACGTTGTGCCAAGCAAAAGCAAAAAAAAAAATTGTTTCAAAAAAAGAAGAAAAAACAATAATAAGGTGAAATCCACCTTGCAACTTCCAAAAAAAAATCCTCTCGCATTTTTCTCAAACATACACTTTGTTTTCCTTATTTCTCTTTGTTAACCATATCCCTAGCCTACGTTACGCCCTAATAAAAGTCCTTCTGATTTTAGGTGAACTATAGTCCCAAGCTAGTTATATGGGGTAAAAAGATGTAGTGGTGCATAAAAAAAATAAAAATAAAAATAAATAATAATAAATAAATTGGGTTGACTAGCATTTTTATTTGACTTGAGATCGTATTATTTCTAAGCGAGGGTATATTTCTTTCATCTTGGTGAGAGCATGTGATATCATTTTTTTTATTATTTTCTTTCAATTACCATTCATTGGAGTGACTATTTTTATTGGGTTTAATTTCTTTGTGAGAGTGTCACTACTTCCAGTGAGATTTTGGGGTTTGACATGTCATTCTTGAAGGTAGCTATGATAAAGTCTACTAGGTGATTCACGGATGGGTCGATGTGGTGTAATGTTTCTTCGAGACTTGAGATAATGCTTATACTTTTATTTGATTGTTATCATTAGTCCGATTAAATAAACAAGAGTGTTTAAAAAAATCATTTTGATGCGAATTTTGTTTTCGCTTTATTTGCTAGGGACTCAGCAATAAAAGCAGTTGGGCGTGGTTGAGTGTTAGAAAATGTATATTTATAAAAGAGAAAATCAACATTTTACATTTCACGTCTTACTAACAACCCTTACTTTTATGTATTTAAGCTTCTTGTAATTTAATTATGTGTGTTTTATTTTAATTAAATATTTTATGTATTTTAGGGGCATCATGGTCATTTCACAATAAACAAGAGATCAGACGGCAAAATGGACATCACTTTTGAACTCAGGTCGGTTGAAAACCTTAGGAGGAGCATAAAAGGAAAATTGCACCTGCTTTATTCACATGTACGCAGACTATTCATGTGTAATTGCATCGTTTATCGCTTCACACATCGCTGTTCACATAGACGGATCGATGACGTGGCATTGACCGATGACGTGGCATTGACCGATGATGTGGCATTGACTGATGAGGTGTCATGATCCTGTTGGACTAAAATTCTTATATACTGTTGATAGTGACATGGCAAAGATATTAAAGGGACCAAAAATCTCAAGCAGACGGTACATGCATCACACAGATTATTTTCAACCAAACTCTTAGCGTCATCCGTTTCAACCGCCAAAATTAATGTTTTCATCCACGTGGTCAAAACCGCTGCATCGCTTGATCCGATGACGTGGCGCAATCTCGAGCATCCAAAATTGTTTTTAATCGATGCCAAGATTTACCCATGTATCTATAAAACGCCTCCCCCGATTTGATATCTCCGAATCCAATTTTGACTATATTTTATGTAATTCCTTCTCCATCTTGTATTTTCTACGTATTTTAATAAATTTCCCATTTTGCCTCTAGTTCCAATTACGTAGTGAGCTAATTTTCTTTCAAGGTCAATAAGGCCAAGTCTTAACATACGTGTCATGAGCTTTATTTGGTAAATTTATTTTCTCTTCCCCACTCTAATTTTGTGGATGTTTTGACTTCCTCACGACAAGTAATAATAATCTTGTTTACATAATGCTTCGGTTTCACCAAATTCTCCTAATACAACGTTATTATTATTCAAGCACGATGCTCCTTAGCACCATATCGATTAGAGTGTGCCGCTCACGAGGTCGGATTCCCCTTATAATTTAATTGGTATTAATAAGGAATATTTAGCCCATGGTGCATGTTGATACGGATCTGGATACCCAAGTGCTTCATTTCAATAGATCTATCTTCAATTTATTCTCGCCATTTTAATTCCAAATCAATTTCACCAGAAATCCAACCACCCATTTACAAAATTAATTCTACACACAATTAAAATCCACCTCCTCGTGGGATCGACACTCGTCACCTTTAGTCTATTCTATAATAGATTCGCAGCGAGTTCAATAAAATTTGCACAAGAATACAAGAGGGATTCTCGAGATATATTAGAGGAACCTCGTGTTACATTATTTTACTGAGAATCGTAGTTTATGTCAAGGAATATGTGGATTCAGATTTTACAAAAGACTCGCTATATGTTTACATATGTGAGCAAAAAGCTGAAGTTTTTAAAACCTGCAGATCACAGACCTTATCTACAACAAGAGAGATGGTAAAGCTGGCACACAAGCTTGCAAGTGAAGCCATTTTGATACAAATGTTATCGTGAGAGCTCTCGGGCAAAAACAACAAAAATTCTTGTGTTTTATAACAGAGTGCCTTGCATATTATAAGGAATCTAACCTTTCACAGACAAAGCATTAAGGGTACAACATCACTTCATTCGGTATAGTGGAAGATGGAAGTACATGGATTTGCAAAATATCCATACCAAGGAGAATCCAATGTGTTTTGACCAAGCCAATCAATGCCGATAAGTTTATCCTGAGTAGATCCTCTCGTGGCCTAAAATGAGAGACGTAAGCAATATGACAATGGCGTAAACAGTGTAAGGATGGTCTTGAGATTGATTGTTCTCAATCAAATCTCCAAGTGGAGAATGTCAAAAGCTCATCACCAAATTAACAACCAATGTCTAGCAATTGTCAAAATGCATGTGGTAGCAAGTTGAATTTTTTTGATGCACCAAAATTTGAGAGGAAAGATGTCAAGGGTAGGCATCGAATGTTGAAATAAGAAAAAAGATAATAACAAAAATATATTAAAATATTACTTAAAAGAGAGGAAATGAAGCCTATAAATATAGGCTTTATTTCAACATCAAATTCCTCCAAATTTCTCTTCTCAAATTTAAAAGAAAGAGCTGAGAGTATTAAGAGTTTAATAAACTCTGAAAGTGATTAGTGAGAGATTGGGTGTAGGGGTAGTGAACAGCCAAAAATATTACAATACTTATAATTCTCATCACTAGAAAATATTTTTATCCTTCTGCATGAACGTAAGATAAAAAAGCCCAACCACGAATTTCTGGTGTCCCTATGATTCTATTGTCTCATTATTTATCAATTCCACTTTTAGCATTGACATACTTGATTCTCTTTCTAGCAACTTCTGGAATCGCAAGATCGAGTCATATAGCTCTCTTCCTCTAAATCTCCATGTAAGAATGTTGTTTTAACATCTAATTGAACTAACTCTAACTCATATTCGCTACTGCAAGGCAAGTAGTATGAATAAAAACATGTTTGACAACTAAAGCGAACACTTCATTGCAGAAATCGATACTATCCTTTCGAGCAAACCTTATATGAGTCTTTGTATCGCAGGTAATTGTTCGATTTGGAGAACTCGCTTCGTGTAAACTCATTTATTGCCAATAGCCTTTTTCCCCAAGATAACTCTACAAGTTCCCAAGTTTAGTTTTGGTATGACAGATTTCTAGTTTCTTTTTCCATTATTAATTTCTATTTATCATTTTCATCATGCGTAATATCCTCACTAAAAGTGCTTGGGAATGTCTTCATTAATAACTAGATGTGCATACTACTACCATGTCTTTTAAGCCATTTAGATTTCTTTATCACTCTTTGGTCTTCTTATCGCTATAGTCTCATTCTTATCTTCTACATCTTGTTGTTTCTTCCGCTTCTAGGACATCAACAAATGAAACTTTTCTTCAACTCTTACCAATTTTATAGTTGAACTCTTCTGAGGTATAACTAATACATATAGAGTAAAGATCAAACTCCACCGCCGTAATATCTCATTGGCCTTATTCTCTACTTGCTAACTCAAGGCTTTTAATATAAAAGCTTAATAAAAATGATATCTCTACTATAAACAAACTTTTTATCTCCGAGATCCCAAAGCTTCTCAAGCCTTTAACTCCACCTTAAATCCCACAAAGATAGCTTTTCTTACACGAGGATCGAGCTTATCATTCTTCACATGATAATAAGTTTGGATGCCCAAAACAAACAAAATGAGTCAAGTCTTGTGCTTGCTTTCTAAACCACATTTCTATAGGAGTTTTACTTCAATCGCAAGAATGCAAAACCGGGTTTATTAAGTGACTTGTATAGCTCATAGCCTCAAATTTCAAAATTTTTTATCTAAACTGCACTGTAATTGGGATAGCATACAACATACTTTCTCCACCAAATTATGATTCATACACTCAACCACACCATTCTATGAGAAGTATGTCTCACTCGTGAAATATCTTTTTATACCCGCACTTTGGCATACTTTCTGCAAAAGTTGATCAAAAGTATTGACCCTATTATAAAAATGCAATACTTCGATTTTTCTCGCTTAGTCGAGTCTCCACCAATTTCTTCTAGAACATCATCCTTTGCTCACATTATGTACACCCCATTTGTGTCTAGAGAAATTATCAATAAATGAAACAAAAATAACAACTTCCATGAATTGATGTAGTCTCTAATCTCCATGTATCATTGTGGAATATATTCGTTAATCTCATTTAATATTGTAATTATGGCAAACTTGACCATTGTCTTCTTTTGGGCATTGTGTGCCTAAAAACAGCTTAGCTTTATTAGTTGTATTTTCCTTTAAATAGAACAAATTATAACAACGACCCCTTATGAATCCCCATAGCCTTATATGTGAATTTTATTATGCTTCTTTAATGATAACCAGAAAGGCCTTTAACTTCTAAAACACCTATAGAAATTAAATTTTCTTTAAAGATGGAACATATCTAACTTTTTTAGTTTTTGACTATTCCTTCAAACATTTTTTAGTCGGGATTATTCATATCCGATTGACACACTAAAAAGTATACATTTAATAAGATAAAATTATTAGTTTTTATTTATTGTGTCTATTAATGCGCTCATTATTTCAAATTATCTTAATACTCCCAAATATATTTTTATGTTAAAATTAATTCGCAATATGTTAATTTTTATCTTGTAAATATTTTTCAGAATAAGATGGAATTGGAATTAAAATCGAACAAAGAAGAACGTCAAGCAATTGGAATGCATCATCGAGGAGATGTTATTAAATAAAAGAAAAAGAAAATAATTGTATTACTAATAATTATTAGAGTACAATATTTGAGTAAATAAACCTCACTTCCTTAATCCGATACATCCAGATTTTACACACATTTGAAAGGATAACCTCTCAATTGTTTACACTCTCAAATTGCTCGCTCTTAACAATTCTTCACTTGAATTATTTCTATAATTTTTTGAGATGCCATGTAGCAAAGAAATGTCCTCTATTTATAGGCAATATGGACGCACTATTGCACCAATCCTTTGATTGTTTTTCAAAAATTTCATCCACCTCCAAATGCATGTCCCAAATTCGGCCATCGTCTAGTTATATGTCAAAAAATTTGGCCACTAATTTGAATGCAACCCATGTGTTTCAATTTGACTTTTTCAACAAATTATGCAGCATACATCTCAATCCAACAAAAATAATCAAAACTACAAAAGAAAAATTATAAAACTAAAAAATAATGGCGGTTAAAATGACAAATATTTATAAATATGGTTGTTAAATAACAAGCTTTAGTGATATACTAAAAGCCTCTCTCGTTAATACCTTATACTATATTTTAGTGTATATAACAATAGTATTTTTGTAACATTTAAAATCACTTATTACACCTAGACAAATTAAACACGAACATTGCAACACAAATTGAAAACTTTATTTGCTCCGCGCTGTAGATGTCATCCGATAAAAATCACCTGACAGCCGTCAGAAGAAAAATAACTTTAGATGGTTTTATTTCTGTAGAAAAGAAAGCTATCCAAGTTCAAAACATACAAGAAAGCTTCTAGACTTATGGTCATGGTGGCTACTCGTCAAGCTATGTTATTAGCTTAGGAACCAGCTTATAAATGTCGAGAAAAGTGGACAAAGATTTAGTCATAATGCTAGCGAAGCATTCATAAACAATCAGCCATAGTGACACACAATTAACATAAAGATGGTAATGCCATAGGAAATTTTGTGTCATACAAAAATGATGTTACCAATCTTACGGGAAGAGTGTGGAGACCAAAGAGAGACACCCCGAGATAATCGCAATCAGCTCCTACAATTGGAAATTTTTATGGCATCGAGAATTCTGCCTCTAAGATGCATAAAAATAAAAGCTGGGCAATCGATAAGACCATGTATTTTCCACCTCATTTTGATCAAGGTCTTAGTTTTGTCCAAAAGCATAAAAATAAACAAAGCAGAGTGATCGCTGATGTTAGATGTTATTTTAGCATTTTAGCATTTTGTTATATTTTCTATTTTAATTAGGCTAAATCATACTATGTATTTTAGCAATTTTTATTATAATTATGATTTAGATTCCTTTTAAAATTAAGTGTAAAAGGACGTTGGTTTACCATTAAGTATGGATGTATCTTATTATAATGGTAAAGAGGTCTTGTTATTGTTTTCATAACTTCAATTCTTCATTTAAAAAAAAAAAACTCCTCTTTTCTAATTTCCTTTAGGATTACTTAACAAAATTTCCTTATTTTAACCTAATCGCATTGGCTTAGTCTGGTACTAAAATGATATTTAGTATTTATCTATCTTCTCAATTCACTTTCGTTACTACTCCTACTTGGTATCAAAGTAGTTCCCATGCCAATCGCATAGCTTTCTTGACTACCCACATCGATCCCTGCTGAATCCTTTATTGAAAAGAAAAATAAAAAAAATCCCAAAATAGAAAACGCTAGTTGCCACCGCGCTGCCACCACCACCACCTCTAAAATCCGACTGCACCCATCGGGGAACTTCACTAGACCTCACCATATTCAGCATCCAAACCCAAACCGTCACAATCGTATTCTTGCCACAAGAACCATTACGCCAAGCCACAATATCCTTGACTCCGTCTCTTGATAACCGTCGTTTCCGATCGCTCTAGCCATCATCTTTACCATCTGCAGCCACCATTAAACTCTTCCTCCCTCAGCCTCCTCCAAATCCAAGAACTGCCGAGGTCTAAAATCACGATCTATCAGTAACTCCAACCAAAGTTCTTAAATGTTTTAGAAGACTTTAAATGCTATTTATGAAAGGATGTAAGTGGATTCAAAAAATGTTTCTGGGCTCATATCCGTAGTAATGTATACAATGCAAATGTTACATGTTATGTAACGCGCTACCCTTTACCGGTATGATGATGATCTCGCGCACAAGGACGTATGAACAATGCTGCATAGTATTCTAACGAGGAACAATGCGGGGTATAACACCCTAAATGATTAATGATAAATGATGAATGATGATGACTATGAGGCATGAGCTACCAATGTTTATATTTTAATGTTTTTATGAATGTTTTAATGTTTTTAATGCTTTTACATGAATCCACCCATTACGTTAAATGAAGATGTTGTTATAAAATGTTTAAAGGTAAAATGACAAAGGTTTTCAAATATTGTGCATGGATTTGCTTATCGACCGATTTCGACTCACCCCTTGTCTTCAACATTTCAGTATTGATTGTAGATGGCTTGGGTTCTTAGATGGAGAATTTCGTGAGATCTTCGGAGTTGCTTTAAAGATTAAATTTGGCTAGACTTTTTTATTTTGCATTGTAGACTTTTTTTGTGGAGATTTTATCTCAAATATTTTTTTGCAAGGATTCAAATGGAAAATAATAATGATTTCTATCTCGAGATTTATTAATAAGAATAAATGATGTGAGGTTTCATTCCAATTTTACCCTTTGTGTTTTCATGGTAATTTTTGCACATAATGATGTCATTGTGTGAGGGATTATCACCCCTAACATCACCTTGCCTCTCTTGTCAAAAATAAAAATCAGCTGCTCCTAGCCACCTTCTCTTCAAGATCCACCCTTCCTAGTCCTTATCAATCACCACTAGCAAGACCGTACATATTCATTCTCATATGAGGTAGTTTGCCATTAGTTGTATTTTTAATTGAGGAAAAAGTGATAAACATAGAATATCGTGGATCATGTTGTCCTCCTTGAGTTTGAAGATATTTCATATTTTGATGGTTATCCTAATGATATTTTCACCGATTTGTAAGATGGATTATTTTTGACAAATTATCTCATTGAAAATTGTTATCTCTCATGCATCATTTAAGTAGATGGCAAGTAATGCTTTAGATTGTTGGGAAAAACTACAAGAACTACTGGATTCCACATGGGCAAGATGAAATCAAAAAAATGGTTCGATATTAGACAATTGATGGTATGAACCATTTTTCATTGATGATTCTCAACCATCTCTTTTTACGCAATCAAAATAAGATGATGAGATTGCTCGGTTTATTTGAGATTTTTAAAGAAAAGGTACAATTAACTTGATTTGAGCATTGAGCCTCCAATAGTACAACAAGTTTGTACATAGCAAAATCAAGTTGAAGAGAGCTAACAATAATTACGCATGATTATGCCTATCCATGTTGAATGCAAAAAGGTCATTTTTGAAGAAAATTCTGTTGCAAAGATAAAATTAATTGGCAAAACATTGAGCGAGATCGAGAAAACTTGAGAGCTTCCTAAGAAGCGATTAGTTCACACACAGATTTCATCTTCTCAAGAGTTCTCATAAGCTCAAGAAAAGATAAAGCATAAGATTTCCAAGAAAGATCGATGAGAAAGGCTGCAAGTTCAAGCTCCAAGATGCATGGATGCTCCACTTCAATTGTATCCTAGATAAACTCGAGGACTAGTTTTCTTAAGAGGGAGAATGATAGGTGTTGTTTTAACATTTTAGAATTTTTTTATATTTTCTATTTTTAGTTAAAGTCATTCATGGTATGTGTTTTACTTTTATTTTTATTATAATCATGATTTAGTTTTTCCTTTTGCTAACTTGTGACGTAGGTTTACCTTACTATAAATAGGAGGTCTTATTATTATTTTCATAACTTTATCAATAATTTTTTAATATTTTTTTGGGATTATTTATCAAAAATATCTTTATAAAGTCATTTGGGTTAGAGTATCATCAACTAAAAATCGAGATAACAAGCAAAAATAAAGAAAAGAATAGAAATTAGAAGAAAACAAACACAAGAACATTTTAGTTCAGTAATGATACCAATTTCCTCTAGTAAAACCAGCATGAGAAAGAGGTATGAATGGTTTGTAAATAAAGGCTAACGTCATGCCAGCAATTAAAAAGACAAAAGGTAATGAGGTATAATTAACTTCCTTGATAAGGGTAAAAGAAAGTTTAGTAGCTTTACAGTTCCTCAATCGAAACCAGCCTCGCAATGGCCTTTTACGTACACAGTTCTAAACATTCGACAATGATTATAGAACGAGCATCATGAAAATGAACAAGAAAATGGCTTAACTACACACTCGGACAATAACCCATTTAATCAGCATTTATAACTGTGCTTCTGTAATTACGTTTAGCAACCATGTGGCATCGAGTTAATTCTCTCCAACTGCTTTATGATGATGCCACGGGTCCATAAGTGGATGAGTACATATCAAGCAAAAGAGGAAACTGTAACAGTGCAAACAAGGTGACAGGGACAAATCCAACTAGGCAATTGAATGATAACCAAATTCCATTTATGAGAAAGAGATATGTGAACGGTTGCAAATTCAAAGGCCACCATCATGCTTGCAATAGAAAAGAACAAGGTGATGAGGCCAATAATTAATTCCTGGTAACGACACAAGAAAATCTTCTTCTGCGTAGCGTGAAGTGAGGATACCCAAGAACATAAGAACTGAAGTGATGGAAGAGTAAAAGTATAAGCATATCTGAAATAGCAAAAACGCGAAAGATTGTTCATGTAAGAAATTTACTCCCCGCCGTCAATGCCACCAGGTACAGTGAAAGCTGCGGCAAACACTACAGTGATTATGAGTGCAGCTACAACTGAGCAAGATGAAGCTGTTTCCTTCATCCATTTTTCTCCTTCTTTTAACTAATTCCTTATGTTCTTTGGTAAAACCTCTAGGAGTGTTCTTGAGATCATTTGTAGCTTCTCGAAAGAATGGATGGACAAGATTTTCTACTGCCTGCAGGAAATTAAAAGTCATAAATCCAAGGCCTTTCAATCAAGCTCAATCAAAACGAAAATCGGCCCCGATCAGTCGCATGAGGCTCACCCAAAAAGGGTTCTTCAATGAGCCACCATGACATGTATGCCGCGCCGATGAATATCCTGGGTCCTTTCTATCGACATTTTCAAACTTACCCATTCTCAGGCATATTTTGAAGACAACTGCAACTTACTTTCAAGGCAGACTTTTGGAAGAAAAAAACTCAATGTATTTAATGGAAAGACAATAATTAAAGTCATACGGAGAAGAATTTCCAAAAAATTATCATTTTGAAGAATCATTTTTTCATTTCCATGTTTTTGTAATCCTGAAAGTGTTAAAGAGACAGAGCGCTAATAGAAACAAGTATGAACCATCATCGGTTTACTTTGATTTTCAACTGTTATATAATTAAGTCAAAATACTCGCACCGATCTTATTAGCTTGTTTCATGCCAGTGTTATGTTAATTGTTTTTGGGCTGAAATTGTATTTATTTATTATTTATTTTAATGGACTTGAATCCTGAATCTTTCATCTTTATATATCATATGGTTAGATGAGCAATCATACCTGAACCATTGTAACTCCCGTTGCATCTGCAATGCTGCACCAGCCACTTCACTTGAAGGTACCAATCTTCCCGCTAAATGCAGGATGCTGTTGTTGGGCAGATTTGTCTCGTGAAGAGAATAAAATGTAGTGAAATTTACGCCTTGTAAGGAGATTAAACACTTTTTCACGACGATGTAAGACTGCATGATCGAATATGGTATGTCCATCTTGATTCGACCAATTAGGAACAAGAATCATAGCCATAATAAATTCATTAACAACCTCAGAATCCCCAGTATTGCAGCTGACAACATTGCCCCTGACAATTGTGCACTCTTTGAAAATTAGTCCAAACCACTCCTTCACATATAATTCTAACTATCTCAACCGTTCGCATGTGCGTTAACTTTGATCATGTATAACTTTGATGCTGGGGCTGCAATTAATTAAACCTGAGTGAATAAAAAAGGAGATAAATTAATTCCCATGAACGACTATACCTTAATAGAACAGTCTCTTAAGATTTACCTAGGCGCATGAGGGCATTCCAAAGCATCCTATTCAATTTATGAAACATTAAACCTGTCATATCCATGAACAAATCAAATAGTTTTCAATTCAGAATCATGAATTCGAGAAGAATTAGTGTGTGTGTGTGTGTGTCACAACAAATAAGAGTTTTACAGACCAAATATGGCTGTGATTTGTTGAGTTGATCCGAAAGGTGTGGATTCTTTTGGGTGCATTTTTGATGTCACAGTAAAGTTTTCTGTGTCTCCATCCACATTTTGATCGGCGTTGCTCTGAATGGAAGGAACACGTTCCTTTTCCAAAGGAATGCCTGCAAATTTATTAAGTTGGTTTTGTTAGGCCACATAAATAAACAGTGTATACATACACACATATATAGAGCCATCTTCCAATTAGTGCTTTCATTATTTTATTGAAATGAGGGCTTCTTCATTGGAAGATCACTATATAGATGTGTGTGCGTTCGTACAGGATTGTTGACACCAACAATTGTAAATTAAGCGTCGCAAACGTCCAAGCCGACTCCCACTTGCAAACGCGTAAGGCTTTTGAGACAAGGTGTTTAGAACAATTCTCCGAGAATCGATGTTGTCACGGCCAATCGTTGGATGAAGCTTCAATAAATCTAAAGCTACATCTGATTCATGAACAAAGTCAGAGTGCTGGCGATGTATTTGATCTCTGTATAATGCGAGCAGCATATATATACACATATAAACGAAAATAATAAAACTATAAGTATAACCAAGCAATCAACAGGAGAAACAGGAATTTGGTTTAGCGAGCACATTACATCAAAGCAGCCAACAATATTTAAGTGTGTATATTTAAACTATTAAATATGTATTCGACAAAATTACTAAATCAACGGATACTCGATTAAAATTTATGTGCGCGGAATTTCAAAGATACGTATTGGGGGGAAATTCTAAGGTGCCCAATGTCTACTTTTCACGTTAGACTCGTATGAAATTTCATACGGTCATTGGCACCAGACCTCAAAACGTATACTAATTATGAATTATGGTTTAGTGTTTGGCCAATAGCCTTGAGGTTTAAAAAAGAAAATTTTGGCTAAACAAGCTTTACATGGACAGTATAACTTGAGAATTGGTTTATGTAAATCGTATGTTCTAGCTTTCTGAAACCTTTATAGGTAAAAAGTACTGACCATATAAATTAGCGGCGATGAGAAATAAAAGCACCACAGCACCATCGTTGCCTCTATAGATGTCTACACCATTGGTCGCCTTCTTGTAGATACTGAATACCTCTCATTCATAATACGCAGCATTAAGTGAACCGGAAGATATCCATCGCTGTCCCTTATGTTTGTTAAATCAGGATTATACTTCAGTAGAACTTTAAGGCCTTCAGATTTCTTTGCTGCACAAAAAAATTACAGTGTGTGCCCATGGTTATCTTGTCGTGCTAGTGTTTGTGGATCGACTTTTGCCGCCAGCTTATCGAGAAGGCAAGTGGCCTCATCAGAGTCATCAACTAATAACTCCGCAATCGTGATTGTCTTGGAACCCGGTTCAACAATCTTGGCGGTCAAGGCATCGGGATGATTGGTGACGAAATCTTCCACACTCGCCAATCATCTCTTCTCTATCATTCCTGTAACGGCCAATAACGAGCATACTCATCGTCCTTGACCATCTGAGTTAATCACTATGTGAAAACAGAATCTATGTTATATAATTCGTTGTTATTATTTTGAAAACTAGTTAATAAAATTGAAATTGAATCGGTAAAATTCAAAATTAATTAACTTACTACGTTCATTACTTCTGTATGCCTTTGAAACCTGTGCATCTTTAGTTTGTTTATCATGTTTGGTTCCGTCACAGTTGATTTCATCTGTTTTTCTTTTTCTGTAGATAAGCCTTTCTCCAAGCTCAATGGATACCACCACGTCATCAACAATGGTAGACTCAGAATTAATTCTAGAGAGGCTAGTAAAAATGGCACAAATTCTTTTTCCAAAGAGATAAAGCTGAAAGAAAAAATAATACGAACTCTAATATAATTAAAAAAAACTTGCATTAGAATTTTGTTTTTGTCCTGTCCTTTAGCTTCATCTCGCTTTTTTAAAGCGAGGAATTTATTATTAAATAATATGCACACACCATATTGCAGACTCGGGTGCGTCGAAGAGTTGAATTGTTACTACTTATGACGGAAAAATAGGAATAATCTCATGGTTGTCTAAATGCAACACTTAAGAATGCTGAAGTACCCTGTATTCCCAATCATAGAGAAAAAATTTAATTACTTATATCGAAAACATCCAACAGAATTTTGTAATATCATATTAATAAATCAATTCTAAATATATAATATCACTGATACATATATATTACTTGGAGATATTGGTTTGATCATTTGCTTCTCTGTTTCCGACGATCTGCCCGCTTCTTCCATATTGAGTTAGGAATTAAACTTAATTTCTTGGTGTTTTGCTTTTCTGTATCAGGAAGCAAAGGAATAGATATCAATATTTGAATTGATGCGAAATCAAGAAGTCAGAAATGTAAAATTATCGTTTTTTCAGCTACACATAACATATGTCACAAAGACTATCAAGCCTGATATTTGTTATATTGAAAAATAATTCAAATAAACATATAAGTCCGTTAATTAGAATATTTTTTAAAAAAAAATAAGAACCTGTTACGAGAAGAGGAGTGGTACGGCAGCAGCCACGAAGCAGCTAGAGGGTGGTTTAGTGAACACTCTCTTTGGGGGTGACAAAATTAAAGAGCAGAGAAGTTGATGGCAAAAGGGGTTGCATTAAGTGTTGTGATTAAATGAAACTGGGCTTTTGCATTCTTATTATATACTGCATTTGCATGAGAGGATTCAGCTTTACTGACACCGATAATAACTGAGAATAGCATCTTCCTTTCTCTCTTTCAATTGGGAAACTTTTACTTTTACTAAATCAAGAAAGCATAAATGCCAGCACGATGGATGCAAGTTAATTATCTCTAAGAAGTATGGGAGTTAATGGTGCTAATCAATTTATAAGTATTCACACACCAATGGCTCATCTAGCGGACTCTTAATTTGACATCTACAAGCAAGTAGTGATAGTAAAACAAACAATCATCCGCATTTCTGACAATTTTTTGGTATTTTTGTTATAACTTATGTCAAAGCCAAAATTATGTCCTCCCATTGGCTAGAGGAAAGCCCCCTCATCTGGTTCCACAATATTATTGACATCTTTCTCGTCAATTCAAACTCTACCTTCAAAGTACCCTTGATCAATGTCCTCACTCCTCCGCTTCATCTTGCATACAGTTGTACCTGCAGTCATAATCACAATAATTTTCACTGCTGCTGCTTAATGTACCAGGTGGCAGACATAGCAGAGGAATTAATACCCACTTTTCTTGGAACATCTTTTCCATGATTTAATTGCCATTTTAGATATGCTCGCACTAAGTCATTTCTTGTTCATTTTTCTTGATGATTGTTCTATAATCCTTGTTGAGTGTTAAGAACTTCGTAACTTGGTTTGATTAATTAGTCAAGAGTCCAGCAGGGAGAAAATCATAACCATAAATGATGTTTCGGTCCATTTTGTAGCTAAGCCTCGTTTTTCATGATCCTTCCTCAGCAGTAAGCCTCCTTCTTCACTAATTCCTCGCGTGTGATTTAGTTCAACTAATAAAATCGCTTGATGTTGTAGAAAAAGTATGAGATTCGAATCTATACATCATAATTAGGAAAATTTCGTTAAAACCTAAGAAGTAAGTTAAATGTTTGAAAACTCCATAACACAATAAACTAACAAACGTGAATCACAAGCTAGCAAACATACACAAAAGTAAGAGGCATCCTACAAATTGCACACACATATCTTCATGTCCCATTTAATAATCAATGCTTTCATCGTTCCTCTCATCTGCTTTCTCCTGCACTTTGTTACATATTGCCAATCATCTTTAAGCTTAACGTATAGCTAGCGGCCAATAACGACCAAAATACTCACCTCTCCCCATGAGCATCTTAATTAATCATCGTTAAAACAGAATCCGGTACGCTAATTGTTCTTATGCTTATGAATTGTTAATTAACATTGAATCAGTAAATTACAGAATAATGTAACCCAAATTTCTTTACGTTATTTAACTACCTATCAAACTCTGTACTTCTTCAGTTTGATCCGTCACAGTGATTTCGATAAGCCATTAAACCAAACAGTTTAAGCAATTAGTAACACTCAGTGTTATTTATATTAAAAAAGAAAGAGATTTACAAAACGAATCCGCTTTAAGGTCACAAATTGAGTTCGAGAGAAATTTGAAAAGGGGTGTAGGATTGAAATAGAGGCTATTAAATGAGCAAGAATTAAAATAAAAGACCTCAAGTTGATGCTTGAGATAATCTCGAAAATAATACCATATTAGAAAATCTATTTAGAATTTACTCAACCTAGATCATCATGAATGGCAGACTCGGGAATTAATTCTTAGAAAGGCAAGTCAAATGTACAAATTAATACTAACAGTTTTCACAAAAAAAAAAACCACTTTTATGCCTTATACATTTTAAACAATGATCAATTTCCGGTTGCTTAATTTATGTAGATGTTGATCTGTATCAAGCTTCACAAGACCAACACTCTGGCCGAGATTACTTTATCAGATCAAACAAGTTGTACACACAATTGAATATCCAAATTGATTCAATATTGACTCAAGAACCCTAATTAACCCTCAAGAATAAGAATGAATGAATTAGAAACAGAACTGGGTAATCAAAGCACAACAAAGAACACTTGATATAATATGGTTTGTCTTTATAAGACCTATATCCACTGCGGAAGCCATGGAAAGAGAGTTTATCACCGCTTGCTTTCAATAAATGCTCTCAACAATATATATATATATATATATATATATATAGTCATTCTCTTAGTTGACGCTCTTATTTATTTTCATGGTAGACCACATTTTAAAACCGAGAGTTTAAGAAGAGTTAGTTTTTAACTCTTAAACCGCATGGCTTTATAGTACTATTCATAACTCAACTCTTTAAATCGCATGTCGCTTAAAAGAGTGTCCGTATTAAAAATAAAATGCCAATGCAAAATTAATGAATATATATATATATGAATGCCGAGAAATTTATGAAAATAAAAGAAAAAGGAGGAAAAACAAGACAATTCTATCATGAAAAAGCTTACATTTGAAGCTCTAAGAGTCTTCATGCAAACTTACATAAAGGAATGAATGGCTTGTCCCACCAAGTAAGAGAAAGTATTGTTCAACATAGTGATTCAAATTTTGTTATAAATATAAATAGAAAGTAAAAACTTTTTAACTAAACAAAGTATACTTAGTACCTTATTATCAAGCTTTATACTAAGATTTCTGCTTGACAGCTTTTCAAGTAAAGCTTATTTAAGTAAAACTTTTTGATTAATAGAGCTTTACCTTAAAATTTTGAGTTGTTTGATTATCAATGAAAACTTTTATTAAAAAATTTATGAAATTACTTTAATGCATAAGTTTTTTAAAGTTATGCTATGAAAATAAATTAAGATTTTCAAATAAGTAGAGCATATTTTAGATATTTTAACATTAAAAGCTTTCAACCTCTACCCTAATTTCAAAATTTGAGCTTAAGAGAGACAAAATAGCTTATTTGCTTCAAACTCTACAAAAACAACTAAACAACAATAAAAATTATGATAAAGCTTTATGAGATTTGATGGTTGTCAGCCAACAAAATAAATTTCACTCTAAATAAATTGTGTATAATTGCATTACATGGTCGTGTCCACAGAGACGAATTATTTAAATCCTTTTAAAACATAAAACATAAAATGGGGGTTTTCTTGACAATAATAAAAATCAAATTAAAATAACAAGAATTCAAATGTTGTAATTCAAATTGAAGAAAGCTCTCTGAAGGAATTAACTCACTGATTCGATCACCGACATCATTGATTCAAATATAGATTATTATTACTTTCGAATAGACCGGCACTTCAATACCAATCTCTCCTTAACTAATGATAACCAAGGTCACGACCGGGGATATTTCTAATCAATAGACAACCCTAGATAATGCATCATAGGGATTTTAATCAATTGACAAATCTCAAAACCAGTAGAGACCAAATCCTAATCAACACATATATAATTCATTTAAATTAGATTGTTTATTCTCACAACACAACTCTTTGCTATGTTATTAGTCACAAACATTAAATTCCTTCATACGATGAATCCTTTTAATCGATAGACATTGCTAATAATTAAACAAGGCAATTACCTAATTAACAAACATAATCATGAAAATAATCTTAGAATAAACAAATACCCAAAAGCAATAAAACAATTAAAATGACAAGAAAGATCTCACAATAAAGTGATGAATCAAAGTTTTCATTATCCTTCAACTGTAAAAATAGGTTTAGTTCTTCATGTAGAGAAGAGAAAATTTAGATCTAGGTTTCTTTCTTTTTTTTCCAAATGAAAATCCTCTTTTCACAAGAGATTCCTCCCTTTAAATACTTCTCTTCTTGAGTTCTATTTAAAATAAAATACTAATATGAAATATTAAATTCGTAATTACAAAATAGCCAAAAATACAAAACACGCAAACTAAAACTTGTGTCCACAAAGATGCTGCCACGCCTATCAACAAAGTTCTTCGCCGCCATAATTTCTCCAAGTTATAACAATCATCCTTAAACACATCATCTTGTAAAGCCAATTTTATCACCAATCAATAATTGCACCTACAAAGTAAATCACAAGTAAATCACTATTATTAAGTGCAAAACATCGCATATTAAAGGAAGTAAATAATGCAAAACTAGTGCATAAATCGTGACTCTAACAAATTCCCCACACCAAGACGATGCTTGTCCTCAAGCATCCAACTCAAGACTAATCTCAAATCCACTAAATTCTCATCTCAACTCATCCAAAAACAATTTTAAGCAAGCATACTCACAAGAAATTAAGTCGTTCAACATTCGAGAGACAAGGATTTTTTAAAGCATATAATTTCATAAGATGTAATACAATATTCAACTACACCAAGAAGATCCATTCAAAATTCATGCAACAAGATTTTAATAGCCCTCTCAATAACTTCACCCATGCACTCAAAGTGTTTAGGTGTCTTTATCCACTCAAATCAAATCAAAGAATGCTATTACCATAAGCTTGCTCATATATCACATCTCAATCCACAAAACATGGAATAAAATGCAAAAATCTATGGTCTTAAAAGGGTTGTGTCAGGCTAATGGGTTAAATGAAAAGAGGTTTACGAAAGAAAGAGATCAAACGAAAATGAACCTACTGAATCTAACTTATGATATCAAAACGCTTATTTCTACTCAAGTCACCAAGAATAAACATTTTTTTCTTTTCTTTTTTTTTTCTTCTTTTTTTTTGTTCTTTTTTCTTTTTTTTGTTTCTGAATCAAACAAAAGAATGAACCTTGCACAATTTAATTCAAGCATACGATTGATTGATCTAATTGAGAAACTTTAATATAAGGTAGAAAAAGCAACAAAAATATATCCACACGCAGTCTAAAATCTCCTTAAATCGAGGCTCAAGAAGAAAAATGGTTAAATAGACGTAGAGAATTAGATGGGTAATGGTTAAGGCGCAAACAAAAGTAGTAAATAAAGGTCTCTCGAGTAGAGAAAAAGGAAAATGCGAGAATAGAAAATGGTAAATGGTTTGCTCCTTATCATTTTAATGCATAAAACTCGTAATGTGGCTTCAACATGCATACAAAGCAAGTTCTAGAATAAACAAACTAGGATTGATATTCACATAATAAAAATAATTAGAGCAAAGTATATGTGCTCAAATCCTCACAAAGTTGGTAAATTTAAGCTATCAATCATGTACACTCTTCAAAATGAATCAACCATCAATAGTGTAGAAATTAGAAGAAGGTATGAGTGAAGGATATATAAAAGGAAAAGTGAGAAATAGTTATGAGAAAGATGTGATGTAGTAAAAAATAAAGATAAAATGTGAGCATGAAAGAGGATAAAAAATAGATGTAAATAATTCAGATAGATGGGAAAAGAGAGTGAGGGAGAAAGGAAAAGAAAATTAACAATATATAAAGCATACTAACTCCAAAATCATTTAAGATGAGTAGAGTGGTGCAAAATAGATGAGTAGAGTGAAACAATAATTCCGACATCAATAATCCAAAATCCTCCCCACACCAAGAACTTACATTGTCCCCAATATAAGATAATCAAAGCTCACATAAAAATTAAAGGTAAGGATAAAAGATTAGCAAAAAGAAACTTCGAATTGGAACGAAGCTTGATCATAACGCCTATGGGCTTGGCGGAATGCAGGGAACCTACACTCTCAAGCAAGTACTCGCCCATCTTTGTTCACCTTGGTGCCCCATTTTCTAATCAATGCCAAAAGGTGGTGCGACAAAGGAATAGTTGCTGGCGGCCAGGGGCAGAAGTTGCCATCGCCACACTTGCCATCGTATAGTACCACTCCCAGCATAAAGCTTCTGAGGTCAGTCCTGGTTCAAGAATCGAATTCTCCTCGAGCTCGAATTCGATTAGGGCTTCTTTCAAACACGGACACATATCAAAATAAAAAATTCACCTTTTTCTGCCAGTCATAATGCAGGCACCCTCCGAGATTGACTCGCAAGTGGCAAAACACCATGCCTTTTCCATGTTTCCTTATCTTACCCTACTATCAGCGTGAACTGAATTGTGTTCCAGGAAACTGTGGAGTGGAGCTGCAACTACTTCCTCTCGGCGTAATGGTGTCTTTGCATAACTTCATGATGGCCTTCTTCTGCAGACATTACACACTGCACTCATTTAATTTCCATTTACTCCATCAACACATGAAGTGTAAGGCGCTGCGTTTTGGCTTTTGCCGCCGCATCGAGCGGGTCAAATGGTTACACACGTTGGTTGCATGCGGATGTCTGGAGTTGGGCTGCGCGAGCGCCGGGCGCCGCCGCCGCCGGATTAATTTGCAATGGGCTATTCTGTCTACGCGTTGGTTCAGCTGGCGGCTTGCCGCGCCGCTATCATGCAACGCTGCCATGCCATCGGAGCCGAGCTGGATCGCTGCGCATGGCAATGAGCATGCGCACTGTTGGTTAACGCAAAAGGAAAAAAAGTATAATCAACAATGAAAAATTTTTTTTTATTGGTTTTTTAAATGATTTTGCTTTTTTTCATTTTAAACAAATAGAAATAAATAATTATAGGCATATATATGTTATAGAAAAGAAAGAAAAAAAGGAAGAAAAATAATAAATAAATAAATATTTTTTAGTACGAATCTTGAGACAATTTAAATTTCCTCGTAAGTATACTTTTTAGACAAAATGGGGCACACTTAAAACTATTTTTGATGCAAAATCACGGCATTTATTAGTTAAGATGGGACGCCTTTACTAAAAATTTTTTCCACAAAATAAGGTGTGCAAAAAACATTATTGAAACTAACTCTAATCAAATTAAAAATAATAAAAGATATAACAAAAATCAAATAAATAACCTTTGGGTTGCCTCCTGAAAAAAGTAATTTGTTTTATAAATCTTTGCCAGAGTACACATTTACGTAACAACTTCATAATCACACCTCAGAGCCACATCCTCCACTAAATAATTCATTCCTACACCGGAAAACCCTGCAAAGTGTAGGTTTATGACGACGAACTTAAAACTTTGGTCGCAGCCCAATTCGACCCCAACGCGCACTATAGCGAAAACATTAGTAATAATAAAAGGTTCAACCCAAGAAGAAACGTATCACCTTAAAAATTTTAAGGTTAATGAAAAGCATGAACTTTTACCAACAGAGAAACTCCTTTCAAAATCTGTCTATCATGAAATGCCTCGCTTTTCCAAAAACTCTCGACCATAAAGTAGGTTAATAACATCCATGTGGAAAACTTCATGGTCTTCACTAGGATATTTTTTAATGGTTGAATTTATAACCTCTCCATCAAACTCCATGTATAGTGAGAGTCCTTTGACAGACAAATTTTACCATATTTTAGTGTCTTCCTTAGCAAATTTGTAGATGACTTAAGAATTGGTGAAATCTTCCAGACATACATAAAAATCAAATATACCAACTAAAAAGCCAGCCTAGAAAACAACTCTCTATTACTGGTCTGGTACTAAGATATGCACTAGACCCATTTCGTGATACGACAGACCTTGCACGCTGCCAATTATCACTACAGCTTTTGAATTTAATAATATCAAAAGATGAACATTGTAACCACATGAAATTAATTGTGGCTCAAGTCTTTGTGATCTACGTGCCTTTCAATTCTAACACTACCATGCAAGGGATAGTAAACACATTCCGGATCCTTGCACTTAGGAGGTAGTTTCTGAGAACCGCGTCAAACATTCTCCCCCATGGAACTTTTTCATCTCTCTAATACCTTCTGGAAAAAGGGCTCTCATGACTTTAAGATATCAGTGTATTTTGTTTTAGGCAGTTAGCATCCTAATAAAGGAAGATGTTTACTCAACTCGTTCCTTGTCTCCCACATGGATGTCTTTCTCTGCTCCTCCCTTCTCTTTTTGGATTTTGAAACCTGGTTTGAAAAAGGCAACATTGGGTCAGTACTTTCTGTTCCTCTCGTGGCGCATCACATTCCCTTGAGATTTAGGCATCAAGTGCCCTTTCTTTCAAGCTCATCTTTCTACATGCTTTATCACTTCTCTCACCAGCTGCAACCTTTCTTCACAACAACATCACTAACGCTTTTGCTTGGATTCAATTTTCGATCGTGTAAAGGCAATTTAAATGCTCGAGACTCGCACGGCCCAATTTAGGTCGCTAATCAGAGGTCGCGCCAATCGGCTTCTCCAAATTCTGAACGTTTAGCTTGTCAAATAAAATTGTTGAGTGTTAGTCGCCATGATTTAACACCCTCTTCAAGAGATATACCCTGACTTGAGTTTGATCATGAGTGCTGTAAATGTTTGTTGTCCGGAATGACTGGTTGCCTTGCCTTAACCCATGCCCGGTACATGAATCCTCCATCCTGATCAGATAACAGTGATATGGATCATACTCTCCTGAGGCATACAGAAATCCTCCAACCGCACTGCTTGTGTCGGCACTGGTTCTCAAGGCGTGGGACACATATCAAACAATTCACCCATATTGTAAATGCCACAGTCTTCACCATGGACAATACTCTTTACAATGAACTCTTTTCCACACAGAGTATGTAAGTTTTATTTCTTAAATTGTTGTCTACCAGAAGAAACATTTACCTCATTCACCTTCCTTGAGTCTTCTTTCCTACGCCAAATCATTACAAGGCGTGGGCAATGAATATTCGGATATCAACTCCCTTGCTTGAAAGTAGGGCCCTTGCCTCAACAACGCCCACTAAGGAGATCTATCATACAAGTTCATCCATCAATGTACATCGTGAAAATATCAATAAAAGCGACGAATTATGCTGAAAATTCATGCAGGGACTGCTAATCTAATACCAGTGAAAGGTCTTCCTCCAGAAGCGTTCTGCCCATCCACCCGCTATTTTCCGGCGTGCAGAAATTCAAGCAGAAAGCAGAAAGTTTCTCAGAACTGCTTTTCAAACCATCTGACTGCCGTAATTCGATCCGCAGCAAGCGGAGGCCAAACCACTTTTAATTAGTCCACTTAAAGAGAGCAGAAAAGACGCAGCCTTAATCTCGGCTTCCTTCACCATACCTTGTATTCATACTACACAACATGAAACCCTTAAGATTTTATGCCACACAGATCTTCACCCTAAAACCATGAAACTTAGTAATAAATTGTAAGACTAGACTTTTTAATTCAAAATTTACCTCCAAGTTCACAGTACATATTGCGTAAATGGTTGCAGAGTAGTTACTGATTCATGTCCTGTCAAACTAATCTCTCTAAGAGTTCTTCACAGTGCAGTTCATCCATCACTAATTTTTCTAATCACAAAGATTATTTAACGCAATCAGCATCAGATCGCCAAAGCAAAGGCGACAGGATCGCTTGCGTCGCTCACCGTCCGCTTTCTCCATTATTCACCGGGCGAAACGTCTTCTCAATTTCTCATTTCGATCAAAACGAAGTGGTAAATTGGCATTTGGTAGTTCAACCATACACCGCAAATGTAAAAAAAAATGATTAAATAATTATACTAATCCTCCCCGCAAGAACGCACTGAAATTATGGCTGTCGAAGCTTCGTTGTAAAATAAATTCACTTAAATAAATATTTGATTGTTAAAAATGTCGTCGTCTGCTTACCTGTGAATTATTTAAACCCTTTAAACATAAAACATGTAAAATTTCCAGTTTCATGACAATAATAAAAATCAAATTAAAATAACAAGAACAAAAAAGCTTCAGATTCAAACTGAAGCAAGCTTGCCGAAGAATTATCCTACTTGATCTAATACCCATCACTTGATTCAACATAGATTATTATTGGCTGGCTGACTGATCGTATAGCTACTTGAGCTCTAATGAACAACTAAATGATAAACCGCGCCCCATCGATGCTTTCCCCAATCAATACAACCTTGTATACATTGTGGATTTTAATCAATTTAAATAAACGGTAGTAGAGACCCAAACCTAACCACATATGATAATTACTTTCAATGATTGTTTGGTTGTTTATGCCAACAACTTCTTTATATTATTTGCTTCCTCAAACATTAAATTTTCATAATTATTTAACTTTTTATCTCATACAATAGATTAAGCTTGATAATTAATAGGCCAATTACCTAATTAACAAACATAATTACAAAATAACTGTCGTAGAGAATAAAATAAATAATACCCAAAAGCAAAAAATAACAACAAGCACAAGAAAGACCCATGGTAGTTGATTATGAATCAAAGTCAGTCAATCTCAACCAGTAAAATAAAGTTTGGGCTTCTTCATGTATATAAGAGAAAAGTTTAGTATCTAGGGTTTCTTTCTTTTCCAATGAAAATCCCCTTTTCATGGTAAGATTCCTCCGTAAATACTCTCTCTTCTCTTTAGAGTTCTATTTAAAATAAAATACTAATATCTCGAAATATTAAATTCGTAATTACAAAATAGCCAAAATACAAAACACGTTAAACTAAAAGCGTAGGTCCGCAATTGATAGCATGCGCCCACGCCTTTATCAACAAAGTTCTTCCACGCCTCATACTTTCCAAGAGAGCAATCACCCTAAACATCATCTCGTAGCTCAATTTACTATCACCAATCATAGACGACCTACAAAAAGTAAATCACAAGTAAATCACTATTATTAAGTGCAAAACATCGATATTAAATGAAGTAAATAATGCAAAACTAGTGCATAAATTACACTCTAATAAGATTAAATAAGCACTTATGAGTATTAGACATGCCATACCAAATACGCACTAAGCCAATTTTTGTTGTTACCAAAACAATTACATAGTTCATATGTATATGTAGTCAGGGGTGGGCACGGTTCGGTTCAGTTCGGTTCGGTTCGAAATTAAGTAGAACCGATTTAAATCGGTTATTTTATAAAAAGAACCAAATAAGAACCGAACTCAATAAGAACCGAACTCAAACGGTTCTTTTCGGATCGGTTGGCCTGCCTTCGATTTTTTCGCCTGCCTATTTTGAATTTTTAAATTTTTAGTCAATGCTACAATGTAATAATTTTTTTCAACAATTAATTTATCCTAATTTTATTATAAATATTAACAATAAATACAAAGTATTCAAAACACATTTTATCACTAATATCTTACTAACTATTAATAAGATACTCCCAAAATATGAAATATTAAAATTTCAAAATACATAACCAAACTCCAATACTCCATCTATATAATCATAATGTTATAAAGAGAAATAACACATGTTTGATTTGAATAAAATTATTAATACATGTTTGATTTGAATAAAATAAAAAAATAATTCGGTTTTCTGTCAAATTTAAGTGAACCGAATACTGAACCGACATTTCGATTTTTTTTACAAACGGTATATTCAGTTTTTTTTTAAATAAAAACCGAACCGAATTAGAAAAAACCGTCGGTTTGGTTTGGTTTTTTTAAGACTACGGTTTTTTTGCCCACCCCTATATGTAGTGTTAGAAAGCTAGGGCGCAGGGGATATTTTTTCTATGTGGGATTGCTTGCAACTTTCAAATGGTGAAAGTTCAACAATTTCACAACATTCCCGTTTTAACTTCACCATTTAGGTACTTAACTAAGTCTGCTAAAAACAACCTCATTAAACCTTGCCAGTACTATGAGTGGGAAAAACCTAGTCGAAGGAAAAAGAGTACAATGCACATTTATCCAATATAGTTGTGGAATTCTTCACTTCAAAATACGCTCCTATGATGAAATATCTATTCAAATGTCGTATATTAATTTGATGGTTTGCTGAGTCAACACATGCCAATATTGTGGATTAACTTCACAAACGTCGATGTAGGTAAAGCTTCAATAAAAAGATCAGCAAAATTATTAGTGGAGCCTATATGCTTGACATCAATTTTCTTGTCTTGCTATAGCTCATCAATGTATAAAAACTTTAGTGAGATATGCTTGGTTCTATCGCCCTTGATGTATCCTCCTCTATTTTGAGCAATATAATTGGAACATTAGTTACAGAAGTTAAATTACATGTGCTCAGAATATAATGGATAATAGACCACAACCAAACATACTCTTTGCTTGTTTCATGTAACGTAAGAATCTCTGAGTGATTAGAGGAGCTGGTAACAAAAGTTTGCTTAGTAGATCGCCCTGAAATTGTTGTACCATTGTAAGTGAAAACATATCCTATTTGTGAAAGGGCTCTGTGGGATTAGAGAGATAACCTATATCTACATAACCGATAAGATTAGGATTCTCTGTTGGTCAAATTGAACAAAATAACCCTAAGTCTGACATTCCACGAAAATATTGAAAGATTTGTTTGATGCCATTTCAACGTTGGTGTATTGGTGCTAAGCTAAATCTCGCTAATAAGTTCACAAAGAATGCAATGTCTAGTCTAGTATACTAAGCTACATACAATAAAGCACCGATTGCATTGAGATATGATACTTTTGGACCAAGTATTTCCTTGTCATCCTTTTGGGTCGGATATATCCTTTTAGGATCGAGAGACCGAACAACCATGGTGAGTGCTTAAGCATAAGGATATTCATATAAAAACGCTTTAAGATTTTTTTAACATAAGTTGATTAATGGATAAGCACTCCTTTGTTTGATGCTTAATCTGTATGCTGAGACAATATTTTGTTTTTCCAAAATCTTTCATTTCAAATTCTCTCTTTAAATATTCAGCAGTTTTTAAGAGCTCTTCAGAAGCTTCAATTAAATTCATGTCATCAACATAAACTGTTGCAATTGTAAATTCAAATTCAGATTTTCTAATGAATATGCATGGACAAATAGGGTAATTTTTGTATCCTTCTTTAATCAAATATTTACTAAAATGATTATATCACATGCTTCAGGAATTTTGAATAAGGACCACTGTAACTTAATTAAGTAGAGCTTACAATTGTTTGATTTAAATGCTTTAGGAATTTTTATGTAAATATCAGCATTAAGTGACCCATATAGATATGTCGTCACTACGTCCATAAGACGCATGTCAAGTTTTTATGAGATTCCTAAGCTGATTAGAAACCAAAATATAATAGCATCCATCACTGGAGAATACGTATCCTCAATATCAGGTCTTTGTGAGAAATTGTTAGGTCCATCTCATTTGGGTGGCCCAAGCCTAAAGTTTAATAAGTTTGGGCAATTAAGTAATTAAAGAAACATTGAGGGGCTAAGTGAAATTTTACAATAACATTTGGCTATATAAATAAGAGAAAGTGAGACGGCAAGAGTCCTTTTTGCGAGAAGAAAAGCACGGGAGAGAAAGGAAGAGACAGTGAAGTTAAGACTATTTGGGGGTAAGATTTTAATCTTTAATCGGTGGAAGGCAAAATTAACTCCGTTTTCTCCAAATTTTGAGGGTAAGTTCCGGCATCACCCTCTACAATTCCTACTGGTCTTGATTTTTATTTTATCATCTCATTGACTATTATTTGAAATACCTATTTTTTAGAGACAATTACTAGGCTATTAAGCCGTAAGAATATTGAGATTTTTATGTTCTAGTATTATCTACAGAAGAATTGTTGTAATCCCATTAATATAGTAGAAGATTATATCGGACTACGGTCCTGTGGTTTTTCCCATTTTGGGTTTTTTCATGTAAAATTTGTATCTCTTATGGTTGATTTTTGCTTTGAATTTATTGGTTTATTTTTCGCCTATTTATTTGTGGTGCACATCTCATTTTAATCATATAAAGAGAGAAAGAGTTTTGTTTCCGCTTAATTTACAACTACTTGGTAGTCCATTTCCCAACAGAGTAGTATCAGAGAGTCGGGGTTTTATATTTTTATTACTTGCGTGGTTGAGATGGAGGAGTCCTCAGCATGCATGATTAAATTAAAGTCATAGAATTATGGTATATGAAAGTCTAAGACGAAAGATTTGTTGTACATGAAAGATTTACATGAATCCATTGAAGGCGAAGAAGCTAGACCTGCTAATGTAGATGATAAGAAATGGGCTCAATTAAACTAGAAGGCCGTGTGTACTATTAGATCATGAATTGATCGGAGTGTGTACCACCATATCATAAAGGAATCCAGGGCTGATATTCTTTGGAGAAGATTAGAGACGATTTATGAGTAGCTGATAGCACAGAATAAAGCTAATCTGATAAAAATGCTTGTTAATTTGAGCACACTAGTGAGCTTCAAGGCTTGGTTGATCAGTTGACTACTATGAAAATTATTCTAGATGATGAGTTACAAGCATTGTTGTTACTTAGTTCTTTGTCTGATAGTTGGGAGACATTAGTGGTGTCAGTGAATAATTAAGTGCCGAACGAGAAATTAACCTTGGATATGGTTATAGATAGGCTGCGAAATGAAGAATCTAAAAGAAAGAGTGTTGAAGCAATTCCCTCTAATTCAGATGCACTTGTTTCATAAAAGAAAGAAAAGCGAGGGAGGAGCCAAAGCAGAAATTACCGCCAGCAAAAAAATAATAATCTCAAAGGAAGATCTAAGTCCCAAAGGAGAAACCTCAAGTGTTTTCATTGTTAGAAAATGGGTCACATTAAAAGGAAGTGTAGATTGTGGAAAAGAGAATAGGTGAAAGAAAAATGGTAATGGTCAGAAAAATGACAAAGAAAACACTACAGCCATGGTTCATGGTGATTTGGGTATTGTTTATTATAATGAGAGTTTAGTAAATCTCACTTGTCATACTAGTGATTGGGTGATTGTTTCAGGTACTTCGTTTCATGTTAATGTACATCGTGATTACTTCACATCTTATGTTAATGGTGATTATGGCCATGTTTGGATGGGAAATAAGGGGGCATCCAAGATTGTGGGCATAAGAGATATTTGCTTGGAAACCAGCATTGGCTGTAAGTTACTTAAAGATGTCAGACATGTACCAGATATGTTAACATGTATGTGTTTATAATATTGATTTTGATGATAACAAACCTTATATATGTTTTTAATTAAAAATGTTGGAGCTTTCTTTAATAAACAAATTCTTAAAAGTCGTATAATATTACTAGACATTTTATGAAATTGGATATTCATTACCTTTAATCAGAAAATCATTCTCTGCAAAAGCTTGTTAAAATGAATTCTAAAAATTAACCTTGAACTGTTTACTGAAAACGATTAACCGATTATCTCCATAAAGGTATTAGTTCTTAACCGTGAACTGTTTAGCAAGAACGGATAAGCACAACTTGTTTTACAAGTTTCTGAAAATAAACTGCTAACCAATAAGTGTGAACAGCTAATCAATAATTTCCAGAAAGGAATTACATCTAACCATGAACCGTTTAGCAAGAACGGTCAAGCCAAATTTGTTTTGCAAGTTTCTAGAAATTAACGGCTAACCGATAATGTAAAAGGTTAACCGATAATTTGAAATTTCAGCTCAACGGTCATTTAAACTAGACAAAACAGTTAATCGACAGCGGTTAACGGTGATCCGATTTTTCTCAAAAAGTCAACAACGATTAGTTTGCAGCTCCAACTATAAAATAACATAATCAAATTCAAACAACAAGAGATCCAACTGTTATCGTTGAGATGATTATTGAGTATACAACCATTATTGAGCATTAAACTTGTTTTTGTTTCATTCATTCACACATTTAGCTTCCATTTGTAATCAAACACATTGTGTGAGAGAAAATTCATTTGTAATCTTGAATTTTGAGTAATTGTAAGTTTTAGGATACACTTGGGTTAGGAGATTGGTGATAATATCTTATTGTAAATGTTGATTGACACCTGTGAAGTCAATTGTAAGAGTTCTTAAAGCCTTGGAGGCTCAATTAGTGGAATCCTCAAGCCCAGTGAGCTTAAAGGTGTGGACATAAGCACGGTTGGCCGAACTACGTAAAAGTCTCAGTGTTTTATTTTCTCTTCCCTTATCTTTTTAATTTTGTGCATTGTTAAATTTATTGTTATTGGTTTCATTAAGGCATTAATTTATATTATTGTGTGGTTTTATTTATTCAAAGTTTTAGAAACCCAATTTACACCCCTCTTGCGTAGTTAGTATTTCAAGATATTCGCTTAATTTGATCTCTACCGACAAGCTTCATGATGATGGTTATACTAACCACTTTAGTGAAGGAAAATGGAAGCTCACCAAGGCTCCCTAGTATTAGCTAAGGGGAGGAAAGTAAACACCGTCTATGTGTTAGACACCAAGATTAAGAAAGAAGATGTGAATGTGGTGGTAAAAGATTCTAACATTGAGATATGACATAAAAGACTTGGCCGTATTGGTGAGAAATGGTTGAAAACTCTTGCCAGAAACGGATTACTACCCAGCTTCACAGGTATGTCCCCCAAGACTTATGTACATTACTTAGTTGGAAAGACACACAGAGTAGTTTTTAAAAGTTTTTCTTTCTCTGAAAAGTCGTAAATCCTTGATTTATGCAAAATAGATCAATAGGAGATGCACTTTATTTTGTGACTTTTATTGATGATTGTTCTAGAAAAGTGTGGGCTTTTGCTTTCAAATCTAAAGACCAGGTACTTGATATATTTAAGTTCTTCTATGCTTATGTTGAGAGCGGGACATGAAGAAAATTAAAATGCGTTAAGGGCTATTTGAGCAGTATTGCAGATCCCATGGAATTAAACTTGAGAAGACTGTACCAAAAACCAGGTAGTAGAATGGTGTTGTAAAAAGGATTAATAGAACAATTAAAGAGAGGGTCAGGTGTATGCTTTCTAATGCTAAGCTTCTTAAATCTTTCTGGGCAGAGGCTATGTGTACTGCAATTAACTTGATTAATTTTTTTCCTTTAGCTGCATTAAATGGTGATGTATCTGAGAGAGTTTGGACAGGGAAAGATGTCTCTTATAAATATTCGAGTGTTTTGTTGCCAAGTATATGTTCATATCCCTAAAGATGAGAGATCGAAACTTGATGATGAAGTAAAGGAATGCATTTTTCTTAGGCAATGGGCATGAAGAATTTTGGTATAGACCATGGGATCCAGTGGCAAGAAAATTAATTAGAAGTAGAGATGTTGTGTTCCTTGAAGATCAGATAGTTGGTGATACAAATAAGAGTGATGAGTCTCAGTTATCTCCAGAGATTCTTATTATTCCAACTTCAATTTCTCCACTTGTAGTTCATGATGATTATGGGGAGCTGGAGAGGATAGTAGTGATGGTTCAAGAGGGAACCAGCTTGAGCAGTACCTCCAACCACCAATCGCCCCACTCAGGACCACTTCGTGGTTAAAAACAAAAACCATTGTGAGGCTGGTCTGAGTTGAGGAAATAGGCACCATTTGACAAAAGGAATGGAATGGATGCTTCAATTCCTACAAAGATTAATTTTAGCATTCTAGAAAAGTTGGTAGTCCAAAATATTTTATCGCAAATTCTAATCTCCAATTTTAGGGGATGATAGAAATCAAATGAAGAGCATAGGAATCAATATTGATTCTAAAGGTAAAGATAGTGATTAGAATAAGAAGAATAGATCTTCCTCGATCGAACATGACATCCATATAAAGCAAAACATCAAATTCATTATAAAATGAAATTATGTCAAGAATTGGGACTTATTATGGAAAGAAAAATATAGTCCCCAAAATATTGTATCCGACTACATTACTTTTTAGGTCATTCAAAAATTTGACAGATTGGGACTTGAGCACTATCGAATGACAAGAGTGAAAATTATTTTGTTTCTCTAAATTTTTCATCCACTAAGAGAATCATATATGTCCTTTGGTGGTTGAAATATGTTGATCTTGTGGACCTTATTCAACCAACAATACAACTAAAGATCAATCCAAATATTGTATTAATTATTAACAAGCAAGGATCAGGAAGAACCTAAAATGAGATCAAAACAAACAGAAGAACTATTTTAAGCTTCAGTTTCTCAATCGAAATTCAAGTACGCAGTTCTAAACACTCAATAAGCATTATAGAACAGGCATCGTGAAAAATCAAAAAGAAATAGCTTAGTGACTCAATCGAACATAACTCCCATTTAATCATCTTTTATAACTCTGTTTTTGTAATTTCCTTTAGCAGCAACGTCGTGCCCAGTTAATTCTCTCCAGCTGGTTTGTATAAAGATGCCACGGCCATAAGTGGATGAGTACATATCAAGCAAAAGAGGGAGCTGCAACAACGCAAACAAGGTGACGGACAAATCCAACAAGGGCAATTGGAATAAACACCAAATTCCATTTATGATAAAGAGATATGTGAACGGTTGCACCAAAGGCTACCATCATGCTTGCAATAGAAAAGAACAAGGTGACGAGGCCAATAATTAACTTCCTCGGTAACGATACAAGGAAATCTTCTTCTGCATAGCGTGAAGTAAGGATGCCCAAGAACATTAGAACTGAAGTAATGGAAGAAAATAGCGCAAGCATATCTGAAATGGCAAAAATCATGAAAGATGGTTCATGTAAATAATTTGGTATTCCACTGCTGTCACTGCCACCAGGTACAGTGAAAGCTGCGGCAAACACTACAGTAATAATGAGTGCAGCTACAACTGAGCATGATGAAGCTGTTTCCTTCATCCATTTTTCTCCTTCTTTCACTAGTTCCTTGTGTTCTTGGGTAAACACCTCTCTAGGAGTTTGCCTGAGTTTATTTTCGGCTTCTCGATCGGATGGATGGACAAGATTTTCTACCATCTGTAGAAATTAAAAGCCATAAGTCCGCTGATACAGTTGCTCTCAAAGTAGATTTTCAATAGAAAGATAATAATTAAAGACATTTGGAGAAGAATTTCCTCAGAAATTATCATTTTGAAGAATTATTTACTCATTTTCATGGACATCCTCTCAAAACTTACCTAAGCGCATAAGAACATTCCAGAGCATCCTATGCAATTTATGCAACATTGCACCTGCCATGAGTATAAACAAATGAATACATTTAAATTCAGATTCATGAATTCAAGAAGACTTAGTTTATCATTATCTATCACAAATATATAAGAGTTTTATAGACCATATGTAGTAGGGATTTGTTGAGTAGATCCAAAAGGTGTAGGTTTTTTTGAGTGGATTTTTGATGTTACAGTGAGGTTTTCCACGTCTCTATCGACAGTTTCATCATCGTTGGTCTGAATGGAAGGAACAAGTTCCTTTCTCGCAGGAATACATGAAAATTTATTTAGTTGGTTTTGTAAGGCCACATCATAAAATAATGTGTATATAGATGCACACTCACATATATATAGAGTCATCTTCCGATCAGTGCTTCCTCATTTTATTAAAGCACTGTTTATATCCACACACACACATATATATATTCATAGATGTGTGTGTTTTGAAAGATCACCATATAGATGTGTGTGTTTTCAAAGAATTGTTGATACCAACAATTGTATATTAACCATTGCAAACGTCCAAGCCGACTCCCACTTGCAAACGCGTAAGGCTTTTTAGCCAAGGTCTTTAGAACAATTCTCCGACTATCGATGTTGTCACGGCCAATCGTTGGATGAAGCTTCAATAAATCTAAAGCTACATCTGATTCATGAACAAAGTTAGAGTGGTGGCAATGTATTTGATCTCCATATAATGCAAGCATCATATATATACATATACAAAGGAAGATAACATAATTAAAATATAACCTAGCAATCAACTGTAGAAGCCGGAATTTGGTTTAGCGGAAATCATATTATGAAAGCAGCAAACAAAATTTAAGTGTTCACATCTAACCAATTAAATATGCATTAAATAAAAAGAACAAGTCATTCTGTCTGGTCATCAAGAGATCCCAACCATTGCTGGTAATAGAAGTGTTTTTCCCTTCCAGAACTTTTTCTACCGGGCCTTTCACTCAATTCACATGGTTGATGGTTTAACAAGCAATCGATATTTCGCGATCAAGGGTGTAGTGCTACTATTGTCCTATCTATGCATCGCTCTAGTAGATCTCTAAACAAGCAATCAATGTTTAATATAGAAAATACACTCTCAATGGTTAAATTCTTTCCCCTAATTGATTTGTGCTAGAATCCCACTAGAATTTGGATTTTAATTTTTTAGCGTTATTGTTTTCTTATTTAATTTAGGATATCCATTATTAATTTTGTTCCTTGTATGTTTACGGCCAATTTGGCAATGCTTTACCTTTTAAAATAATTATTATTAGCTCTGCTGTCAAAATCATCAACTATGAAGGGAATCAATTAAACATCTGCTAAAATTTACTTTTAAAAGTGCTATGAGTTCTAAAAACAGTTATTTGTGCTTGGTAAATTTTATTGTTAAACTGATATAAGTATATAAATCAATGAATTGAACATAATATTGAATAAAATTTATTTAAACATTTATAACCATGTATATAAAATGTTTTTTACTGTGTAATATAATAATTAATAACTAAAATAATATTTTGTATTTTGTATTGTGTAATATAATATTTTATAATATTATTTTTATTTTGTATTGTGTAATATAATATTTTATAATATTATTTTTATTTTTTATTTGGTTATCTCAGTAAAATTGGTAATAATAATGATAATTTCTTTAAAGTTAATGATTTTATTTCCTAATTAATAAGGATGATTTTGGATTTTTATAATATAAATGAGCATATATATGCAATTGTATATATTAAGTATAAAAGTGATTTTCAAAATCAAGTTTTGAAAAGCTACTCCTTTCCTACTTTTTAAAATATGTTGAAGAATCAGGTGATTTTACCAAAAATGATTTCTAAAAAAATTTACTAAGTACTAAAATTAGCTTTTATCTTTTCAAAATCATTGGTCCTTATATATAAAATCATTCCCAATGCCCTTTTTTTTTAATGCGGACACGCCGACAAGTTATGTGGCTTAATAAAGTTAATTTTAAATATACTATAAAGTTGTGTGGTTTAATATCATTAAAAGCTAACTTAATTAAATCCCATAGTTCAAAAACGTGTCTGCATGAAAAAAAGAATGACGGTGTCAACATTAGATTTAAAGTGTTTTGACAAATTGGAAGGCTACCTCCTCCAAGAGATCAATCCTTTTCTATTCCTTTTCTTGAAATTTTCAGTTATAGAACCCACGGGTCCTAACAGTTTGTTCTTCCATTTTTATGAATATGACGTATATGGAGAGGAAAACGGCGGCACCAAGGCATATGTTTAAATTTTTTGACTAATGTGTTATTTTAGTTAGCTTGAAACTTTTAGGTTAATTAATACTGACCATATAAACGAGCGTGGATGAGATTTGCAAGCACCAGTGCACCATCGTTGCCGCTGTATATGTCTACTCCATGAGTCTCCTTTAATAGATATTGAAACGTATCCTTATGACCATATAGTGCGGCAAGTTGAACCGGAAGAGTGCCTTCATTGTCCCTTACGTTTGTTAAATCGGGATTATACTTCATTAGAACTTTTATGGCCTTTAGATTTCCTTTTGCCGCACAAAAATGTAGAGCCGTGCGCCCATGACGATTTTGTCGTGCTAGTGCTTCTGGAACGACTATGGACGCCAGCCTATCGACGAGGCAAGTGCCCTCATCAGACTCAACATCAACTAATAACATCGCAATCAAGTGAAATAGTCTTATGGCCATCAATCTTGTCGGTCAAGGCATCGGGATGTTCACCGACGAAATCTTCCACACCTCGCCAATCATTCTTCTGTGTCATTTTGTATAGCGGCCAATAACGACCGTAATACTCATCCCTTTGAGCATCTGAATTAATCATCATAAAAGCAGAATCTTTATTATTTGTTATTCTTCTTTTGAAATTTAATAATTTGAATCCGTAAATTAATTAAAGAACCAATGCGTAGCCGAACTTCATTTAACTACGTTAAATAATTAATTACCTTCCGAACTCTTTGCTTCTTTTACTTCTTTGACCAAATCTTCCGCACCTTGCCAATCATTCATCTCTATCATTCTGCACAGCGTCCAGGAAAGATCATAATACTCATTCCCTTGAGCATCTGATCATCACGAAAACAGAATCTACATTAATTGTTATTATTTATTTTTTGAGAAGTAATAATATTGAATCAGTAAATAAAACATCGATTTCTTTATGTTAATTATTTGGTTACCTTTGGAACTCTGTGCTTCTTTAGTTTGTTTGACGAAATCCTCCACACCTTGCCAATCATTACTCTCTAATCTATCATTGCATATAGCGGGCAATAAGGACCATAATACTCATTCTTTTGAGCATCTGAATTAATCATCATGAAAGGAGAATCTTTATTAGTTGTTTTTATTAATTTGAAAATCAGTAAATTAAAAATTAATGTAACCCAATTTCTCAATGTTAATTAAAAATTACCTTTCGATCTCCATGCTTCTTTAGTTTGTTTACTTATGTTTGGCTCCATCACAGTGATTTGGTCTTCGTTTTTGTTTCTGCGGACCATTCTTGATAAGACATTATACTCATAAGTTTAGCAGTTAGGTAAGGACTCCGTATTAGAAGAATAAAGAAAAAGTGAATCCAATTTAAGGTTTGCAACTAAATTTTTTATTACATAAGGCAAATCCAACAACTTATTTTTAGTTATATATTGAACATCCTACAGAATTTCCTCTGCTTTCCAGACAATTTCCCATTGATAATTATCAAACATAGCCCTTCTAAAATTAAACTTCATCAACTTCAGCATATATACATACGCCTAGTTCCCTCACATGCAATCCGTAAAGCAAACCAACCCTCCACAAAAATATTCGAGACTTTAAGCTTTAATTTTCATTATGAATAATGAACCAAGAACTACACCAATTGAAATTTTATACTATCCAAGTAGCAAAAATTCAATTCTGAATATCGAATATCAAATAGATAGACTATTTGCTTTTTAACCTGAAGACGTTGGTTTGATCTTCTCGGTTTGATGATCTGCTGGTTTCTTCCATATTGGAGTCAAGAATTAAACTTAATTTCTTGGTGTATGCCATTCTGTAACAGAAGCAAAAGATTAGACATAATTAATTTTTGAATTAAAGCAAAATCAAGAAGTCAGAAATATTGAATTGAGATTGTCAAATTTTCCCCAACATTAGTTAAGATATATCATTTACTCCCTTGGTATTTTTATAATAGCCAATAACCCCCCAACATCATTAGTTTAAAATACTATCCCTATTTTCGAATATACTTTTATTTATATTTATTATAAATTAAATAAATTGTATGAATTGAAACTGAATAAAAAAAATAAAAAAAGGAAATATATGTTTTGATGAGAACAAAAAAATTAATAATAAATTTTTTTCTTGTAATTTTTTATTTTGTAAACATTTTCTTCTAATAAATATTTTATAATATTTTAAAATTAAAATACAAAAAGTACAAGAAAAATATTTTATTATTTATTTTATAATAATTTTTATATCTTTATTATAAGAAAATGTTTATAAAATAAAAAAGTACAAGAAAAATATTTTATTATGAATTTTTTTTACATCAAAACATATATTTCTTATTTTAATACTTATTTTTTATTTTAATTTTCATTCATGTGATTTATTTAATCTATAATAAATATTAATAAGAGTGTATTTAAAAATAAGGATAATTTTATAAATTTATAGTATCGAGAGATTTATTGGTTATTATAAAAACAGTAGGATGCAAATGGTATATATTGATTACAATATAGGGGAAATTAACAAACTCCCTATTAAATTTTGTATAGAATCATAACTTTTCTGAAAGTCAAAAAAAATATCAGAGAATAATTTAGTTTTCTTTACCATTATATATAATAGTTAAATTAAATTTCTATAAGACAACCTTAATGGTGGAAGATGGTTCAATAGAGCCACGAGCAGGGGTGGGCACGGTTCGGTTCAGTTCGGTTCGGTTCGAAATTAAGTAGAACCGATTTAAATCGGTTATTTTATAAAAAGAACCGAATAAGAACCGAACTCAAACGGTTCTTTTCGGATTAGTTCGATTTTTTCGGTTCTGGGCCTCATGAATGTAATAATTTTTTCAACAATTAATTTATCCTAATTTTATTATAAATATTAACAATAAATACAAAGTATTCAAAACACATTTTATCACTAATATCTTACTAACTATTAATAAGATACTCCCAAAATATGAAATATTAAAATTTCAAAATACATAACCAAACTCCAATACTCCATCTATATAAACATAATCATAATGTTATAAAGAGAAATAACACATGTTTGATTTGAATAAAATTATTAACACATGTTTGATTTGAATAAAATAAAAAATAATTCGGTTCGGTTTTTTTTAAGAATGAACCGACATTTCGGTTTTTTTTACAAACGGTATATTCGGTTTTTTTAAAAAATAAAAACCGAACCGAATTAGAAAAAAACCGTCGGTTCGGTTCGGTTTTTTTAAGACTACGGTTTTTTTGCCCACCCCTAGCCACGAGTCCCAGTTAAGAATTTTTTAAAAATGCAAATAAAAAATATTTTAAAAATACAAATAAAAAAAGATAAGATTCACAGTGAATATAATTGATTAATTAAGTTAAATTCATACAAAGCACTTGAAAATACTTTACATTTAGGTTACTGTCCCGATCTAATGTAAAGACTATCAAGCCTAATTTTTTGTATAGAAATTATCAGTCAACTGAATGCTGTGATTAAAAAGGAATATTATGCACACACACATACATACCTGTGAATGAGAAGAGGAATGGTGACGGCGGCGGTCACGAAGCAGTTAGAGTACTCTAGTGGTGGCGGCGGCCGCCATGCCTACTGTCTTTTATCTCTTTCTGCCCTTAGCTTCAATCGAACACAGCTAACTTCTCAACTGAGCTTATAGGGATGTACCTATGCAAAGTAAAGCAACTCGCAGAGACAATGGCCCCTTGAAGTAAAGCAACAAAGCTAACTTTTGCTTTAAGCATCTACTCAACGGAGATAACTTCTCGACTTGAGCTTATAGGAGTTTATACACAAAAAGTAAAGCAACTTGCGGAGACGATGGCCCCATGAAGTAAAGCAACACAGCTAGCTTCTGCTTTTTATGGTTAAAGAGATGAGAAACGATAAGAATCAAACGAACAATATGGATGGAAATAAAATAATTAATCAACTGATTAATCGTTTCCATCTTAATTAGTTACTAATTAGGAAAGATCGCGATTGCCAATCAACATAAAAATTAATTTAATTCAATCTTTGTTAATCAATCATTATTAATATTTCCGTATTTCTTTAATTGTATCATTTTTTCTATATTCAAATATTTATATAAATTAAATACTCATGAATGAACAATCGTGAAACTTCTATTTTTTATATCGTCTTTTAAACTTTTATTAACAAATAATTCGGATCCCAATTGAAAGAAAAGATTAAAAAAATATGAAAAAGGCAAAAAAAACAGTGAGAGAGAGAGAAAAAGAAAATTAAAAGAAAAAAAAGAGACATGCTGCACATGATAATGTCCCAATGTCCAATGGTGACTTGAGTAAAGTCGCTGGTCCACTTTCATGCAATAGTTATTTTATCTTTGAGGGAAAATTCTCGTTGTGTGAATCACATGGAAATTTTATGTCCAGTAGCTTTGGATATGGATGTCAAAAATACGGTCCGGACACAGATCCGGAGCTGGCCCGATAACGAGGACAGACAGGATTCGGGCTTCATTTGATTTGCGCGGGAGCGGTCCAGAAACTCCGATTTTACAGAAAAAAAATATTAAAAAACGTATATTATTATAAATAATTATATTTACTTGATCCACTTATTGCACATATTTAAAATTTTAAAATTTTAAAATTCATATTTTCAAGTCTAATTTAATTAAAATAAAAATATAAAATTTTAAAATAAATTATATATATATAATTATAAAACACAAAATCCGGAGTGAAAGAAATCTTTTAAATTTAAAGTTTAAAAAAATTTAAATTTTTAAAGAAATAATTCGGATCCCGATTGAAAGAAATGATAAAAAAAAACAGTGAGAGAGAAAAGAAAAAAAAAAAAAAAATGAGCATGCTGCACATGGTAATGGTGACTTCAGCAAAGTCGCTGGTCCACTTTGATGCTGTGCGAAGATTTTTGTCTTTGTGCCGAAAATTGTCGTTGTGTGAGTCACATGGAAAATGGGAAAATTACAAAATTGACACTAAAGCTTTTCAATTTTGAATTTAATCTCCCAAACCTTTTTCTTATCATAACTAGCAAAAAAGGGTTTTTTTACCCCAAATTATCCTCCTCATTCCAGCCGCTCAACTCTCGCTAGCCACACCCCAAACTATTGTCTCTTGAATGGAGAGCGGCAATGGCAATGGCAACAACAAGGTGAACAACAACGACACCGCCAAAGTAAAATCCAACTGGATCCACCATAATATATCTATATAAAAAACGAATCCAACAAATTAAAAATAGCTCAAACCCTAGATAAGCTAACCTCATCATTTTTTTATGATTTGGGTGAACTTGATTGAGATTCTAGATGGTTATAGGTTGTTAGAGGGATATAATAGAATAAAATTTAATCAAAATAATGAGTTATAACTATTGCACATTATATGTTCGATTAAATTCCTCTTAGATAGTTTATGTTTAATTTTTGTATGATGAAGGTACGACGGGTGTTTGTTGAGTTGTGTGAGGTGTTTTTTGTGTATCAAGTGCCATGGAGGCTAAATTTGATGCTTTAACATGTAACGGCGCGTGCACTGTGCGTGCAGCAACACGCTGGTCACATCATAAGACAGTGCTTTGTTTTTTTTTGTACGTTATTAATTTTTTTGTGTGTTAATGTTATTAATTTATTACATGTAATTGTGTAATATAACAATTTAATTATGTAACTTGTATTAAATACAATGACGAATCGAAAATAGGAAAGCATAATCCACCCAGACTGACAAATGAACCCTGCACAATCAAAGTACCTTATGGCGATCAGTTCCTCGGGTGTATAATGAGTGTGTGTAAATTAGATACAATTGTGAAAGCCATCCAAAAAAAAAAATTAACAAAACAGCAGCTAAAATTGTTCAAGGAAGACATATTTGGGCATTACAGAGACTGTCAAAACTTTCCGTTCAGTGGCGTAATTGTGTATAATGTCTTGCTTAGGCAGTGGCTCATGGAAAAAGTAACGAAAAAGATCAATTATGGTTTCTAATTATGGGACTTTCCTATGGTCAAGATGTTGTACTGAAAAAGCAAAAAATGGTGCATAAGTTACTTAATAAGTATTGGCGGTTTCTTTCGCAAGATGAATCTTGGCCAGTTCGAGGAAAGATTTGCGGACTTAGACTTCGAGGTTATGGACGACAATAATGCGCTAAAGATCGTGTTGTATTAATTTGCAGAAATAGTACTAAATGGAAGAAAAGATCATTGTCATATCAATTTCTCATTATTTAATGAAGTAGATGAAATAGATCACTTTCGAAATCGTCCGCAAGGTCGTTTGTCGTGAGAAAAGATATATGATAGTCTTGATAATGTATTGAACAGAAATGCCAATAATTCAAGAAGGCTCGCTCGGAAAACCCCAGCCATAAAATTGAAAAATACAATATTTATGGCCTTACATCTATGGTTCAGGTGTGTAGAGAGATTTTTTTAACTACTTAGTTTTGTAATAATGAATATTTAACGATACGAATATGAACAGAAATGCCAAAAATTCAAGAAGGCTCGCTCGGAAAACCCCAGCCATAAAATTTAAAAATACAATATTTATGGCCTTACATCTATGGTTTAGGTGTGTAGAGAGATTTTTTTAACTACTTAGTTTTGTAATAATGAATATTTAACGATACGTGTTAAGACTTTATAATTTTTTAGGCAATCGGATGGCTGCCATTAGAGTGCATAGTGAAAACTAAAAGGAAGATTTCCCAAATCGTGCAATGGAAGACTATTGCTTCTTCTAAAATAAACTTTGTAGAAGTGTATTCATATCTCAATGATAATTCTCATCTTGTAAGTAATATATATGTGTAGAAGTGTATTCATATCTCAACGATAATTCTCATCTTGTAAGTAATATATATGTACGTATGTATATAGCTACTTTTCACATTACTAAATACTAGATGATCACATAACTTAAAATTTAGGATTCTTTTATGGCAGGGATGTTGGGAAAATATGCTCTTTAAAAGCATATGTGTTTATTTAATAGTAATAAACATTTTTTCTGATTAATAAAATTAATGAGGTATTTTATTCAAATATCTTAATTGCATTAATATTTTTATCAAAGTCCATTTAATCATATTATATGTATTTATGTGATCACCATGTGGATTCACAGAAGACATAAATACAAGTTATCTTATGATTAAATAAATTTTGTTCGCAGTTGATAAATAAAGTTGAGCACTTTATTTAGGTATAGACTGTAATAAATTCATTGAATGATTTGTCTTAATCATGTATGAATTTATTGATGTAGTACGACTACATTGAACAAGATCACATATGAGATTTAATTAACTTTGTAATAACTGTCAGACTTATTAAATCTCATAGGCATTGATTTTACTGTAATCTTAATCTTGAGTTAATTATGATTTCATGATTGTAATTGTTATTCCATTTGAGTTACCAATGGGCATGACACATACTTGTAGTCTAGATTACCCGGTATCTTGGTGGGAGCATTTATGAGTATTGGAGTTATAGATTAACAATATAGAATTTGTACAACACATCTCTTGATGGGTTTTAACTTGATCATGAATTCTCCAGTGTGTCAACATATTTAGTATGTTGAAAATAATTATTAGAGAAACCAAAGGATCAAGGAATAAGATGTTATTAAATTGATTGGACAGTTGAGTTATCAATTTATTTATCGATGTGGTACTAAGGATTGTGCTTTAAAGAAATCAATGTGGATTGGGACGAATTATTATTCGAGCATACAATTATGGAAGCCAGTTCCAATATTTTAGTGGAGTAGATTTGGAATTAAATAATTGGGCTAGTTTAATTACAATTATTGTAGCCACTATCAGTATGTTCCCAAATGATCCCGGGTTAGCTCATTTAATTGATTGCACTACTGGACTAATAAGTAAGATAACTATTTGGGTCAAAAGCCTAAATATATCATTTAGTGGGAGGCTCTATTTAATTAGCTTTTGTGTAAGGGCCTTATGTTATTTTACAAGGTGGGTCCTCTATTGAAAAAGCAAATAACGTGGGTTTTGTTTTGATTATTTGCGCTTTTACTAAAGGGTGATATAAAGACTTATTTTTCTGTTAAAAAGACTTTATACGATCGAGAAAAGATTTTTCTCTCTATTGTTGAGAGAAAAAAATTCTCATGATAGTAGTTTTGCTAGTGATAAAAGCGCACACGCTGCGTCGAACCCGAGTCATGCGGAAGATCATTGGAGACGTGATCTAACAAGCGTGGTGGTGACGGATCGTGATCTAATAGGAGTGGTGGTGGCGGATCATGATCTAGGAGCCTAAATCACTTCAGCGGAAAAAGCCAACTCGGATTTTCAAGGTACGATTTCTAGAATACAAATTCTTATATATTATATGAGAGCGATCTTCAAAAGGTTTTATAAAAAATTTTAAAAACCTGATTTTTCCCCAACAAGGGAAACATTTTACAAATCGTCAAGCCAAATGCATAGGAGAAAGCCACAAAATATTAGAAGAGTGTGGAGGATTACATGCCATATATCCCAGGTTGGGCCTGTAACGTGGGTATCCTTTAGGACATCATAGCACGATTTAAAATATAATCGAAACTTGAAATTTTTTGGCTTTTTATTTACTCATTTTCAAAGTTACTTTGTGCAGCATCAACATTCAATCAACGCACCACCCATTACAAGGAAAACGAAGGAGCATTGCGACACTACGAGTTCAATACCGGTGCAACAGAATCTCATTGAGGATGAGCTTATTGCATATGAACATCTCGAATCTACACATGATTATGATGACACATAGGATTCAAAGGTTACTTTCTAATTTAAAAAATCATTTTCTTTCCTTATATGTAAATGATTTTATCACTCTCTCATTATTCTTTTGTTTCATCGTAATAGTCGATGACAAAGTTCGGTAATGATTATATCATTCAATAGATGAACAAGATTGATCATTCAATTTCTGAACTGAAATCATATTTTGAGGCAGAGGACAAAGAACAACTATAGTATAGAGAAGCAGTCATTTGAATGTTTATGGTTACGTATAATGATGATTCATCCAAACATTGATACTGTGATTCTCTGAATTGATGCTCATATATGGTGAGCAAGTTTAACATGCAACAATTGTGTTTTTAGTTTTTAATTTGATATTAGTTCAATAAGTTCATCTTAGTGAATTGACAAGCCTCGAATGACTAGGGAATGTATACTGATGCTGGTGGTCATAACACCCCATGTCGTTATATAGTTTCTATGGAGACATAAGTACTGGTGACAGCGTACAGATCCTTACGAAGGCACCTCCTGGCATAAGTAAATTTGGATATCCGTACAGACCATTGTGTCTTTAACAGTCCTTACGTAATTCCTTCTTTTAAGAGAGTAAGGCGCGTCAGGCCTCCACCCATACTCGAAATAACGGATCATGAGATAGATGAAAGAACGAGAGTGGATATAAATCCACTTAGGGGCTTGGAAGATCCAAGGCTATTTAAGGAGTTCGATCAATGGTTTGCTGGCAGAATCACAGTGGATCGGCATGTCCAACAGTCGCACAAAGTCTTCGAAATACTTTTGGGCCATGCTTCAATGAGGTGGTTTGGTGAAGATTTAAGTGTTGTTAAGTATTATTTCTTGGAGCATTGTTCATATTCTATACTATATTCTGTTCTAAATTGTCATGTTTCTAATCCCCCACAACATATTTACGCGCATTTCCGCTTGATCAGTGAAAAATCAACTCTGAACGTCTTATCTTAGCGTGTCATGCATATGGACACTTTTTTTTGGGTAATGAGTTTACGGAACTTAATAATTATTGATTTAATTTCTTATCTTCTAATGCCTTGAAGTTAATTTCTTAATCTTCATGTAATATATCTACTAGGTGTTCTTGAATCAGTTATAGAACAATGGTGACTGTGATATCCATTCATTACAATATAACAATAACTTGAATAACTATATTGATTTGCGGGAAGATATAATGTTGAAACGGTTCACAAACGTCGATGTGGTGTGTATAATCTTTAAAAATAAATAAAATATAAATAAACAAATAATGCTCACATTAAACAACTCAATTAATAATCTTTAAAAATTTAAAAGCAAATTATAACAATTCAAGATACCTAGTACAACATTAGTAATAAGTCTTTGGACAATAATACTAATTGTAAATGGTACTCTTGTTGTAATGATCAAATTTTGATGATAAGTCATGTCAAGTAATAAACTTATCTTTGGATCAGTATATTACTCACATTAAGTTATCTTAATAATTGTCACAAATTTACCATCATAGGTGTGTGTGCAATTAAGCCAAATATTAACATTCCTTTGGGTCGATTAACATCTGCAGGAATTACACAAACACAAACATAAACATCTAACACCCCAAATAAACTAATCTACACGAGAGACATCACTTTGGTGACTTCCCGCTTTAATCAGCATATTTTCAGTGTTAGACAAATAATTAACATAGATGTTATAAAGCATTTTAATTTAAAGATTATAAATCCGGAACCAAAATACTGTAAACTTAAATAAAATTGATTTAATAATTATTAAAACCGAAACCGCAATTACAACATGGCCAATTCAAATTCAAATCAAATTGATATTATTATTATTATATCAAAACTGAAACAAGCCACTTCAAATTTAATTTAATTGATTTGAATTACATATTACCATTAAAACCGAAACCGTGGCCACTTAAACTCAAATTAAATTGATTTAATTTAAATTTATTATTAAAATCGAAACCGAGATATGGACGTATGGCCACTGCAACTGAATCCAAATTTGAATTCAACTAAATATTAAATATCGAAAACTGAAACCAAGATTACATGGCCACTGCAAACTCGATGCAAATGATCATGCTTCGGTTTCGTTAATCATGCTTCGGTTTTGTGTTTCAAAAGACTAACATACGACTTTTTAATTATTCTCGCTAATCTATTCATGGATTAGCAAATTGATTTGAATATTACCATTAATCAAATATTGTATCTCAATAATCTAATCATGGATTATGCTCTGATACTACTTGAAAAAAAATTCTTGAAATTTAGTTAAATCCTGACTAAATTACTGAGCAACATCAAATCGGAAGCGTACCTGAATCCATTGTTATTATGCACTAGAAAAAAGTTCTTGATCTTGGTGATGGAATCCCAAACTAGTCTCTATCATTTGTTAAGAATTCTCACTGAGAGGATTTTGTGAATGAAAAGAGATTGAGATAGAATGGGGACCATAATCGCCGTATAAAAAGAAAACTGACTAGCATTAAAACTGTCTAGCAGTTATTTTGTGTTAATTATTACTTCTGCCCCTCATAGAAGTAATAAGAGTAATGACATGACAAACTTATTTTATAAACTGACATTAATTCATTGGTTGAATAAAAATATAAATTAATAAAAATAAATTATGTGGGCCAAGTGATATTTAATTCAACCAATCTTATCATGCCACATCAGTTTGTACAAAATAAGTTTGTACAAGAGTTTGTGGCTGTATCATTACTCAAGTAATAATTAAAACTATAGTATCTATTTATTTAACCCACAACAATTATACCCTTTGCCATTTAATTAACATTAAATAGATCACTTAATTGTTGGCTAATTAAATAATAGCACACACATTTTATTTGTTTCATGTATGGCCCCAAATATTAAATTAATTAAAGAATTAATCTAAAAAAATCTACTACTGAAGTATTGCCATCTTGGCAATTTATCAAGAATGAAGGTTAAGTGATCACCTTCAATAATTAACCAATTAAACGCACACACCAGATTAAAATAGCTAAAAATACGCGTACAACCTATTAAAATCCATATCTGTTTTTTTTTGTTTTCAATATTGTTTTTTCACTTAAGATCTTTTTTTATTTTTTCTTCTTTTCTTTTTTTTTTTTTTTTTGATCTAAAAGAGAGACTTGGAAAAAACTAAACAATAAAACTAGAGGTGTTGACTACTATGTTTGGGTTTTATTATCTAAGATTATACAGTTGTAATTTTGTATAGACACCTTGGCCGAATGACTGCATGTTTTATTTGGTTTTAGTCGATTGTATTTTATCTTTATGCTTAGCAGAAGACTTTAAAATTGTTCATAAAATTACAAAGATGATTTTTTTCTTTTTTTTTGGAAAAAAAATAGCAATGAAAATTTAATATGAAAAATATGCTTTTATGGTTGAAATTTATCTTCCCATTGATTTGTTCTTCCATGATTTATATATTATCATCATTATGTGATTATGATATGATACACTTGTCATGATTTTAGGAGGATATAAGTAATTCGGTTGTGGTTTAGAGATGTGTTTTAAGATAGGTGTAGTGTGTAGAGAGTAAATCAGTAAAAAAAAAAAATTCGTTAAATTTAATTACAGTACTTTATCTACAATTTGGATTTTATTAATGGCCTTATATATCGAAACAAAATTAAAAATTGGGTTAAAATGTCCAAGTAATGAAAAAAAAAAGAAGGGATATTTTCATTGACGTTCATCTGCATGGAATTTCAAACATATGTGTGTAGTAAAAAACAATTAATGCTAGTTAGAGCATTGAGGTTTTTATGAGAACATTTTAGTTAAACGGCTCATGAACCATGAATATTGGCGGTCGTTTGATAGTGTGAAGTGGAAACCGTCCTTCCCCTCCATTCACCGTTATTGCAAATTTTCTTGAAAATTAATAGTGTTATGAACAATTTTGAAAAGCATGAAACCATGTGACCATCACAGTGGATGGATCGAATGGCCACTTTGAACTAATAAATATTTTAAAGCCAACGATTTTTAGCTTTAACCCAAATTTTACATAGTAATTTATAGCTTATTTTGGTGATCTCGCAGTGTGCAAAATTTCTCATCATCGGCATCATACCACACAGTCTTTGTTTTTCTAATTCCGTTACTTGTTGAAGTTAATTATGTTCAAGGCAAAAATAAAACTTAGTTCAAAACACACCTGATGAGTAAGTGTGCATTTCAGTTGGCTCTATTGATCTAGAGCTTTGCATATTTTGCTGACATGAAATCACAGCTTCAAAGTCTTCATGGCAATTGCTGTGATCTCGGAATTTCTTTGTTCAGTCTCTATGGTGTCGATTACTTAGCCACACATTTGGACACGTCAATTTAATATTGAAGGCTTTTGTTATTCTTGTTGTTGCTTACAACAGAAGGCTTTCATAAGAAGTAAAAATGTTCCAATTTAAAATTTTAAAGTGTAAAAATATTTAAAAAAATATATAAACTATGTGATTTAAGTGTTTTAAATTATAAGTTTTTAAAATTCTCCAATTTTAAAATTTTATCAAATTTTTTCTACATTTTAAAATCTCGAATAAAAAAATTGCTAACATGGAAAGAGTAAGGGAAATGAGTGAACCCTTTTTTTTTCTTTAAATCTGTTAGTGGGTCCCGGTGCCAGAAAGTTTTGACTTAACTTTATTTCTTTTGCAGACGCAGGTCCCACGAGCCTGCAAATCCTAGCCTTCAAATGGATCCAACGGCTAGAATCTCACATCCGGAAATTTCGCACCTCCTGATTGACCTGAAGTGAGAACCCCAAGGTAAGAAACCCTCTCTGTACGTGCCAGATTTGAGAACCCCTCTCGGTGTTCATGCACCCAGAGTAATTTTCTATAGGGGTTGCTTATTTTAATAAAATAAATGATAAGTTGAAAGAATATATCTTTTAGTACAATATTTTTTATTCTATAATTTACTAAAATTTAATTTTTTAATCTTTTAATTTACTTTTTATTATATTAAAATAAGAGAATTCTTACTAGATAATGATTTTATACACACATGCATAAATAAGAAAATTAAAAATTAACTACTAATTAAAATATATGGTTAGAATCAATGTTATCAAATATAGAAATCTTAATAAAACATATCTTACAAAATTTTGAAATGCTTACAATTATGTATATTATTATAAGATTATGGCTCAACTGGCCTTCCTCAATATTTCTTTTCTATAAAACACCTAACTTAAATAAAATGGTTAGAACTTTACAATATTGACTAATATGAGTGTATTATTAAGGATATGCCTAAGAAATGGAATCTTTTTTAAATAGTAATGTTAGAGAACTCAACAACTGGCATTCATCTATTAGTTAAAAGAATATTAATTTGATTGATCATAAAATTTATTATCTAATAGATAAATGACACATAATATTTGGAACTCAATTATTAATATTCTAACATCATTACTTCTTAAAATATGGGGTTTTAGGCAATGCCTAGTTTACCATACTTGAGTCACCCCTAACTCAAATTATTCTTATTTTATAAGAGGTGCTCAAGAGTCTAGAGTCTTTGGTTTGAGAAAAATTATGTGGAGCGAATATACCACTTTGTATGCTGAGGTGATATACTAATCCAACCACAAGTCCCAAGGACGTAGCCAGGATTTTGATCAAGCTGGGGCACATTTAAAATCAAACATGACTCGAATGCACGATTGCTTGTGTGATATGTCCTCATTTGGTAAACTGTATTGTGAGCCCCATAAACTCCAAATGGGAGCTTGCTACATGTACAATTGTGCTCCTAATAGAGTGCGTCTGTATACATCTAATTGAAATCCTATTTAAAATATAATACATTTAAAAAATTTAGATAGCAATATATAACATTACAACTATAATATTCATTGATAATAAATTTACTTATTACAATGGTTCTCCGTGAAAACTCCCCAATGAAATTTTATGAGTAGAAAATAATGCATTATCAATAATAGCAAAAATATATTTTTCAATATACAAGACTAGGTTATTACTTAATTTGCTCTTAAAATCTTTTAATAATAACAAAAATATTCATATATTGCAACACACAGAACAAATATGAAATGCATGATAAAATTATAAATTTTAAAACTAGACAAAAGATTAATTAGAAAATTAAAAATTAAAATTAGGTAGACTTACAACTTATGCTTCAATGTTGAAAGACTAAATAATTGATTTTACTTGAATAAAAAATAAAAAGATTAAAAACTGGTCCATTAACCATTATACTAACATTTTTTTATGATTTTTTTTATTTTAATATTTGTTCTCGTGTCTTTAATCAATTTTCATGAAATTTTAATAACTAATTAAATTATTTATAACTAGAAATTTAAACTAGGGATAATATGAATATTTTAAAATTATTGGAGTCAATTTCAAATTTTACAATTCAGGTGGGGCATTTTTCATAAATAACAAATAAAATACAATTTTTTAGTATAATTAAAAAAAAAATTAAAAGCCAGTTGGGGCATGTGCCCCACCTCGTCCCATGCTGGCTCCGTCCCTGTCCTATAGTAGAACCAGCGGTGGAATCCATCACCTTAATGATATGAGACAAAAAATATTAAAGAAAAAACAATTTATGAGGCCACCTACTTAGGTACGTGGAAACTGATTAGTAAAGACAATTTATGATGCCACCTATTTACGTACGTGGAAACTGATTAGTAAAGTTAGAACAAAGACTATTTTGTTTTATAAAATATTAAGGTTAAATTTAAAATCTTAGAAGGTAGTAGAAGTTAGACCATATATCAATAATTGGCCTTGTGCGTAAACTCCCATCTTTTTCTTCTCCATTCTCTCGTTTTAACTCTTTAATTTTTCCGTTTTCCGACTCTCAAAAGCAATATTTGGGAATAAAAAACTAAAACATGTATCCCAGGTCCTTTGAAAAAATGTTGGATGCGGATGAAACGATGCTAGATCTTTCAAGGTCCGTATGTTAATTTGATGAGTCGTGATCGTTTTCGCTAATAATTATCTGGCAAAAAACCTTCACTTTTATTCAATACACACACACATACACACACAACCGGAACTTTCCTTTTCGGCCAGACATAAAGCACAGACGGCCATTAAAATAAGATCAAAAGATTTTTCTTAATTTATTGGTGGTTTTATATACTAATCCACCATTATTAATTCATTCGAATATTTAAAATGAATAAAATTATAAAATCCAATAGTTCCAGTGGCGGCTCAATCATATTTTAGGCCTTAGACAAATTATTTTAGTTAGGCCTTTCAAAAAATTTTGAGGTAAACTATATGTATTAATTATATTAAAATCTTATTTATTTAAAATCAATTTCTCAAGCTTTTGAGATGCAAAATTATTAATCAAATTTTTATATTCTAATTTTTTTAATATATCTTTCTCAATAGATAATATAGTTAACTTATTTAATCTTTCTTATGACATAATTGATCTTAAATAAGGTTTTATCAATGACTCCTTTTTAAGATTAAACTAACTTTTTTATTTTTCTTTTGTTTTTGAAATTTTTTGTATCTTAATATATATTTTTTTAGTAGATTTTTTTCTAGTGAAACAAGATTAATTAAGTAAATAATTATGCTAGATAATTACAAGGAAACAACCTATAAACACAAAATTATTTTTAAAAAGAAACAAAAAAACTGAATAACATAATTAATTAATAAGAGAATGGAAATATGGAACTTGAAAATTTGACAACTTTAACTTTGATGGATTAAAACTTTAGTAGCAGTGATCAATGGAAAGTAAAACAATTGATTTTTTTTTTCTTAAGTGAAAAGTAGGATAGAGAAAGTAATTTTTTTACCAAAGTAATGAAGGTTTCACGTTTTTTTATTAGAAAAAATATTAATGGATAATAATTTTTTAAAAAAGTGAACTTTGTAGAGTTTTAACTTTTAAATGACATATATGGAGGAAATAAATGGGATTAACATTATTAATTATAATGTTAAAAGGGGACTTTGTAAGGATTTAATAATTTGTTTATGAAAAATATATTTATAAAATTATAATTAATATAAATAAATAAACAAATAATAACTATAATTTAAGATTAAAATTAGAAATCTTTATCTATAGTAGGGTCTTAAGCAATCACATAAGTTGTCTAGGAAAGAGCCGCCTATCAATATTTTTAAGTAAACTTTTCTATTTTAATTCTCATAAGTTTTCTATTTTTATTCTCATAAGTTATTTTTAATTGCACTCTAGTCGAATTCCATCGCGTGGTAAATTTATACGGCACTGTATAATGAATAAATATCTAAGTACACACCGATACTCACTCGTTGATAATCATTCTTTCTGTTGGATTTCTTTAAAGATCTATCTCAAGGAAAAAATGGGATTGACATTTGGCAGTCTCGAGTCTGACACCACATTTTTTTAACCAAATCAATTTCTTTGTGCTCCCTCTCTTTCTTATTTCCTCACTTATCCTACCCATTCTTGTTTTTCACTTCCATCAATGGTTGATCAATCAATGAATACCAAATATATTCCTCGCAATTTTAGGGATGTTGGCAGATCGAATTTTACAGATTGAACATTAATTTATATTTAATCTACGATTTTACGGATTATTAATTTTTAATCTAATTCATTTCAGGAATTGATAAAATTCAATTCAAATTCAATTCATATGTCTGTGGATCGGATGCGGATTTCACTCAATCCATATCTAATCTACCATTTTGCGGATTGATTTATGAGCTAAAATTTTTTAATTCTGTTCTATTCAAGAACTAATTAAATAAAAAAATTAATATAAAAATAATTTTACTATTAATCAAATTTAAAATTAAATAAGATTTAAATAAATTAATTATCTAAATAAATTTAAAAAATACATTTAAAATTTTAAAATATAATACACAAAAAAGAAAAAATTTCATTTATTTAGATCAATACATGAAAATTAACTGTTTAGAAAGTTATATTTTTTATTTATATTATTATCAAATAAGATATAATATGATGTTAATGTAATTATATTTTAATTAATTTATTTATCAGTAAGGATTAATTTCATATTTATAAGTTTAATGGCTTGTTAGCACTGTACTCTCTAGCTCTTATGTTTGTTTCGCTGGCGGAGTCTAGCGGGTTGGGCTGGATTGACCTACACTAGCTAAGACTGTTGCAGAGGCTCTAGTTGCATGGTGTTGTGTGCAGAGTTAAAAGATTTCTGTAACGATGATTTCGCTCTAATACTTTGTGTCTTGCTATCATGTATGTTGTGGATGAAGAAAATTAAAGAGATACAATATTGACTAATATGAGTGTATTATTAAGGATATACTTAAGAAATGGAATCTTCTTTAAATAGTAATATTAGAGAACTCAACAACTGCCATTCATCTATTGGTTAAAAGAATATTAATTTAATTAATCATAAAATTTATTATTTAATAGATAAATGACACATAATATTTAGAACTCAATTATTAATATTCTAACATCATTACTTCTTAAAATATGAGGTTTTAAGCAATGCCTAATTTACCATACTCTAGAGTCACCCCTAACTCAAATTATTCTTATTTTATAAGAGGTACTCAAGAGTCTAGAGTCTTTGGTTTGAGAAAAATTATGTGGAACGAATATACCACTTTGTATGCTGAGGTGATATACTAATCCAACCACAAGTCCTATAGTAGAACCAGCGGTGGAATCCATCACCTTAATGATATGAGACAAAAAATATTAAAGAAAAAACAATTTATGAGGCCACCTACTTAGGTACGTGGAAACTGATTAGTAAAGACAATTTATGATGCCACCTATTTACGTACGTGGAAACTGATTAGTAAAGTTAGAACAAAGACTATGTTGTTTTATAAAATATTAAGGTTAAATTTAAAAACTTAGAAGGTAGTAGAAGTTAGACCATATATCAATTATTAGCCTTGTGCGTAAACTCCCATCTTTTTCTTCTCCATTCTCTCGTTTTAACTCTTTAATTTTTCCGTTTTCCGACTCTCAAAAGCAATATTTGGGAATAAAAAAGTAAAACATGTATCCTTTCGGTTCCCTTGGAAATATGTTGGATGCGGATGAAACAATGCTAGACCTTTCAAGGTACGTATATTAGTTGTGATGAGTCGTGATCATTTTTGCTAATAATATCTAGCAAAAAACCTTCACTTTTATTATACATATATATATATAAATCCTTTTCGGCAGGACGTAAAGCATAGATGGCCATTAAAATAAAATTAAGAGAATATTCTTAATTTATTGGTGGTTTTACAGACTCATCCACCATTATTAATTCATTAGAATATATTCATTATAATTATGGATAGGAAACATGAAAAAGACCGCCACCTGTCCTTCTTTGATTTTGTCGGCCAAGAGGGCGAAAAAATCTAGCGCTCAGCTGAGATTTGCGTGCACAGAGTCAATGATTAAAAAGCAATTGATTCATCCGCGTAGGTCTTCTATAATCTAGATTTTTTTCGCTGTTTAGTTAAAATAAGCTGAACACCGACCCAAATTTGTTCACTTTACGAACAGTGAAAAAAAAAATCAAGATAATTTATGAATCCGGACTTCCTTATTATAGAAGGCCTATACGGATGGGCGGAAAGTATTAACTTGCTGACCTGTCAAAGTGAACCGTCGGATGAATGATGAATCGAGCGATTTTGTTTTGTTTGAATAGTATGTGACACGACAAATTAAAAAATTACAACCTACAAATTAAAGACTAGTGGGCAGCTGGGTCATTGTACGTAGAGCCTTCGCTTAGTAAAATAGACTGGCATGGTTAAATCGATCTACTGTTAATGAACCTGTAGTGTCATCCAGTGCCTATTCCTCCTCAATAAGTTGGTTTCTATTACCTTTTGAAGGGTTTGGTCCTGTTCAATAAGTTGACAGGGAAAGGTGGGTTCTTATTGTATTTGCTTGTCAGTTATTTCTTCCAAAAGATGGAACAAAAGAAACCACACTTCACCAACTGTTCGATTTTTTAAATCTGCAATCTCGCCGTTGCAGATGAGTGCCGCCCAGCCGCAAGTAACCTCACTCCGCTGTAGGCGTACTTCGCAAAGCAACACCCAGACCATGTGGCGGCGACGCAATGGCCCGGGGAGGCAAAGCCCACACCATGTAGTGGTCGTGTTGGTGAGGAGATGATAGTTACTCTTAGGATGTGTCCGTAGATTGTGTTATCATTAGGGGCATTATCTCACGTTGGTTGAGAAATAATTTAATTTTTTAGTATGAATTAGGTCTATGAATTTTTATATAGTATTAAAGTTAAAATTAAGTACGAGTGAATCTTATTATCTTATTATATGACAAGAACAACTAAGAAAAATGAAACGCCTACATGTGACAGTAGTAGTTATGTAAATTATTTTAGGTTCGTTAAGAATTAATTTTAAGTTAAGTATATAAAATTTGGGTAATTCTCAATATTTAGGCTTACTTCTTAATATTAGTTAGAACTGTAAACTTTTATTTCAAATAGTCAAAAGTAACTTTATGTTAATAACTTATCAATGACGGACAGGCATCAGGCAAGCAAGATCGTGACAAAAATAAAAAATAAAAAATAATTAACCGCATGTTAACGGTCAAGAATTTTTATTTTGGCTCTATGTTTTGGACTTTATTCGTTTTGTTCAACATTCTAGTCACTTAATCGCAGATACGAGGAGCTGAGGACTGAGGAGGAGCCAAACACCATTAACGACGGAAGTGAACAAACTGGAGAAAGATTGCGAAGTTCTGAAGGTAACCCAAAGAATTAGGCCTATATATTTGAGAAATGCTACACATACACAGTTGAGACATAGTTTATATTTTAGGTAATACAACGTATGACATCTCATCATTTAACATGTAGTGTACATAGGCATTTTAATTAATGATAGAAAATGAAGTGAACCAACAATGAATATGGGCCAGTTTGAGAATGATATATCTTCTAAAATAATTGTTGTTAGCTGTGCTGTAAAAATAATTGTGTGAAGAGAATTAGTTAAGTGTTTGATAAATTTTATTTTCGTAAGATTTTGAAAGACATTTGGTAAAGTTTATTGTTAAACTGTTCAAAAAAAATAAATGATTAAAATGTACATAATGTAGGACAAAATTTATTTATACATATAAAAACATGTACACATGATATTTTTAATTGTGTATTATAATAATTTTTACTAAAAATAAAATTTATAATATATTGATTTTATTTTTTATTTTTTATCTTAAAGCAATTGATAATTAAATTTATAATATAATGAAACAAATTTAATAATAAATTTATATTGATGAATTATAATAAAAATTTATTAAAATATTATTTTATTTCCAATTTGAATAAGGATAATTTTGGGTTTAGATAATAATTTTAAAGATATTTATAGAATTGTATTAAAGGATAAAATTAATTCTCAAAATTAGAATTTAAAAGTTACTCATTCCCTATTTTTCATTATCAACTGTAGGAGGAGTTGATTTTGACAAAAGTACTTTTATTTTTTATTTTTTACAAAACATCAAAATTAATTTTTAATTTTTTAAAATCACTTTTAAGTCTTTAGAAACAATCCAAAATGGACCCTACATGTCATATAATTATTCATGACATATATATTACTTATGATACAAAGTATGTATCCGTACGATAAATATAACATTATTGTAGGTTTTTACTGATTTTGAATACAAAATAATAATAACATAAACTCTGTCTTCGTCAGATGTGGATCTTGGCAGTTATTGGGCGCTATACAGATTGATACAAAAGAATAATTGGCCAGCTGTGGAATATTTTGTCAGAAATCATCTGGATGCTTTGACCGCCAAGATTGATACCAAGGAGACATTTCTTGAACTGATTATTCGGTTCGGTGACTATAAAGCCAATTGGCTAATCGACATGCTGGCGCAACAAAATTGGCTAATCAACAGGCTGGCACAAAAAAACGTTGAGGGTGGGACAATCCATACATTTTGTGCAGCAAGCGGCAATTTGGGGGCCCTAAAAGCTTTAGTCATGAGACACAACCGTGATTCACTAAACAGAAAGTGCGATGGTGGCTTTTTCCGGTTCACTATGCAGCACTTTATGGTGAAAAGGATACCTTGCAGTATCTGCTAGAGGAGACTACAGCAGAGATCCACAGTGGCAAGGATGGTACCTTGTTGTTTGTACATCTCATCTGCGCTAATTTATATGGTCAGTATTACACACACTACTCCTTTCAAACATGCATGTGGTCCATTACATTTTAACTTAAATTCTTATGAATTGCTTAAATATGCAAGCAGTAGAGCAGAAAACAAACATTCTTTTTATATTATAATAACTTGAATGAATGAATATACATGGAGTTCACATATTTATACTTGAGTAAAAAAACGATAGCTTGCTCAAGGAGCAGTAGAAAATGAATAAAACAAAAATTACAGCTGCATCAGCCAATCATTGAAAACCTTCTAGAAATTCCAGCTTGCAGAGTTCACGTGTAGATGTTCCTCAGAATAATAGTTCTGCCAGCTCATTGAGTACACCTCATCTTCTGCATCAGCTGGTTGCTGGAAATGGTTGCTCAGGTGGCATACCAGCATGGCCTTTGGGTCAAATGTTGACTCTTCATAATTTGAATTCTCAACACCCTCTCTCAAACTTAAGGTCTTGTCAAAGACATTAAGTTTGCTTCTAAATTGACTGAACTTGTAGTAAGGCAATGGTTTGGTTAGTATGTCTGCAATTTGATCTCTGCTGGCCACAAAGCTTATTTTCAACTCACCTTGAGTAACTTTATCTCTAATGAAGTGAAGATGTATCTCAAAGTGCTTTGTTTTTTAGTGATACACAGTAATTGTGGCTATTGATGCTGCACTTGTGCTATCACTCAAAATCATTGGAATTATTTGCATTTCAATTTTCAACTCACCAAACAGAGAATTAATCCAAGTGATTTCAGTAGTACATAAAGCCATGGCTCTGTACTCAGACTCTGCTGTAGATCTTGCTACCATTCCTTGCTTCCTTGAGCTCCAAGCTATTAAATTATCTCCTAAGAACACATAATATCCATTTATTGATCTTCTGTCATCTGGATCACTTGCCCAGTCAGCATCTGTGTAGGCTATTAAATCAAGGTGTTCTGACTGTTGGAATTGTAAACACATGTTAGCAGTGTTCTTTAGGTACCTCAATACGCGTTTGCAGGCTATCCAGTGAGATTGTCTTGGGTCGGACATGTATTGGCTAAGCTTGTTGACAGAGTATAAAAGCTTTGATCTTGTTAGGACAGTATATTGCAAACTTCCTACAACACTTCTGTAGAATGAAGGGTTGTCAAGTTTGGCACCTTCACCTTTCTTTAGCTTCTCTGCTGTACTGAATGGAGACTCTATTCCCTTGCAGTTCTCCATCTCAGTTTTAGCTAATAAGTCTTAGACATATTTAGCTTGAGAAAGTAGAATGGAGTTCTGATTTCTTATGACTTGTATCCCAAGGAAGTAGCTCAGATTTCCTAGATCTTTCAATGCAAAGGCTCCACTTAGCTTTCCTATCACTTCCTCAATGCCTTTGTTGTCACTTCCAGTGACAATTATGTCATCCACATACACAAGCACAATGATCATTTCAGCACTGCTCCTTCTAAAGAATTGTGAGGTATCACACTTGGAGTTGTTGAATCCCCAAGAGTATAGAGCACTCTTTAATTTTTCAAACCATACTCTGGGTGCTTGTCTCAATCCATAGAGAGCTTTCTTAAATTTGCATATGTGATTTGACCTTCTCTTATCTTCAAACCCCTTAGATTGTGGCATGTACACTATTTTTGTCAAATCTCCATTTAGGAATGTGTTATTTATGTCAACCTGCCTTAACATCTAATCATTATTCACAGCCAAAGTTAGAATAATTCTGATTGTTGCAGCTTTGACTACAAGGCAGAAGGTCTCATTAAAGCCAAGTCTTGGTGTCTGTAGAAACCGTTTCACAACAAGTCTGGCTTTGTATCTATTTATGGTGCCATCTGGATTCCCCTTCACTTTGTACACCCACTTGTTTCCAATGAGTTTGTAGCTTTGGTCATGTGGTATTAAGGTCCAGGTTTGGTTTTTGATAAGAGCATTATATTCATCCTCCATGGCTCTTCTCCATTTAGGGTCCTTCAGTGCCACAATTGAGTTTTGGGGTAAAGAAGTTTCAAATTGAGTAGTTGCTTGATAAACGTTTGGTTTAAAGATTCCTACTTTTGACCTTGTGATCATGGAATGTAAAGATAAATCTTTTTGAGCATTGGAAGCTTGAGTGTTTGGTTCTGTTATAGGAGGCAGGGTGTAGTTTTCTTCTGAGGAGTTTGATGGGAATTGAACAGGAGAGTGGTTGTCTGATATGGTGTTGAGGTTCAAATACTCATATGCTTCATCTTGAACAGGACTTGAGAGCTGTTCTGAGTTTCCAACAGTGGCCTGAGATTGACTATGAGCTGCTTCTTGCTGTGTTTGAAATATAAGTGTGCAACCCAAGAGGGGGGGTGAATTGGAAATTTTAAAAAACAATCCTAGCAAATACACACAACAAGCAATCTAATGTCTTAATTAAAAGCAATAAGTTCAAGAACAGCACAATAATTAAAGAGTAAGGGAGAAGAGAAATAAACACACGAATTTTTACGTGGTTTGGCAATCCCTGCCTACGTCCACGCCTCCAAGCGATCCAAGCTTGAGGATTCCACTATCCAAGCCTTTCCAAGGCTTCAACGATTACAATTGACTTCGAGGTGTCAATAAACCTTTACAACAAAGAGATTATCTCCCAATCTCTTCACTCAAGTGTCTCACACACTCAAATTCTTACAAATGAATTGAAGAAATGAAAGTTACAATGAAACTCACTCAATGAGTAGATATTCAAAAATGAAGAACAAGAAAAGATATCACGTGTGCTTTTTGTTCTTGCTTGTTGGAGATGTTGAAAATGAGTTGGATTTGAGTTTTTATAGTTTGAGCTCGAAAACTAGCCGTTACTCACATTTTGGTCGTAACCGGATTACCGGTTATGGACATCCGGAATTCCGCTTAATGTTACCGTTACAGCCACAAATTTGAATTTCTGAACATCCGGACTTCCGCTTTGTCACATCCGGATTTCCGCTTACGCTCAGTAGCTTACTGCCCAACAACCGGATTTCCGTTTGTCAGGATTCGGAATTCCGCTTTTAATTCGGATAGATTCTGCCTAAAATCCGGACTTCCGTTTGTCAGAATCCGGATTTCCGCTTGCTACAGTAACTGCTACAGTGAATATTTTCCCAAATTTATAGCTTAACCCAAAAAATTTATAAAACTATAGTGTGGCCCAAAACGTTATGAAAATTTGCAAAAAGGTCCAATTTCAGAACTTTAGAATAATGCTTTGTTAATCCCACAACTTTATGAAATTATGACTTTGCCCAAACTTTGTGAAATTATAGAATGGCCCAAAAATATTTAAATAGTTTCAAATAGGTCCAAATTCGAAATTTAAAATACTATCAAAGATTTTAAAATTACTTTCATTTTAGTCCAAAATGCTTTAATTCCATAACATCATTTTCTTATTATAAAAGCACAATTCATAAATCTTTACTCAATAACATGTGGTTTGTTATCATCAAAATCAATATTTATAGCCATATAGGCTAACAATCTCCCCCTTTTTTATGATGACAAAGCACATTAAAAAATTTAATGTTGTTATGAAAAAACTCTCCCTTGATCAATGCAAGTTAAAAAATGATTTGAAAATGATTTAACAAAATCTCCCCCTGCATACATGCATGTTTTCATAACACATATTAAATCATTCTCCCCCTTCATCATCAAAAAAATAAAAGCTCCCCCTATCAATCATCAAAATTGCAACACAAGCTCATTAGTGAAAAAATATCCATGAGCATAAAGAAATCCATATAATCCATAATGATTAACCAAAACAAATCCATAATATCCAACATAAATAGTCACAACAAATCCATATCATCCAAAAACAAAGACATAAACCGAAAAGCAGAATAACCATCCATAGAGTCTAGAATAAGTAAATGACATGTAGGTGTGAGCAAGTACAAGCATAAGATACTACTCAGGAGGTGAGGATGGAGGTGATGGAGGTGGAAACGGATATGGAATGCTGAAATGCTCAAAGAGGAGGCGCTGTCCATGAATGAGCTGCTGCTGCTCCTGCTGAAACTCAGTCTGCCGCACCAAAAGTGTCCGCACCTCATCCATAAGCTGCTGAAGAGTAACATCTCCAGAGGTAGGAGGCCGTGGAGGTGATGAAACGGATGCAGAGACAACAGGATCTGAAGCAATCACGGGAGGATCACGGCGTCTACGCTGCCCCCGAAATGAGAGTGAGAAAATGGGTAGCTGATCGGCTGGAACCACAGCATTAAGTGGTCGATCATCACTTGGAGCAAGGAAAGTAAACTTGTTTTCAGAGTATTTGACCCAAGTCCCATCCTTCCACTCAAAGCCTAAGCCGACAATAGCTTCATCTCCAATACCTTTAGACGATCTACACGACGGTTCTTTAATCGGTACATCAAAAAATTTCAGGATTCGGGTAATGAAATGACCATATGGAAGGGAGCGAGTAATCAACTTGGGTATGCTGAGCATGTTTCGGACAATGGTATATCCGAAGTCGACTGGACGATGTCTAAGAATACAATCAATCAAGGCGACATCCATATGAGAGACCTCATCCAAATGGCCTGATCTAGGAAGAACAATACTCTGAATAAAACGAAGTAATATCCGAGTTTGAAGACAAAGACAAAGGTTGCGAAAATGGATAGTACAATCTTCATCAGAAAGGTCGACACGACGACATATATTCTTAACAGCATCAATATAAGCATAGTCATCAATGTCAGGAGGTTTCCTAGGTGAAAAAAATTTCTAGGCCATCATCGGAGGATCCTGGGATGTTGTTCAAGTCCGAATCATCAAACTCAATCAAAACTCCTTCAACTGTGGTGATTACTCGATTCTCTTTCTCTGCGGAACAATCCATATTCGAGTAAAATACTTTCACCAAGTCGGGATACACATTCTCATCAATCAACAATGCATTAAGCCAACCAACATCTTCCAACAATTGCAATAAAGTTCTATTGCTAATACTAAGATGATTCAAACAATCCGGTAAAACAAAAAAGGTTTGGAGTACCTCACGAGTCCTGAACTGTTGATGAAAGCGTTTGGCTAGATGTTTCTTGTTCTGAAAATGTGTGGACTCGAAATTGGATTGATTGGTGGTGCCCTTTGCTTCTCGTGGTCGATCGGTTTGTTGAACCGGCTCTTTGCCTTTTCTTCGAACCGGCCGTGAACTAGACATTTGGATTTGATTGATTTGAGGTTGAAAAGGATAAAGAGAATGAAGATGATGAAGATTGAAAGTGATTTTAAGAAACAATTTAAATAAAAAACGACTTGAGAATGAGAAATCTAGAGAGAGAAAAATTCGGATAAACCCTAGGTTGAATTTGAGATCTAGAGTTTTGGATGATGAAAATGAAGTTTAAAGATGCTTTTGAGTGAATGAAGTGATGGGGAATGATTTTCTTGATTCAATTTGATGTGAAAAAGGAAGAAAAAAAATGGATTTTGGAGTGAAAAATGAGAGAGAGAGAAACCGATTTTTAGAGAGAGAGCAAGAACCGGATTTCCGTTTGAAGAGGGAAGAGGAACAGTTGAAATAGCTTCCGAAACTGGAATTCCGGTTTGCACTAACCGGAAGTCCGGTTGTGACCAGAAGCTTGAAACCCGAAACCGGATTTTCGGTTTGCACTAACCGGAATTTCGGTTGTGACCAGCAAGGTTCCACGCGAAAAACGGTTTTTCGGATAACATGAACCGGCTTGCCGGTTGGATCCAGAAGATAACAATGCCGGTTTGCCAAAGTCTCGAATTTGGATTTCCGGATTGACATAACCGGAAATCCAGCTTTGCTTGTGAATCCGGTTTTGCTAACCTAGTCCTGAAGCGTAAATGAAGCTTAGAAATCTGATTTTCTTGACAAGATCCTATAATGTTGTCCCGAGAGCAACCAAAACTAATCCGGTTATCCGGAATTTGTCTCGAGAGAAATCAATAAGAAAGAATGTTTTTCCGGATGAATAGAAAGGGAATATTTGCTAGCTCTTATACTTGTACTACACACCATTTTATTTCCGGCCTTAAAAGTTGATTAATTTTAAATCATTTTAAGATTTAAAACCTTTCAATAAGCCATTTAATGCATGCAACATAAAATCATAAAATCATAAAATTACAAGCATATCAAGCCATCTAATTTATGAACCATAAATCCATATAATAACAAACATATCAAGCTATATAGTAAAACATGAATTAAGATTCAACATTCATCATTCCAAGCTCATGTCTTATCTTTATAAAATGCTCTTCACTAAGAGATTTTGTAAAGATATCCGCAAGTTGATTTTCAGTGGAAACAAATTTAATTACAACATCCCCTTTTTGAACATGATCTCTAAGGAAATAATGTCTAATTTTTATATGCTTAGTCCTAAAATTTTGAATGGGATTCTTGGAAAGATTTATAGCACTAGTATTGTCACATAAGATAGGAATTTGATCAAGTATAATGCCATAGTCTCTAAGGGTTTGTTTCATCCAAAGAATTTGTGCACAACAACCACAATATATTCTGCCTCGGTGGTTGAAAGCGCAACTGAGTTTTGTTTCTTACTAAACCAAGAGACAAGTGAATGGCCTAGGAAGTGACATGTTCCACTAGTACTTTTTCTATCAACCTTATAACCAGCAAAGTCGACATCCGAATAACAAGTTAAATCAATATGAGTTCCTCTAGGATACCAAAGGCCAAGATTAATAGTGCCAATTAAATATCGAAAAATGCGTTTGACAGCAAGCATGTGGGACTCTTTAGGACAAGATTGAAATCTAGCACACAAGCAAACACTAAACATAATATCAGGCCTACTAGCAGTCAAGTAGAGTAAGGATCCGATCATACCTCGATATGTCTTGATATCAACTTCCTTACTTTTCTCATCTTTGTCCAGCTTGATGGTAGTGCTCATAGGAGTGCTTTTTGCCGTTCCATTTTCATAGCCAAATCTTTTGAGTAGATCTTTCACGTACTTGGCTTGGTTTATGAAAATTCCTTCCTCATTTTGTTTGATTTGAAGTCCAAGGAAGTACTTCAACTCTCCCATCATACTCATCTCAAACTCTTGACTCATACATGATGAAAAATCTTTACACAACAACTCATTAGTAGAACCAAAAATAATGTCATCAACATAAATTTGAACAATAAGTATGTCTTGGTTCTTATGCTTAACAAAAAGAGTTGTGTCCGCTTTTCCCATCGAAAAATCATTATCCAACAAGAAATTTTTAAGCCTATCATACCAAGCTCTAGGTGCTTGTTTTAAACCATACAAAACTTTGGATAACTTATACACATGATCTGGAAATTTTTCATTTTCAAAACCAAGAGATTGTTTTACATAAACTTCCTCCATAATGTATCCATTTAAGAAAGTACTCTTGACATCCATTTGATACAAAATAAAATCCTTATGACATGCATATGCTAACAACATCCTAATGGATTCTAATCTTGCTACAGGTGCAAAAGTTTCATCAAAATCAATTCCTTCTTCTTGGTTGTAACCTTGAGCCACTAATCTAGTTTTATTTCTTACAACCACACTGGATTCATCCATTTTGTTTCTAAATACCCATTTAGTTCCTATAATGGATTGATGTTCCGGATTAGGAACTAATTCCCACACATTGTTTCTCTCAAATTGATTCAACTCATCTTGCATTGCCATAATCCAAGATTCATTATTTTCCGCATCCGCAAAGGATTTTAGTTCAATTTGAGAAATAATTGCAGTATGCTCACATGTATTCCTAAAAGATGATCTAGTGGTAACACCCTCGTGAGGGATCTCCTAAAATTACATCCTTAGGGTGAGAGGATACGTACCTCCACTCCTTGGGGAGTGTTTGTGAAGTACCTTCATTTTGCTCTGCATTTGGTTCTTCATGATGTTCCTCTTGAATTCCAGGTGGTGCGTCTTCTTGGTTGTCATTTGATGCTTCTTCTTGTTGTTCTTCTTCTGCATTATCATCAACAACAACTTTCTCCGTAGAGGAGGGGTTAGTCTCATCAAATGTAACATGCATAGATTCTTCCATAACTAAAGTTCTTTTGTTATAAACTCTATAAGCTTTGCTTGAATTTGAATAACCAAGAAAGATACCAACATCAGATTTTGGATCAAATTTACCAAGATTATCTTTTGTATTCAAAACAAAACATTTGCATCCAAAAACTTTAAAATAGCCAATGTTGGGTTTTCTATCTTTCCAAAACTCATATGGAGTTTTATTAAGATTAGGTCTAATCAACACCCGATTTAAAACATAACAAGCGTTGGCGGCCCAACATACTTAGGCAAAGAATTTTCATTCAACATGGTCCTAGCCATTTCTTGAATAGACCTATTCTTTTTCTCTACTACTCCATTTTGTTGTGGAGTCCTAAGTGATGAAAATTGATGTTCAATGCCAAAGTCATTACAAAAATTTTCAAATGCATGATTTTCAAATTCTCCACCATGATCACTTCTAATACAAGTGATGGAGTAACATTTTTCATTTTGAACCTTTTTACAGAAAATTCGAAATGCATCAATGGCATCATCCTTATTAGCTAAGAACAATACCCATGTGTATCTAGAATAATCATCCACAATTACAAATGCATAATATTTGCCACTTAAACTAGCATATCTAGAAGGTCCAAACAAATCTATATGAAGTAATTGAAGTGGTTTTGAAGTAGAGACATGATTCTTGCTTTTGAAGGAAGTTTTGATTTGTTTTTCAAATTGGCATGCTTCACAAATTCTATCTTTTTGAAAACTGATTTTTGGAAGACCTTTAACTAAATCATTTTTCACGATTTTTGAAATCAAATCCATGCTTGCATGACCTAATCTTCTATGCCATAACCAACCATCATCATGCAATGTGGAAAGACATTTTTCATGTATAGATGCACAATCTATATTAATGGTATAGACATTAACACATCTATTTCCTACAAACAAGACTTTCCCATCACATGCATTCTCAATAACACATTTTGATTCATCAAAGATAACTCTATATCCTTTATCACATAATTGACTAATACTAAGCAAATTGTGTTTCAAGTTTTCAACCAAACACACATTCTCAATGAGAGTAGAGGATACATTATCGACATTTCCAATCCCAATGATTTTTCCTTTTGAATTATCCCCAAACGATACATCTCCACCATTTTCGATCTTGGTAAAGCTTGAAAACCAATAATAATTCCCTGTCATGTGTCTTGAACAACCGCTGTCCAAGTACCACTTATTCTTCTTCTTCTTTGAGCCCTGTAAAAAAAATCTCAAGTTTTAGGTACCCAAACCTTTTTGGGTCCTTGAGAGTTAGCAATGGTTCTTTTCGGAACCCACACACATTTCATACCATAATATGCATTTCTCTTTACTGCACATCTATTTTTCATATGGCCATCTTGATTGCAATAATGACATACAATTTTATTGTTAATAGATGTATTCTTCACAAAATAACTCTTGTAAAATTTTTGTTTCAAATTCGGTTTATAACCTATGCCACTTTTGTCAAATACACATTTTTGTGAGTTTAGCAAATTATCCAACATCTTTTGCCCATTTGTGAATCTTAGCACAATTTCATTTAGTTCATTACTCTTCTTTCTAAGCATTTCATTCTCATTTTTCAAGTCATTCATGTGTGACTCTAAGTGCTCATGTGAAGTGCTAGAATTCTCAAGTAATGCAATACTATCATGCAATGTCTTATTTTCTAATTCTAGGCATGTAATCTTTGCACTAAATGAATCATTTTCATTCTTAAGCTCTATCATCTTCTTTTTAAGACTTATATTCTTTCTACTAATCTTCATTAGCTCATCATGCAAATCATTAAAAGCATCATGCAATTCATCATATGTAGGAAGAACACTTACCTCATCAAGTTCATCATATGATTCTTCCCCAACAGCCATGAGAGCTAAGTTTGTCATTTATTGTTGCTCATCATCGTCACTTGTTTCCTCATCGCTATCATCCCATGTGGCCACCATAGCCTTCTTCTTGAATTTGTTGAGAAGAGGACATTCCGGTCGTATGTGTCCGGGCTTCTTGCATTCATAACAAGTGATGGGCTCCTTCTTCTCCTTCTTATTCTTGTAGGCTCTGAACTTTCTCTGCTCATTGTTCTTTTTGTAAAATTTTCTGAATCTTCTAGCCAACATAGCCAGCTCCTCATCATCCATTTTGCTTTCCTCATCACTCTCACGTTTTGAAGCCTTGAGAGCAATGTTTTTCTTCTTTTCCTCATGCCCTTTTTCAGCTGCCAAATCTTCTTCATATGAAATAAGAGAGCCAATTAAATCATCAATAGGTAATACATTTAAATCCTTGGCTTCCTCAATGGCAGTCCTTTTTGGTCTCCATTCCTTAGGTAGTGACCTAATGATTTTCTTGACTTTTTCGCTATTTGAAAAAGTCTTTCCTAGAGTGTTCACTATGTCCGTGAATCTAGTATACATAGAGTACACATTTTCATTTTGTTCCATTTGGAACAATTCATATTGTCGAGTGTACCTACTTATTTTAGATTCTTTCACTTGGTTCGTGCCTTCATAGACAACCTCAAGCTTGTGCCAAATCTCATTAGCACTTTCGCAACTGAAACTCTTTCTTGTCTAGTGCACAAAACAAGGCATTCATGGCCTTGGAATTTAGAAGCTTTTCTCTTTTTGAATTCATTCCAATCCAAGGTTTTGGAATATCTTCTCCTACTTCATTTTTAGTCAAAGGCATGAAAGGATTATCATTAACGATTTCCCAAATCTCAAATCTAAGGCTTGCAAGTAAATTCTCATCCTAGTTTTCCAATATGGGTAATCGTTTACAAAGTAAGGTGGTCTAGTGGTGGACTGCCCTTCCCTAAATGTGGAATCATTTTGAGTTGCCATTGATCTTTAACTCTAGATGGTTAAATCTAAATAAGAGCACCAAGCTCTGATACCAAATGAAATATAAGTGTGCAACCCAAGAGGGGGGTGAATTGGAAATTTAAAAAAAATCCTAGCAAATACACACAACAAGCAATCTAATGTCTTAATTAAAAGCAATAAGTTCAAGAACAGCACAATAATTAAAGAGTAAGGGAGAAGAGAAATAAACACACGAATTTTTACGTGGTTCGGCAATCCCCGCCTACGTCCACGCCTCCAAGCGATCCAAGCTTGAGGATTCCACTATCCAAGCCTTTCCAAGGCTTCAACGATTACAATTGACTTCGAGGTGTCAATAAACCTTTACAACAAAGAGATTATCTCCCAATCTCTTCACTCAAGTGTCTCACACACTCAAATTCTTACAAATGAATTGAAGAAATGAAAGTTACAATGAAACTCACTCAATGAGTAGATATTCAAAAATGAAGAACAAGAAAAGATTCAATGTTTGTATTTCATAAGTTTTAAGGCTCAAGATATCACGTGTGCTTTTTGTTCTTACTTGTTGGAGAGGTTGAAAATGAGTTGGATTTGAGTTTTTATAGTTTGAGCTCGAAAACTAGCCATTTTTTTCAGGATTAACGGTTATGGACATCCGGAATTCGCTTAATGTTACCCACAAATTTGAATTTCGAACATCCGGACTTTCGCTTTGTCACATCCATTTCCGCTTACGCCCAACAACGGATTTTTGTCGATTCTAATTCCGCTTTTAATTCGGATAGATTCGCCAAAATCCAGACTTAGTTTGTTAGAATCCATTTCCGCTTGCTGAATCGCTATTGAATATTTTCCCAAATTTATAGTTTGACCAAAACTTTATAAAACTATAGCAAAACGGTTTGCAAAAGGTCCAATTTCGTAACTTTAGAATAATGCTTTGTCAATCCCACAACTTTATGAAATTATGACTTTGCCCAAACTTTGTGAAATTATAGAATGGCCCAAAAACATTTAAATAGTTTCAACAGGTCCAAAATCCAAATTTAAAATACTATCAAAGATTTTAAAATTACTTTCATTTTAGTCCAAAATGCTTTAATTCCATAACATCATTTTCTTATTATAAAAACACAATTCATAAATCTTTACTCAATAACATGTGGTTTGTTATCATCAAAATCAATATTTATACCATATAAAGTGTGGACACTAGTGGAGAAAGATACAACTTGAAACTTTTCAAGAACTGTGGGGGAATTATTTTGGTCAGTGAGCTTGTGCTTGCAGAAATTTGAGTCATTTTGAAAAGTGAATGAGTTTTCATTAAACTTGACACTGGCTGAAATGTAGACTCTTCCTGAATGATGCATGCAAACATAGCCTTTATGACTGATACTAATACCCAGCAGTATGCACTTGGAAGTGTGGAAGTCAAATTTATGCTTGTTGTAGGGTCTTAAGTATGGATAGCATTCACAACCGAAAACTTTGATTTGAGAGTAATCTGGTTTGGTGAGATATAACAGCTCAAATGGGGTTTTATTTTCAAGTATAAGTGAGGTCAATTTGTTTATGATGTAGGTGGCATAGCTGAAGGCTTCTTACCAAAATTTCAGAGGCATTTTGGCTTGAGCTAACAATGTTAGGCCAGTTTCCACAATGTGTCATTGTTTTCTTTCCACTTTTTCATTTTGTTCATGTAAATAGAGGCATGAGTGTCTTAAGGCTATTCCTTCTTTCTTGAGATAAGGTTCAAATGTTTTAAACTCCCCACCCATGTCTGTCTATAAAGCCTTAATTCTCAGATTTAATTGATTTTCTATTTGGTTTTTAAATACAATGAATGTGTGAAGGGCCTGTGATTTTGTTGTTAAAGGAAACAACCATGTGTATCTTGTTTTGTCATCCACAAAAGATATGTAATATTTGTGTCCATGGGTTGATGGAATGGGTGCTGGTCCCTAGAGGTCACTATGTATTAGTTCTAAGGTTGTGCTGATTTTGGTTTCAATGCTTTTAAAGTTTAGTTTTGATTGCTTTCCATACTGACAGGCATTACAAAATGAAGGAAAAATATTTTTATTGATGTTGAGCTGATTACATGACCGTGGAGTATTTTTCAGAACTGACACATTTGGATGCCCCAGCCTAAGGTGCCAAAGATCCATTTCATTAGTTCTAAAATTCTTACTACTTGTTTTGTCAGCCTCACTAGACTCAGTAACACTGGTACCAACATTGGTACCGACAGACTCATTACTTCCAGCACTGAAATTAAAACACATCATTGACATTGGATTGCTAATGCAACTTATTGACTCAGGTTTGGAGGATGAAGATAACTCAGTAGCATATGTGACCTTGTTGCCACTCAAATGAATGGGCATGCATAGCAGCTTGTATAGTCCATCTCTAGCCACTCCTTTCACCAATTTTCCTTGCTCTTGTCATTGATGAAGCAAACAGATTTATGAAATTCAACATCAATATCATTATCATGAAGCAATTTAGAAACACTCATAAAGTTTTTGGCAATATCAGGCACACACAGAATATGGTTTAGTTTGATGTGTTTGTGTGGATTGTAAGTGGGCAGTATGGAATAACCAATATGAGAAATGTGAAGTTTGTTACCATTACCAATAGTGAGCTTATCATTACCTTGGTATTCTGAATTCAAGTTCATGTTCCCAATGGCATTGGTTACATGATTTGTGGCCATATATGCTCCTCTTCTCCTATTTGGCTGTGGCACATAATTTTTCTTGAACCTATGCTAACACTCAAAGATTTGGCATGGACCTTTTGACTTAGAGCCTTCATTTTCTGCAACAGCTTTGCCTTTGCCTTTATCTTGAACATTTTGATTTCCCTGACCAGGGCCACCACTTCCACCATTTCCAGAGCCACCACCAGGGTTTCTGAAGACTATCTCAGGTTGTTGTTGATTACCAAATCTTTCACCATTGCCCCGCCTTCCTTCTACCATTTCTCATTTGTGTTAAGTTGGCCTCAAGTGACCTGTCTTTGAGATTTTGCTTCCTAGTTTCGGTGAGGAGCATACCATACACCTCGACAATGAGGGAGTTTCGACATAGAATTAATGCTAGTGACAACAGTCATATTCAAGTCATACTCCAAGACACACATAATGAAGTCCTCATCACTCATATTATTTCCAAATGTGTTTAAGATGGTTTTCATTCTGGAATAATAATCATGAATTGTAAGAGACCTCTTTTTGGTGGTTTGAATTTGTGTTCTCAAGTATAGAACTCTAGCCCTTGTTCTTGCACCATATTGATTGGCAAGAGTTGTCCAAACTTCACATGAAGTAGAACAATCCACCACAATGACAAGGACACCTTCACTGAGTGATGAGAGCAACCAGCTCAGAAGAATGTGGTCCTGTTTCTTCCAAATTTGGTATTCTGGATTTGGGGTTGTAATAATAGTTTGGTTAGGTCCAGGATTAGTGAAACGTCTAGGGGGACAGGTATGGCTCCCATCTATGAAGCCTTCAAGCACATTTGCTCTTATGCTGGAAACCACTTGTGATTTCCAGAGCATAAAATTGTTCCGTGTTAGCTTGATAGGAGTAGTGAACACATGTATTGCTGGTGATGTGTTGGGTAGGAGATGGATTCATTATGGTCATATTTCTTATTATTTGGATTCTGGTTATCAACATTTTCTGGTTGGTTTTGATTCAAGTCATTTGTTTGATCCTCTGGATTTTCCAGTGTTTGATTCATGTTTGTTTGTGAATTTTTGCTGCTTTCCGTAGCTTAAAGTTGCTCTGATACCAACTTAAATTCTTATTAATTGCTTAAATATGCAAGCAGCAGAGCAGAAAACAAACATTCTTTTTATATTATAATAACTTGAATGAATGAATATACATGGAGTTCACGTATTTATACTTGAGTAAAGAAAACGATAGCTTGCTCAAGGAGCAGTAAAAAATGAATAAAACAAAAGTTACAACTGCATCAGCCAATCATTGAAAACTTTTTAGAAATTCCAGCTTGCATAGTTCACGTGTAGATATTCCTCAACATAACAGTTCTGCCAGCTCATTGAGTACACCTCATCTTCTGCATCTTGCATAGTTCACGTGTAGATATTCCTCAACATAACAGTTCTGCCAGCTCATTGAGTACACCTCATCTTCTGCATCAGCTGGTTGCTGGAAATAGTTGCTCAGGTGGCATTACAGCATGGCCTTTGGGTCAACTGTTGACTCTTCATAATTTGAATTCTCAACATTTTAAAGTACGAAATTCGTGGGTAAGTTATAGTTTCATTGTTAAATCCTCTACGGGTGGTACAAGAGATCTGGAATTTAAACCCCGCTCACTAGTTAGCACGTATGATTCCTGCTACCCGTTAGGAGGTAAGTAGGACTTTTGCATTACACATGGAAGAATGAATGAAATGCTTGCTCTGATGACTTTCGTCCATCTGTATGCATCAGATATAGCTTTAGATTTATTGAAGAATCATCCAGCGATAGGCCGTGACCACATCACACATCGCAACGATGTTTTACGAGCGATGGCTCAAAAGCCTCTCGCATTTGCGAATGGGAAAGGGAGTAGGCTTGGACGTTTACAACGCTTAATCTATGATTGTTGGTATCCTGATCAATTACTTTACATATATTCATTGATGTTGTGTACAGTTGGCCTGAAAAAAAAAAAAAAAACCAAGTAAATTTACTTTTGCAGGTATCCCTGTGGAGAAGGAACATGTTGCTTCCATACAGACGGACGATAATCGAACTGCGGATGATGAGGATATTGAAACCCTTATTGCGAGATCAAATAGCCACTCTAGAAAATCGCCAACTTTTGGACCTATTCGACAAATCACTGCTACATTTGGTCCGTAAATCTCAATGAATCTTCCTCAAGTCTTGTTTATATATTTACTCTTTAGAATAATTAATTATGATGATTCTGAATTGAAAGGAATTTTATTTGTTTATCTATATGTGTGTGTGACAGGTGCAATGTGTCATAAACTGCATATGATGCTCTGGAATGGCCTCATGCATCTGGGTAAGTCTTGACTCTTGAAGCTGTTCTCCTAAAATATGGAATGCCCTCAATTTCATATGCTTTTTATTGACTTAATTGATTCATTTGCAACCCCTAGCATCAAAGTAATACATAAAGAGAAAGTGAGGAATATGCAAGCAGTTGAAATAGTTAGAATCATCTGTAAAGGAGTGATTTGGAATGATCCTCAAAACCAACAACTATTAAAGAAGGCGTTCTTCAAAGCTGCAACATTGGGGATTTCAAAGTTTGTCCAAGAAATTATAGCGGCCTATAAGGGTTCTGTTTATTGGGAGGATGAAAATAAACATACTATATTTCATGTTGCAGTTTTGCATCGTCGCGCAGAAGTTTTTAATCTCATATAGAGCCCCACTTTCAAATCGAACTGGCTGGGTAGTAATGACAATATTCGCAACAACATCCTGCATTTTGCGGGGAAGTTGGTACCGTGAAGTGAAGTGGCAGGTGCAACATTGCAGATGCAGCGGGAGTTGGAATGGTTCAAGGTGAGATTTCTTATCTACCTCATGATATACATATAAAAGATGATTCTATATTTACCGGACACAATTTGATGTTTGCTGCACAAAAATGGATGCAGGGGAAAAAGTTAAATTCCCCATTAAAATGATAGTATTGTTCTTGGAAATTCTTGGTTCCAGCAATGATGATACATTTACAAATTTGTGGTACAATCTGAGATGGTGGCTCACATGACATATTGGCTGAAATCATAGCAAGACCACATAATTATTTTCGTTAATTGTTTTCACTTTTCAACCAAACCCTTCAGGCCACGTATACTGCCACCTCATATTGTAAAAGAAAATTTGTATAATTTACAGATGTATCATTACTGTAGTTCAAAATGCCTTTATTATCTTCTCGTATTTTTTGAAGTAAAATTTTCTTAATTCCTGAAGTTCGGGTGGAACTATGTTCCTTGTCCTAGGTAACCATTTACTTAGTTCTTTTTAGTACATGGAAGTGGGTTTTCATTCCAATTGCCCTTGTTGGATGCGTGCCTGTCACCTTGTTTGCATTGTTGCAGTTTCCTCTTTTGGTTGATATGCACTCATCTACTTATGGTCGCGGTATCTTTGGCAAAAAGTGACGGATGGTCAAATTAGTGGAATCGAATAGCTTGCTACAATATCAGGATGGTCAAATTAGTGGAAAGCCCATCAAGTGAAAACAGAGCTATAAAAGCTCATAAATGAGGTTTCGGTTCCATTTGATCTAATTAATCGTTTTTCACGATCCTTGTTTCGTAACTAATACTTGTTAAGTGCTTTACAACTTTGTACTTGGATTTGGTTAATAAAAAGCCATGTGAGGCTGGTTTCAATAGAGGAAATAGGTATCATTGATGAATCTAAAACATGTTTTTGCGTTTTGCATTTTTATCTAAGTTTTCAATTTTTTTTTAAATTGCTTGCGTTTTGCTTGATATTTCAATTCTTTAATTGATACATCTTTAGTTAGATTCTTGGTTCATTAATTAATTAACTAAGGTGTAAAGATCAACATATTTCTAGCACCAAAGGGTCTAGAATTTTTTGTTATTTTCTAGAGCCAAGTCTTGACTTATTTTGAGCCTTGTCAACATGCAATTTAACCCCGGTATGACAGTTTGTTAAAAAGAAATAAAAATGTATAGTAGGCTAAGATGGCTCTTTGTGAAGAAAGAACAGTTACAAAACAATGTGTTATGAGCTTGATAAGTTTTTTGTCCTACGGTCACTGGCCGAAGGAGGAATTAAACCAAAGGGAGAAGCAAAACTAGAAAACTAAATTGAAAGGAAAAAGGCATTTGAGAAATAAAATTGCTTGTGATTGAGAGGAGTAACAAAAGGGAAAATCGTCGGATACTTTACAAGTAAATAAAAATCTCAGGAGATTTATGCTTGATCCATGCTGGGGAAAATACGTAAAGACGGAGAGGATTCATACGTTTAGAATTTAGACGGAAGGCGCTTACAAGTGCGATGCTTGTTTAAGTTGTGTAGATCTTTATCTAAACTTTAGTAACTCGTAGAGAATTTTTTTTTTTTTTTTTGGGTCATAACGTGGACAAAATCAATTATATGAAGTTTGTATAGCTTATTCATCTTGGCCGCGAAGAAACAACTATTCATTTGAACAAATAAATATATAAAATCACATGAATATATGCTAGCCTCTACGTATTTCAAATTTTCAATCATTTCTAGGCTGCAATTTCCGGTCATGCAACATTTAGTGTTCTCCCACTGTGACTTATTGAGCTCATTTTACGACATTTAAAAAAAAAAAAAAAGAACCGATGCAGATGATGAATATATTGACGTGTAGTGTCAGATATTATGCGCATTTTAATTAAACTGGGAATTTGAAATTTTGAATATTTGATATGTCATTCAATGTTGACGGTGATCAAATTAGCAAGTAATAATTAAGTTGTTGTTGTTAATATTAGACTAAACTAAAAAATAATGTTCAATGCATGTTATTCACTCAGACTAATATGAATATTTTAAATATACATGAAATTTTTTGGGACTGATATGAACATTAGTAAGTTTATTGAGATAATAAAAATTGTGTAGAGAACCAAAATGAATTTTACCTATTTCATTATGATTAATGATTTATAAAACTATTTAAAAAAATTTTCGAGTGTCAAAGATATTGCTAGCCCGAGTCTATCTAAGTAATTACACATTATTTAAAATACAAACTATATACTACAATTTTCGAAGCACAATGTTACAGAATATTAATATAATATTCAGGTACACTTGCGATTAACTTTATTATTATTTATTTCCAAGCACCTTGTTCCTTTTGCAATTAGACCCTAATTATTTAAAGTATACGTATACGTACAACATTCATACAAAGAAATTAATCAACCCAAATATAATTCAATAATTATTTTAACAAAATAGAAGTCGGTTGGTCGGCCTCATATATGCTTCCAATCTCCAAGCTTTGCGTACTAATAATGCAGGGAAAGAGAGTTTTTGATTGCTCTTGAGATTCAAGTTTCTCGTTGTCGCCCTCCTTTGGCTGTGGTTATTAATTGGCGGTCTTCACGGCTTGTGGCGGGATTTCTCGCAGTAGTTTTTGTGAAAAGTTTGAAGCGGGCACCGCCCTTCTAGATGGCAATACCCGCCATTGTTGAAGAAAGAGGTGCTGCCTTCCAGGGCCGGCTTTAACCAATTGGGGGCCTTAGGCGACATTTTATTTTAGGCCTTTTGATGTTAAAATATCAAATCTCACAAAAATATTAAACAGCTCAAAAAATTCCCACAACAACATCAAATAGTTCAAACTTTAACTATATTCAATAATATCTTGAATTACAACAATTATTAACAAGATCCCAAAAAAAAATAATAGCCGGAAAGATATCTATTTATTTCCACACAAATATTAACTAACTTTGCCTTCCACAAATTCCATCTCCTTAAGATGCTCTAAAACTTCATAAGCCACAATCATAATCTTCCTGTGAACTTTAAAACATTAATCCTACCTACTATGATCCTTGCTGCAAGCCATCACTAATGCAAATTACTAATCAATTAAATTTTATTCTTCTTGCTTTTTGAGATGCAAAATTATTAATTAAAATCTTATATTCTAATTTAGCTAAGAAATTTTTTTCAATAGCTAATATAGCTAATCCATTTAATCTTTCTTGTGACATTGTAGTTCTTAAATAAGATTTTATTAACTTCAATTTAGAAAACTTCTCTCAAAAATAGCTACAGATCAATAATATTCTATAAGCAACAAATGCATTTGGAAAATCTACTTTTTAATATAATTAAGTATATCAAGTGGACTATTTCTTTCCATGTGTAAAACTTCTTTTAAGACTTTTAACTCTGAAAACAAATCTAATCCATCAATATCAGAAAACATATCATATTTCAAGATATTTTCAAGATTAATGAAATAACTTTTTAAGCTTTCATCATCTAATGATTTTAATTTTTTAAAATTAAATAAAAATCCAAAAATATTTTCATAGAATTGAAACTGCTCAAATCTATTGGTGATTGAAGAAATAGCTTGATCTACTATATATACAAAGTAATCAATTCTAAAAGTATCTTCGGGAGATAGAATTTTCTCTTCATTATTATTCTCGCCAAATTTATTTTTTCTAATTATACGTTTTTCATGAAATTTTGGTTCTATTTCCATTTCATTTGCAATCTCTTTAGTGAAATCATAGCACACAAAACCATTTTCTCTGTAATTCTCAAAAAAGGATGTAAGACCTTTTAGTTGATTTATGGCAACATCAATTTGCATATCTTCCTTTTGTAAGCTTTTACTAACAGTGTTCACAGCAAATAATATATCATACCAAATAATCATGCCTAACAAAAATTCAAAGTTTTCCAATTCATATGTTGCTAAACATTTAGCTTCACTTTTTATTTTAGGATCTTCACTAACTTCTGCTAATTCAAGTAAAGCATCTCTAATTTGGGGAGTTTGAAATCTTATTGCTTTGACACTTTCTATGCGACTTTCCCAACGTGTTTGTGACAATGATTTAACAGTTAAATTAGGTATATTATCTTGTAAAATTTTCCATCTCTTAGGTGAAGAAGAAAATAGTGAGTAAACACGTTGAACAACTCCAAAAAATGAAATAGCCTTAGGACAAGAATTAGCCATATCACAAAGCACTAAGTTAAGACTATGACAGCCACATGGTGTATAAAATGCTCTAGGATTTATATCTAATAATCTTTTTTGTGCTCCTTGATTTTTTCCTTTCATATTAGATCCATTATCATATCCTTGTCCTCTTACATCATTAATATCAAGTTCAAGAGTTTTAATTACATCCACAAGTTCATTAAAAAGACCTTTTCCAGTGGTATTGTCAACTTGTAAAAATCCTAAAAAATACTCTTCTATCTTTACTAGATTTGTTGAAATATCCACACATCTTAATATAAGAGACATTTGTTCTTGGTGGCTTGCATCTGGAGTACAATCAAGTATAACTGAAAAATACTTTGCTTCCTTAACTTTGTTAACAATTGATTTTTTTATTTCAAGTGCTAGCATTAATATGAGTTCATTTTGTATGTTATGTCCAAGATAATGATCATGAATTTCACCGGTTTTAATACGTCGAATATGTTCTTGCATTGTTGGATCAAACTCTGCAATCATTTCAATTAAACTTAAAAAATTCTCATTTCTCTCTTCATAAATCTTCTCATTTTTTCCACGAAATGCTAAATTATTTTTAGCAAGATTTTTACAATGAATAATTCGTATTAATACTCTTTGCCAATGTTCTTTTTCCTTGTCAATTCTTTCTTGAACATCTTTATCAATTGTTTTTCTTTTCGATAGTCTTGCTTCTAAATCAACCCATGCATTCATATTAGTTATATTTTCATTGGTTGTTTCATGACTTTTAAGTTTAGAATTAAGATTTTTCCAATCTCTTGTTCCTTCATCACTAAGCTGATTTTTGCTACAACTTGTATTGAATAATTTGCAACAAAAACAATATACTTTGTTAAAATCTTTTGAATATATTAACCATTTTCTATCATGTTTTTCTCCATTTGTTAACATTTTAACATAAAATGAGAGAAGTGCCTAGAATTTTCATCTTTGGGAAAGTTATGTTATTCTCTAATTGGGCCTTTTTCTACTAAAAGATCTCTTAACTTTGTATCAATATTTTCCCATCTTCCTGGATCATAAATATTATTTGGAACAAATAAATTTTCTACATCAACTTTGTCCGTATTTTTATTTTTATCATCTTCAATGTTGCTTATTTCATTCACCGTTTCATCATTATTTAATTCATTTAAACTTGGTTGTTCAATAACTAATTCTTCATTTAAATCTATATCTTTTTTACTAGTTGTGACAAATTTATCAAGAGCTCCTTTTTGAGATTGAACTAAATTTTCTATTCTCCTCTTTTTTTTCAATTTTTCATATCCCGATACATATTTTCTAGTTGACATGCTTTTCAAATAAAAAAAAACAAATAAACAAACACAATTTTTTTTCTAGATTATTCAAGCCAAAATCAACACAAAAAATCAAAAATAAATTAAATTTAAAAAGGATAAGAACAATAATAATAAAAAATAGAAAAAATAGAATGATAGCACCTGGATTTGAGTTAATTGACTAGTTGAGATGAAGATGATGATGGCAATGAATTTTGTAGAGAAGAGAAGAGAGCACAAAAACTTTTTGCTGAAAATAGCTTTGATTCAATGTGTATCGATTTATAGATAATGAGCTTTTAAATAGATTTTAATAGAATACCAAAAGTTAGTTCTAAAAATCTAACGTTACTAATCTTAATAAGAGTTTTTTTGGAAAGGGAAAGCATTGATTGTTTTTTGGGAAATAGTAAAAGAAGTAACGTTCAAAATCATTATTATAGCATAAAAATATATCTTATATTTAAGGTAAAGATTATTAAATAAGAGAGATAATTATGAATGAGAGTAATGATAGGATAAAGCCTAAAAATTAGGCTTTTTTTATTGTACAAAAAATATATACGTAACTTAATTTTTTTGAATCTTAAAAAAATAATTATATTAATTAATAAATAGATACCGAAAATCGGGGTCTTCCTAAATACGGGGCCTTAGGCAACTGCCTAGTTCGCCTAGTATTAAAGCCGCCACTGCTGCCTCCTTCTTGGACCAACAAAAGGAAAAAGAAAAGAAAAAACCGCAAAATAAACAGTAGTCACTCGGTGGCTATAAATAGAGGTTCCTCCCCTTATTTAAATCATCCCAAAATATTCATTTCTTCTTGCATTTAGAGGGAATTTGAGAGTTGAAGGTAATTACTCTTAAATTGAGAGTTTTGGGTGCATTTGAGGTTTGGGTGAGAGAAAATTATTTCTGAGAGTGTGATTATAATAATTTTTCACATAGTCAATATTTTTCTCTGGTTGTCTTTTTGACAACAGCAGTGATTTTTCTCCGGATTTGGAGTTTTTCACGTAAATCTTGTGTTGTATGATTGGTGTATTCTCTATTTAATTTTTCCATTAATTTATTGCTTGACAAATTGTTTAGAGTGATCTTGGGAGGAAGTTTAATTTCCTAACAGTGGTATCAGAGCCATTGATTAAAGTTTTGGTGTCGGGGCATTGTTTCACGTAAACGGTACTATTGACGTATACAGATCTTGCTTCACTAAGCAAAGAGCCAATCCAAATATTCTGTGGTGAAGAGTAAAGGATGATATGCAAAGCAAATATGTCAGGATTGAAATTTTCAAGTTTTGTGAAATTTGAAATAGAAAAATTTGATGGGAGAATTAACTTGGCTTGTGACAAATTCAAGTCCGAGGATGTGTTGATTCAACTGCTACACAAGGCATCATGGGAAGCCATCCTACTTCTAGTAGGGCTCGGAAAAAGCTAGTATAAGCTATAAAGATTGGGAAGAGTTGGATGATATAGTTGCAAGTGCCATACGACTGTGTCTAGCAAAAAAGTTCTTGCAAATGTAGGAAATATTCCTACGTTGAAAGAACTTTGGGAGAAGTTAGAAAAGTTGCATCGCACAAAGAGCATCTCAAATCGATCAGACCTAAAGGAGCGATTTCACAAGCTGCGAATGATTACATAAAAATTTCGATCACCCCAAAGGTTTTGTTCTCAATGGTATTGTGTTAAAATCAAGATGAGGACAAGGCGCTTAGGTTGTTGTGGTCACTTCCAACTTCCTACAAACACCTATTACCTACTTTGATGTACGAATGAGACAATAAATCTTAAGAAGTTACTAGTACTTTACTATCAAGAAAGAAGATTGAGTGGTGAAAGTACCGAAACTACAGATGTCTCGCCATAAATTGGAAGAAAAATAACTAAGAAAATGGAGTCTGGGGTGTGGATAATCTTAAAAAGAGATTGTTATGGAGAAATGGAGCAGAATCCCAAGTGGCTCCATCGATAGCATTACTAGTGGTAAGTCTCTCATCATCGTGGAGATGATGGTCCCTTGTAAAATGGATGATGATGTCATCTCTTATAGTATAATACCATAAAAGGGGATGTGTTACTACTAGTGAGTCCACAAGATTTGCACACAAGGCATCATTGATGCAGGGTGTGTGTTGAATTTATGTCGATGGCTGACGAACTTCCTGAAAGCCAACAGGAAGTTGCAATACAAATTTCATAATATTTCGACATGTGCCAATGTTAAATTCTTAAAATTAGTAATTAATTCTAAGTAGTATACTCTTTATAGTGGAGTATGATAATTTTCTATGGTGAGGATTATGACTTATGTGAAAATAGTAAGGATTGTGTGGAGATTGATTAGTTCTCAATCTAATCTCCAAGTGGGAGAATGTGAAAAGTTTAAAGCGGGCCTCGCCTTCTAGGATGGCACTCCGTTGTTGAATAAGAAGGTGCTGCCTCCTTCTTGGACCAGCAAAAGGAAAAAAAAAGCTGCAAAATGAACAATAGCCACGCGGTGACTATAAATAGAGGGGTTCATCCCCTCATTTAAATCATCCCAAAATATTCATTTCTTCTTGCATTTAGAATGAATTTGAGAGTTGAATTTAATTACTCTTAAATTGAGAGTTTTTGGTGTATTTAGGGCTTGGGTGAGAAAAAATTATTTCTGAGATTGTGGTTGTAATAATTTTTCACATAGTTAATATTTTTCTCTTGTTGTCTTTTTGACAACGGCCGTGGTTTTTCTCCGGATTTAAAGTTTTACACGTAAATCTTGTGTTGTGTGATTGATGTATTCTCTATTTAATTTTTTCTGTTAATTTATTACTTGACAAATTGCTTAGAATGATCTTGGAAGGAAGTTCAATTTCCAAACAGTTTTAGGGCTGTTGTTACGCTGTTTTTCTTGCCCCTTAGGGATGCAATCGGCTTTTTAGGCAAGCTTCTGGCTGTTATTTTGATCATTGAACGGCCTTACTTATGCGCGGAGATGGCTAAGTCTCTTGTTAACACTCTAATAGCTCAAGATACAGAGCTATCAAAGCACTCCCTAAGATTAAGATCAAGAACTACCAAATTGCATATATCAATCTGATCGACCTTGATACTTGTCATTTCTAAACAATGAACTTCGATACTTGTCAATTCTAAACAATGAACTTCGATAAAAAAATTAATGGAATCAAAGAAGTGAGAAAATGGTCAAACACAACAATCAACACACACAGAGAAGAAGAGACTCAGTTTACGTGGTTCAGTTGTGCTGTGAGCACAACCTACATCCACGGGAGAAGCCACCAGAAGGAGTGCTATTGCACATTCAAGTCAAGATTACAGAGCTTTTTCAGAGATGATTACAAGAACAAAGATTCCACTTTTCTCTCTCGCAGATCTCTCTAGAAAGCTCTCGATTTCACGCTCACAAAACTGCTTCAACCATCAGCTTTATACCGGCTGATATAAACTCCGACGCCACGTGTATAACGACCTCATAGCGGATTTGATTCCCTTCTCACATGCGTTCTCACGTGCTGTACTTAAATCGGCTTGAAACGATCTGTATTGATGCCCTTTTAAACCTCAAGTATAGCACGACTGGCTCGTGACTTCTTGAAGCTTTTATGTTCAACCTGAAACGCTGCCGTTTTGTCCGTTCAAGTTTTGAATTCAGCAGATTAATCCACATCTCTAGATCGAATGCGATTGTGCTTACTATTCTTCATCTCCGTAATGGTCATTTTCCTCCTCTTGGACTTTGCTTAATCGTTGGAAAAACTGTTTGCTCTCAATAGAGTAAATGGAGGCTCGTTTTTACCCACATTTTCTGAGATGGAAATGGTGCGGCACACAAATTGGCCAATCTTGGTGCTTGAACTTCTTCTTTTGTCTGGTATCTGAACCTTCAGCTGAGGTTTTGTATTTTGTCACGAAGATCAACATGTTCTCCCTAGTTATAGGTTTAAGTAGTAACTGTTGTAATTGTATTTTTGCATGTATTTTTCTTTTTATATGTTTTTTTAGTGGATTATTATTATTATTATTATTATTATTATTATTATTATTATTATTATTATTATTATTTGGGTAAGATACGTCTCCTTTTAGGTAAAAAAAAAAAAAAAAAAGAGTTGAATTGAAGTGGAAGAGAGACCAGAAGTGTAAAACCGAGGAAGAGGAGAATGGGGAAGATGAAGTGGAAAAGATGGAAGAAAATGAGGAAGATAATGGGTATCAGGAGTCCATCATCTCTGATGTAAGGAGTTCTTCGCCCAAAGGAATTCGGTATCATGTCATTTGAACCATTTGTCAGAGAATGTCGTTGAATAAAACTAATCCAATAAAGTTTCACGTTGATTACATTCCTATATGCATGCCGTATAAACCGTCAACTCAGTTTGTACAACAAATGTAGGTGGCTTGTATCATTAATGTTAATAAAATTTAACAAAGAAGTCGCAACTGCTAATTACAATATGGAAAATACAAAATATTTTCCTAGAGGTTACAGAATCTTCAAAATGGCTTCGGAAATCTACCGCGCCCATGGCATTTTCCTATGACTTTTGCACTTGCTCATCACACCCACTGACAGAATTTTTGGGTGTTCAACAATATATTACAATTGCTCTTCAAACAGCCGATACCTAAGTCAAATGTTGCTGCTTCTCTCTAGACAAAGGATTAAGTAACGGTCATATGATTCGTCTCTGCGTTGGCTCGTGCATTGCTCCCTACGGATGTTTCATTCTGGTTGGTCATAATTTCTTGAAATTCCGTGCACTTGGCAGCTCTGATGTGAGCTATACTAGGTGGCATGGCTTCAAGGGAGCCAGGTGAAGGAATTCTTGTTTTGTCAAACTTTTCTTCCCAATCGACAACAGCATCCGGAAGGTTTTGGTTTCACTGCAGGATCGGATATGGATGGAACACAATTCTTTATACAGATATGGGTACAAAATTGTAGCAACAAAGTGCTTCTCTCAAGAAGTTAAGATTTATGAATTACCTCTTTTGCACGTTCATAACATAAGTTCACAGTCCGCGATGCCTCGGTATCAATTTCCTGAAAATTAAATGTCACGCAGCGTTAACATTATACATAGAAGAATTAACAGTCTGAGCAAATTTTTTTCCCCCTTTATCAATTATGAGGCATTCATGTATTTGAACTGCATTTAATATTTTCTAACAATAATAGTCTTCAATGCTAATAGGAGGGGCGGCAAGATTTCATGTCCACTAGTAACAGCTTGATATCCACTTTCAAACTACGGGACTAGTAAAATATATATGCTGCAGCTTATGAGTCCATTTTGGGAACTAGCACATCATAGATACTTTTTCACACATAAAAATTACTTATTAAAAGTTTTGGTTAAATTCAAACGTATGTAAGTGCTTATCAAATTTATAAGTACCTCAGTTCTTGCTTAAAATAATAGTGGGATGCAAAAAGGTTTACCGCAGAAAATTTCATGGTAAATAATAGTGCAACCGGCACCAAAAAAAGGCTTAAAGTTTAAAAAGTTGAGTAGAAAGGTAAGAAGAGTGTATCATACATTAATTCGATTTTCCACCCAGTGGTTAGATGACCAAAATGCATCTCAGAAAGTCCACCAAGAACAAAGGTCCGTGCTGCTGGCCCTGCTGTTTCTGCCCATATCGTACCCAGCTGGAATGATTCAATAAAGAAGAGAATTTCAGGTGTTGGCTTAGGGAAGTGGACCAGAATGAATAATGATACTACATCTACAAAGCAACTAGTCTTATAAAACATAAACATAACCCGATAGAGTCTGAAGCAGCACAAAGCATCATAAGAATGCCAGTGCTCCTACGTGCCAATTTGACATTCGCAACAAAAAGCAGAGGATGTTGCAAAAGTTTTCCTTACCTGGCCCTTGCCATACCAAAGCTCATCAGCTGCACCCGGTGCTAGTTGAACTGATATGATCCAGCAAAAGGATTGCCAACTGCGTTACCAAGAAATAGGATATTAAAAAAGAAGAGGAGACAGCCAAAAGCCGAAGTGATTTCACATGCAACTACGATAAAAAACTAATCCACAAACTGGGAAACTGTAATTACGGAGGACAGGCAATATTTGTGAGATCTTTTCAAGATGACGCACTATGATACTCTTCACAGTAACAAGGCATGCTCACTCATTTTATATTTGTTGTGGAATTACTCAAATCCTTAGATGTTAATCAATCAACACGAGCCAAAGAACCCAATCGACCAAGATCAACTATCTTTAACAAAGAAAGTTAACAAACCCAAACCAAGTGATAAACAGAAAAGAAAGAAGATGAACAGGAAACTACACACAGAATAACGTAGTTCAGTACCAAGGTACCTACATCCACAACTGAAGAACCCTCCTGGACTTGAAGCCTTTTTATTGAACAAGGGCATGTTTGGCACACGGTAATATATAGGATAAGGACTCCGCATTGCATTAGAATTATACAATCTCGTGTTTGGCAGTTACACCTCATTGCATTAACTAAAATTTATAATGCGGTAACACCCGCATAAACTAAACCCGACCCCCCCCCCCACGGGTTTATACGGGTTTGCAATAGATCTTTCTCCTTCCCTCAACTTTCTCCTTCTTTATGCTCTCTCACGAACACAGCGCTCCACACCAGGCCATCGTCCTTCGCCGCGCAACACCCAGCTCCACCACCACCCCATCCCGCAACACCACTGCCTTCTCTTTTAACTTGCTGACGCATGACACTCGACCACCATGCAATCTTCTATCTCTGCGTGACAGCCAGCTCCGTCACCACCCCACTATGCAATACCACCGCCATGCTTGCCTTCGCCTCCTGAATCAACGAACTACAACTTTGATTTTTGAAAAGGTCTTTCTCTTTATTTCTTCTAACGATTGAATAAAACAGGCTAAATATCACATGTCTCTTTCTCATACTATTCCAAGCTAAATAGCAAAAGCAATAGATTCTCGACTCATATATGATCTTCAAGAGGTTCTCGATTTATTTAATTTCTCTTTATATATTTTTTTCCAATCATAACTTTAATTTTTATGTAAATGCTTCACAACATGTTGGAATTGCTATTTCTTTGATAATTTGGGGAAATTGAACCCCAACGAAGCAAAGTGAGGGGAAATTTTCATTGGGTCTTGTCTCGAGGAGTGTGTAGGGATTCTTGTATTGCTGTTGGCTTTCGCTTTGAATTTGATGACTGTGGGTTTTTGTTTTTGTTTTTGGTTTCGTGAGGGAGGGGATTGTAAAGCAAAACAAAGCGCGATAGGAAATGGAGGGAAGGTGTTTCATGGTTGTTCTCACCGACATTTTGTTGTTCTCTTCATGCTTTAATTTTCGCTTGATTTTCGAACATGCGCAGCTTTGAACTTTGATGAACTGAGCTTTGCAAATTAGACACATGTCTCGGGCTATCGCTCAACGACGTTTTTACCATAGAAATTTGTGTTTTATTGTTGTTGTTGTTGTAAGCTTTTTCTTGATTTTGCAGTGAGGCTTGAGGAAAAGAAAAGGAAAAGCAATGTTGATTTCATTCAATGGCATTATTCTAAGACGTAAAACAAATAATCTGGACCAAATTGAAACAATCATATCACTATTTTCATTAAACATGTTTTGGTTACCAAATTGAAAACAATAAAAGAATGAAAAAGATTTTAAGTTTATGGATTAAGCAATCCAAGAATTTGAATTTATGAAATTAGAAGACCACGGTTGGACGTAGTGGATTTTATTTATGTCTTGATATTATTTAGAGATTATTTAATTGAATTATTTGCTTCAATCTTCATTTCAAAGGTTATATATTTGGAAAATATTGTAAAAATAAATGTTATACTAACAAAAATTTAAAGTTATAAAGTTTGATTTTTATGAAGAATTATGATATTAAAAAATAATGTTAAATTTCTCAATTTTAAATTTTTTATATTTAGTATTTTTCTAAGTATTAATAAATATTTTTTAAAAAATATGTAATCAAAATTAATCACTAAAAAATTAATACAGTACAATGCGGCACCAAACATAGTATAACTAAAAATTAATACAATACAGTGTAATGTCAAACACTGTACAACATTATTATAATACAATGCTAATGCAATACAGCATAATACAATACACCTGCATTAAAATAATGCAATACAGCATAATACAGTGTGTCAAACGCACCCAAAGTGTTTACAAAGAGACTTTTGATGACAAAGATTAAATCTCTCCTACAGAGAATTTTCTATCTCTCACCCTAGGTCCCTCAAAATCGTGACTCAAAGATGATTCTGATCAGCTCTTAGCTATGTATATATAGCTCTGTTGTCCAGCCATTAGCAGTAACAAATTAACTAACTACTGGCCCCACAAATGCTGACTCAGCATGCCACTTAACCACATAACAGAATTAACTAACCAGCTTCACCATATTTTTGATAGCCCAGATAACAATGTTTCAAAAATATGAAGAAACGACGGATTTAAGTAAGACATACCTTAGCAGACCCTATTTAAATTTCATGTGGTCCATTTTCATAAGAACATAACCAAACTCCATACCAGCTCTATGAGCAATCAGTACCTGCCAAAAATGAATAGACCATAAGTGCTTGTTGAATTTGTGAACAACAAATGAAGACAAATTTGGATAAGGAACAAATAGATCTTCAACGAGTCAGATAATAGGTGTTTATCAACACGAACATGTCAATTCAAGGCAACTGTACTGCTCAAGAATTTTGTAACTGCAACTCACACGATCAGACTTCACATGACAGAATTGCCAGGAAACTTAAAATTATTCTTCTTGCTAACTGTTTGTCATATGAAAACTACATTTTCGTTACCCTCAAGCTAAAATAATATGAAACCAAAAGCTCTAAAACCAGCCAACTGAAAGAAGTTGCATATGTTTTTCGGTTGATGCCATGCAGAACTAACAAGTATTTGCTTCTCAAAAAAATGAAGAAAACATGTGACAGTACACGCGAGAACACATGTAAAAAGGAACAAAGGGTGAAGACCATACAAACTCAATATTTTTAAGGTCAGAAAAATTCACAACTACAACAGCCATTGCTGCTTCGTTGACTCCGACCTGTCTCCATGTGTCAGTGCTCCTCTCCTTGCTATCTCGCTTTCCCCTTCTTCTATTTTCGGAGCTTGAAGAAGTCATCCATTGAACTGTATAAAAATGAAAATGGATTCTTTCTGACAAGAAACTAAGATATGTAGGATGGAAATAAAAGGAAAACAGAAATTTGGAAAAAAAAAAGGGAGAGAGAAGAGATACAGAGTTGGGCTATCCAAAAAGATGGACTAAAAGAAGAAAATAGGGCAGGGGAAGGGGAAACAATTTATACAATCCACCTGTACAAAAGTAACCCATTCCCTTCCCAATTGCAAATTGAGATATATAAAGAAGAATGAACAGTCTTGAAAATGCATTCACTACTAACACATTGCATTCCACAGTGGCAATTATCTGTCAAAATATCACTAAAAATTATTAAAACAAAATAACTATATTTGCACATTGAAACTGGGATGTGTTTTAATGTTACCATTAACGAATATCATCCAGGATAAATTGTTTAGTTTGAAAAAGACAAATTATAAGAGATACAGGATAATAAAAGCGATTAATCCTATTACTGCAAAGTCGCTACCATCATATAGGCCGATTCATTATATTGTGTACAATATTTAACAGCAGCCAAGTTCCAAAGCGTTGGGATTGAGACAAGACTAAAGTTTTGAGAACACTAAATTTTTTAAGCTGATATTTATTTTTCACTCAGTATAATATAAAATTTATTATATCTTTAATAATTTTATCAAAATTATTATTTGAAATTTATATTTACTATATATTATTAACTTTTATTTCATAATTACAGCTTTTTTTTCACAGCAGCTATAGCTTAAAAGCAATAGCATCTCAATCCCAAACGCACCCCAAGCTCTCATTTCTCACAGCTCTTTCTATTGAGAGCTAGGAACTGGCTGCTGTTAAATATTGTATACAATATAATGAATCGGCCTATATGATGGTAGTCTTTCACAAAATTGAAGATATATAGAAATATAGAATAATTAACCAAAAAGTTACAATGTCTTCAAGAGCAGTTACTACCTCAGTCCTTCCATCACGCATCATGTTAATAGCAGCAACTCCAACTATATTTGCTAGTTCTGCACCAACCATTCCATTAGTCATATTAGCAACATCCAGATAGTCTGCATCATCAGAGCATGGACGTAAAAGAGATGAAAGTGTTAGCATATGTGAAGAAACAGAACTGTAGCAGAAACAGAGGTGTAGCAGAATATGATAAGCTTACTGTGTACTGAGCCAGCCGATACCCTCCCAGCTGCTGAATTGGAGGATTCTGTTGTTAGCAACGATTGGTACAAAGTTAGATAGTTATTCTAGTAGCTTCTATGATTAGCTAATTAGGTCTTAATGAGTTACTCTACAAATAAATTAGTAATCATTCCTTTATTATGTATCAAAAATTTCAGTTTCAAGATGTTTCCAGAATATTCTTCTAAGCTTTCTCTCTTTATTTTCTATCACTTTCTTGCATGCTAAGCACTCACATAACAATATCAGAACCAATGACATACAAATCAAATTCACACTGTTACAACTCCGTTACTCTAAATAACAATTTCAGCTTCAAGATAGCCCACGTAATGTTAGTCATAACAATGTTGCTGCATTCAGTTGCTATAATGGGTTGATTGATGTTTCAAAGGTTAATCAAATTCTTTCAGCTCCAATTCTTCCTCTCCTAAAGTAGTTAAAGACCCATCCTAACATGCATAGAGAATGGGGCTTCTAGTCATATTACAAGTGACTCAGGTAAACTCCTTGATTTAAAACCTTACTTAGAATCGCTACTTATAAGAAATGGGAATAGATTATAAATTAAGCATGTTGAATCTACTTTGCTTGCTACATTTAAACATCAATCATTATTCTTGAACCATGTCTTACATGTTCCACATATCTCAGCTCTTAATTGATAATAATGTCGTTTTTGAATTTATAAAAAATATTTGTTTTATCAAGGCTAGGACAATAGGAGATCTTTTGCTTAAAGGAGTTGCTAAAGGAGGCTTGTATCAAATTCAAGATTTTTCCTATTCAATCTCAAACGAAAACTCTTTAGTCTTTTACTATGAAACCTCATTAATAAACCCTTGACAATGTTTGCTACTCTTTTTGGAGTTCGTGTTCTTAGTCTGTCAAGCTCTATTTTAGTCCATTTAAAGTCTTCATTTTTTCATAATAATAAAGTCTATGATCCAGCTGCTATGTTATTTCTATAATGCCAGTGGATGTCAACTTACTTCATCAAAGGCTTGGTCATCCAGCCATATATATACTCAAAACTGTACTGAAGCATTGTAATGCATTTGACGGTATCAATAAAACTTAAGATCTTGTTTTTTGTAATGCTTGTCATTTTGGTAAAAATCATCTTAATACTTTGATTCAGTTGAACTAAAACAACAAGCCAATTACACTCTTATGTACTGATTTATGGGGACCCTCTCATATCACTTCCATACAAGGCTATAATTACTACCTATCAATTCTAGATGACTATAGCAGATTCACATGGATTTTTCTTTTGTTTACCAAGTCAGATCCTTACAAGTTTTATAACCTTCAAAGTCCTTATTGAGTGGTACCTTGATAAGAAGATCAAAACAGCTCAAACAAACTGAGAGTGAGTTTAGATCTTTCTCTTCTTTACTAGCCTCTTTTGGGATTCAGTTCATGCATCTTTGTCCTCACATCCATCATTAAAATGAAAGCTTAAGGAAGAAACATAGGCATATAATAGATATTATACTGACTTATTAACTCAATCCAAGTTACCACTGAGCTTTTGGTCAAATGCCTTCCATACTGTTATTTTTCTAATAAATAGGTTACACTAGTGTTGAACAACGTATCATCATTTTTCAACTTTAATCAATAACCTAATTACTCAATCCTAAGAGTCTTTAGTTGTACATGTTTCCCTTATCTCAGATCTTATAACAAACATAAACTTGAGTTTAGGTCAAGAAGATGCATCTTCATAGGCTATATGTTGCGGATCACGCCCAAATGCCCACAATTTAGAGAGCCAACACAAGGCCAAGAGTGCTACCTAATTCCCTAGGCAACTCTAGCACATGTGAACATGTAAATATTCTAGAATACTTTAAACAATTCCAGCACATGTAAATAGCTAGGAAATTATAGAATACTCTAGAGTTTGGCCAAGTTTGGCAAAGTTAGGCAAAGCCTCACCTATAAATATAGGATGGCATTAGGTGTTGTGCAAATTTTAATGTACTCGCAAGCGCACGAATCTATTGTAGTATAGATCAATGGTGACGAGTGTCGATCCCACGAGGAGGTGGATTTTAATTATATGTAGAATTAATTTTGTAAATGGGTGGTTGGAATTATGGTGGAAATGATTTAGAATATGCTAAAACTTAAATTAAAATGGCGAGAATAAATTCTAAAATTGGAATTGCAATGGAGAGAATAAATTGAAGAGAAAAATCTATTAAATTGACGTACTTGGGTATCTGGATCCGTATCAACATGCATCATGGGCTAAATAATCCGTATTAATGCCAATTAAATCATGAGGGGGGAATCCACACCTCATGAACCACGCTCTAATCAATATGGTGCTATGGTTTATCGTAAATAATAATAACCTTGTACTAAAAAACCAAGGCCAGACAAGATTAGTATTATTTGTCGAAGTCAAAACATCCACAAAAACTAGAGGGAAGAGAAAGTAAATTTACCAAATTAAGCCCATGACACATGTTGAGACTTCACCTTCAACCCAAGCTTGAAAGAAAATTAGCCACCATAATCGAACTAGGGCAAAATGGAAATTTATTAAAATACGAAGAAAATACAAGATGGAGAAGGAATTACAGAAAATGGAGTCCAAAAATGGATTCAGTGATATCAAATTGTGGGGAGGCCCCTTTATGTAGACATGGAGTAAATCATAGCCATCGGATTAAAATGCTTTGACGCCGATTGCGCCACGTCATCAACCAGGTTTGACCACGCGGTGAACAAGAATACTCGCTTGACGACTTTGAACAAGAATGCTTTGACCCGGGTGAATGCGAACGCTTTGGTTGACAATAATCCGTGATGCATGTACCGTACGCGAGATTTTTCGCCCACCGATACGTCACACGCCACCATAAACAAGACATAAGAATTTTAGTCCAACAGATCGCGGACACCATCATCGCCAACGGCCAATGCCACGCCATCGATCCGCCACATGTTGCCATTTTTCCTTTTATGCTCCTCCTAAGGTTTTCGACCGTCCTGAGTTCAAAAGTGATGTCCGTTTTTCCGTATGATCTCTCCCTTTATTCCAAATGACTATAATACCCCTAAAATACATAAAATACTTAATTAAAATCAAACACACATAATTAAATTGCAAGAAACTTAAATACATAAAAGTAAAGGTTGTTAGTAAGACTTGAAATGTAAAATGATGATTTTCTCCTTTATAAATATACATTTTCTAACACTCAACATTAGGCATTTGTATCCAACAAGCTTTGTAAGCAACAATAAGCTTTGTAATCTCTCTTTGTGTAATACAAGTTTCTTCTTTGGCTCAATTGCTTTCTTCTCTAGTTCGAGAAGCTCTAGGCTTACTTAGCAACATTCGGCAAAGTTGTCTAAGTACCGCACGGGTTAGCTGCGCAAAACACTCATCCCGTGACATATAGCTCTTATTATAAAGGATATCGATTTTTGCACTCATCAAGGAGAGTTTATATATGTAACCATGTCACCTTTGATGAAAAATCATTTCCATATCAATCAGGTGTTGATTTTTCTTATGCCTTAAATTCATGCTCTTTAAATATTGCTTCTGCAGTGTCACTTTATCTATAAAAGTTCTTCAAGCACTTTCTTCAGCAACTAGTTTCCAAGGCCCTTCCCCACTAAATCTCCACGGCTTGCATCTCTTATCTCAGCTTAATAGATTGCTTCTCCTTTATCTCAACATGTTTATCCCATATCACATTCTAATCAAAATTCACCTATATCACCTCTTTCTAGTACTTCAACTTCCTTAATTCTAGTTCATCAACTTTCACCTTCTCAGGCTATAGGCCATCTTATGGCCACTAGACTTAAAAGCCAAAATTTTAAAGCCTAAAACATATCTTTCTGCACGATTTATTGCCCCATCAGAACTAACCTCTGTAGCACAAGTATTAATAGATTTAAAATGGTACAAAGCTATTGCAATAGGAACACAGTGCTATTCAAGCTAATCATACTTAGATTCTAGTTGAACCTCAAGCTCCTTTCAAGGTAGTTGGTAACAAATGGATGTTTAGAATTAAGTACAACTCAGATGGGTCAATGTCCAAGTATAAATATAGGCTTGATGCAAAAAGATTTCATCTAGCTTATGGTGCTAATTATAGTGAGACATTCAAATGGGTCAAGGCTTCAACAAAGAGTTATTCGAGCTTGGCAAAGGATGAACAAGTATGAGATAAGATATGTTGACGTCAATAATGCATTTCTTAATGCCATTCTTGTTGAAGATGTGTACATAGCACAACAGAAAGGTTTGTTAATCCTTCTAAACCCTATCATGTGTGTAAGTTGAAAAAGGCTCTTTATGGCTTAAAGCAAGCTCCAAGAGCTTGATTTGATAGATTCAAGGATGCCATGACTGCTCAATGGTATTTGTTGAAAGTCAAAGATTATAGCCTACTTTTGTGTACGTGTATTTATTTTTTCCTTGTATAGCATATATTTATTTCTTTTCCTTGTATAGCTTATTTTTCCTAGTTTCCTATAGCTTCCTTATATAGCCTAGTCAAACTAGTATATAATGTAAAGATTGCAACTTCTATGAATAAGAAAAATATCTTCTCACTATTTTTTCTCATGGTATCAGAGCCCAAGTTAGGATTTCTGGGCCGTTTTTTTTTTTCAACAAATTTTCAGCCGCCAGTACCTTTAGGGTTTTATCTTGTGCTGTCACTTAAAAATTTTGATTTAAAATGTCAATTATGAGCGAATCCAACTCTGGCATCAACTTTAAACATGTTCAAGCTAATAATTCTCACACATTAAGACATAACTCACAAATTGAATGGCCAGAATTTTCTCAGTAATAGTCTCAAGTTATACGTGAAGGGAAAAGGTAAAATGGGCTATCTTGATGGGTCAATAGACATACCAGGCCGACAACCCTTCGTATAAAATCTTGGATGAACAACTCTATGGTAATGTCATGGCTTATTAATTCAATGGATCCTCACATTAGTCGCTTTTTTTACCATCAAAGACGAGATTTGTGGGATGCAATCACAAAGACATATTTTGATCTTAGAAATACTGCACAGTTGTACGAACTTAAGTGTCATATTCATGAAACCAAACAAGGAAGTGACATTGTGACTGCATATTACAATATCATGAATAGTTTATTGCAAGAATTGGATTTGTATTACGATGGAGAATGGAAGTGTGGAGATGACAGTAAAAGATTTAAGAAGTTACAGGAGAAGGAGAGGGTATTTGAATTTTTGGCTGGTTTGAATCCAAATTTAGATGAAGTTAGGGGACGAGTACTAAGCAAAGAACCTCTTCCCGCAATTAGGGAAGTCTATGCATATGTGAGAAGGGAAGAAAGTAGAAAAAAGGTAATGATGAATAGCTCTAATATTGATAATTCGGCCTTGATTACTTGTGCTACTGATTCAGCATTGGTAGGTGAACAAAAGAATATGAGCAAGAAGAAAGATGACAAGGATAAAATTTGGTGTGATCATTGCCATAAGCCAAGGCATACCAAAGAGTTTTGTTGGAAGCTCTATGGAATGCCACAAAACTCAGGGAAGGGTACCAAGTCTTTTGGACAAAATTCAAAGGGCTTTCAAGTTGCAACTAATAATGCCAATGCAAACTCAAGGAGTCAAGGATCAAATATGTTCACTAAGGAACAACTTGAGCAACTTGTCAGGTTCATGAGTCAAACACCTTCTGCTAATCTAGCCCAAATAGGTAATTTTCTAAATGCTTTCAGCATCTCTTCAAACACTTCTTGCCCTTGGATTATTGATTTAGGGGCAACTGATCATATGACTGGTTTGTCCAACTTATTCTCTACTTACAAATCACTTTCTAGTAAACAAAAGGTGAAAATCGCTGATGGGTCTCTTTCTTCAGTTGCAGGAAAAGGTTCAATTTCAGTTCCTAAAATAATGATCTTAAAATCAGTGTTGCACGTCCCTAATCTGTCTTGTAATCTTTTGTTTGTCAATAAACTTACAAAAGACCTTAATTGTATGGCTAAATTTTCTCCTTCCAATTGTGAATTTCAGGACTGTGGGAAGAAGATTGGCAAATGCTAAGGAGGTGGATGGACTTTATTATTTCAAGAGGAGCCTGAAGCTTTGAGTAATCTATCCTTAGTTGACAAAATTGTTTCTCAAGTGCCTAGTGAGAATGAAATTAGTTTGATGCATCTCAGATTAGGACATCCAAATTTTTCATATTTAAAGTTGTTATTCCCGACATTGTTTAAGAATAAAAGTGACATTAATTTTAAATGTGAAGTGTGTGAACTGTCCAAGCATTATCGTACTCATTTTCTTGCCCAAACTTACAAAGTTTCACAACCCTTCTCTCTTATACATAGTGATGTATGGGGTCCTCTCCGTTTTCCCAATAAATTTGGAGCTAAATGGTTTGTCACTTTTATTAATGATCATACTCGAGCTTGTTGGGTGTATTTATTAAAAGAAAAATCTGAAGTTTCTAAAACTTTTTAAATCTTCCATAAAGTGGTTCAAACCCAATTTTAAGCAAAAATTCAAGTGTTTCGAACTGACAATGGCAAAGAATTTTTTTCTTCTATGTTGGGAAATTATTTGACTAAGAATGAAATTATTCATCAATCCTCTTGTGTTGATACTCCTCAACAAAATGGAGTTGCAGAAAGAAAAAACAAACATTTACTTGAAGTTGCTCGATCTTTGATGTTTACTATGGGGGTACCAAATTATTTAAGCAGCTTTAATCACTTATCTCATAAATAGATTGCCTACTAGTACTTTGAAGTTTAAAACTCCAATTGAACTTCTTCAGCAACTTTATCCCATGTCTCGGTCCTTTAGTTCTCTTCCTCCTAAGGTTTTTGGGTGTGTTGCTTTTGTTCATGATAAGAATCATAACAAAAGTAAACTTGATCCTAAGTCTCTTAAGTGTGTGTTTCTGGGTTATTCTCCTACACAAAAAGGGTACAAGTGTTTTCATCCTCCAACTAGGAAATATTTTGTAACTATGGATGTGACTTTTTTTTAAATTAACCCTTATTTCTCTAAAATCTCTCTTCAGGGGGAGGAATATAATATTAAAGATCAGTTTTTTAATTTTTTTCCAAAATCCACACACTCGAATGAGCTATATTTCAGAGATGCTATCACAAATTCAATTCCACCTTTGATAGTTTACTTTTCGCAAAATCTGCCACCTTCCAATAACAATCAGCAAAAAGAACAACATTGTTCTTCCCCACAGAAATAGCCTGACCCAAGTGATGACCAGCAAGTGTTTTCACAAATTCAACCATCCACCGCACAAAATCAAGAGGATACTCAAAAGCTAAAGGTATATTCTTGACGAAATAAAACAATTTGTACATCTCCTGACTGGTAAAATTTTGAATCGAACATAGAGTTATTGGAAGACACATGTACTGTTTAATCTGAGTCTAAATTACATTTAAACTCTATTACATCACTTGATTTAGATTTAGATTTGCCTATTGCTCATAGAAAAAGTGTTAGAACTTGTACTAAACATCTTATTTCTAAGTTTGTCTCTTATCATAGATTGTCACCATCATTTAAAGCTTTTGCTACTAATCTGTCATCTGTAATTATTCCTAGAACAGTACAGGATGCTCTTGCAAATCCAAAGTGGAGAGAAGCGATTCATGAAGAACTGAGAGCATTATATAAAAATAGAACTTGGGGTCTTGCAGACTTGCCTTTTGGAAAGAAAACTGTAGGTTGTAAATGGGTATTTACGGTTAAGCATAAGGCTGATGGATCAATTGAGAGATTCAAGGCTAGGCTGGTGGCTAAGGGATATACTCAAACATATGGAATTGATTACCAAGAGACATTTGCCCCCGTTGCAAAAATGAACTCTATTCGGGTCCTATTGTCAGTTGCTGCAAATTTAGAATGGCCATTACAACAGCTAGATGTGAAGAATGCATTTCTCCATGGAGATTTAGAAGAGAAGGTGTATATGGATCCACCACCAGGGTTTGAGAATATGTTTGAAAGATGAAAAGTTTGCAAGCTGGAAAAGTCCTTATATGGGCTCAAGCAATCACCAAGAGCCTAGTTTGACAGATTTACAAGATTTATTCTCAAATTTGGATATCGACAAAGCCATAGTGATCATACCATGTTTCTTAAGCATGGTAAAGAAAATAAGCTCGTTGTACTTATTGTGTATGTGGATGATATCATCTTGACTAGAAATGACAGAGATGAAATTGAAATACTCAAGATGTTGTTAACCAAAGAGTTTGAAACTAAAGACCTATTCTCTCTGAAATACTTCCTCAGAATTGAAGTGGCTAGGTCTCGGAAAGGGATATTTTTGTCACAAAGGAAATACATTCTGGATCTCTTGGAAGAGACTAGGACATTGGGATGCAAACCTAGCGATGTTCCTATAGAATCCAACCATAGACTTGGGGCAACTACTAAAAGTAGGTTGGTTAATAAGGAACAGTACCAAAGATTAGTTAGAAAGCTAATCTATTTGTGTCATACTTAAACATTACATTTGCGAGGCGTTGTGAGTCAATTTATGCATTCTCCTAATGTAGAGCACATGGAAGTTGTGTTTAGATAATCAAATATTTGAAGACATCTCCACGAAAATACATTTTATTCTCTAAGAATAATCACATAAGGGTTGAGGCATATACATGCATTGGATCATTTCTTGATAGAAAGTCAACATCAGTTATTGTACATTTGTTAAGGGAAAACTAGTTACTTGTAGAAGCAAGAAACAACCAAAGGTTGCAAGATCAAGTCAAGCTAAATTTAGAGCAATGGCATTGGGAATTTGCGAGCTTATGTGGTAGAATGTTTCTAATGGAGTTAAAGGTGTGGAAAGTCAATCAATGAGATCAGATTGATAATAAAGCTGCCATTAGCATTACTCATAATCCAATCCAACATGATAGGACAAAACATATCGAGATTAATAGACACTTTATAAAAGAGAAGCTAGAGAAAGGCCTAATATGCATTCCTTATGTTACTACTCAAAAGCAAGTAGCTGATATTCTCACCAAGAGATTATCAAAACAAGTTTTTCAATCACTGAATTCCAAGCTGGGAATGATAGATATCTTCGAGCCCGCTTGAGGGGGAGTGTTGAAAGTAAAAGATTACAGCCTAATTTTGTGTACATGTATTTATTTTTTCCTTGTATAGCATATATTTATTTCTTTTCCTTGTATAGCTTATTTTTCCTAGTTTCCTATAGCTTCCTTATATAGCCTAGTCAAACTAGTATATAATGTAAAGATTGCAACTTCTATAAATAAGAAAAATATCTTCTCACTATTTTTTCTATTTTATTAACACCAAGTCAAATTCTTCCTTATTACAAGTGGGAAAATGGACACATCTCAACGGTATTGGTATATGTTGATGATATTGTCATTATTGGTTCACTTCCTCTAAGCTTTCACAAAGTGATATCTTATATACAAGCTACTTTTACTCTTAAAGATTTATGAGAGCTTAACTATTTTCTTGGCATTAAAGTTAAAAAGACTAAGAAATTTTTCATCTTCGACAATGCAAGTATATAGCTAATTTATTAGCTAAATATAACAATTGTCATTGCCAATTCCTCTCAATACAAAAGCATCATTGGAGCTTTGCAGTATGTCACTTTAACAAGGATTGGCATAGCCTTTTTAGTGAACAAGCGAAGCCAATTTCTCTCAGCCGTAACACTTGAGCATTGGCAAGCTTGCAAAAGGTTATTGAGATATCTATTCATTATGGTCTTCAATTTTACCAAAGCCATAGCTTGAAGCTTAACTGTTTTAGTGACTCTGACTAGGCATGTGATAGAGATTATCGGAAGTCTATCGCAGGTCGTGCAATAGATCTTGGTTTGAATTTGGTGTCCTGTTCTTTACAGAAGCAACATGTTGTCTCTTAGTCAAGCACAGAGTCAAAATACAGAGCTTTGGCATTGGCTACAGCTGAGATACTTTGGATTAGAGCTCTACTCACAGGCATGCAAATAAAAATGGCAGGTACACCAATAACATGCTGTGATAATCAAGGAGCTATAGCCTTGGCTACAAATCCAGTTTATCATGCTAAGACTAAACACATTGACGTGGATATTTCATTCGAGAAAAAGTTCAAGCTCAACAAATCTTAGTTAGCTTTGTTCCTAATGAGGATCAAACTACTAATGTGCTAACTAAAGCCTTGACTTACGGCCATTTTCATTACCATGAAACCAAACTAAATATTCTTCCTGGACCATTCAGCTTGCGGGGGGATGTTAGCATATGTGAAGAAATAGAGGTGTAGCAGAATACGATAAACTTGCTGTGCACTCAGGCAGCTGATACACTTTCAGCTGCTGACTTGGAGGATTCTATTATTAGCTACAGTTGCTATAAAGTTAGTTAGGTATTCCAGTATCTTCTGTGATTAGTTAGTTAGATCTCAATGAGTTATGATCTAAACGAATTTGTAATCATTCTTCTATTATGTATCAAAAATCTCAGTTTCAAGTTGTTTCCAAAATATTCTTCTAAGCTTTCTCTTTTATTTTCTATCACTTTCTTCAAAGGGAGAAAATATGAAAATGAAGAGTTGGCAATCTAAACAACAAGAATCTACAAAGAGGGTTGCACAATTGACATTTTTTACAATGTCAACATCAGCATATATAACAAAAATGCAAATATCAATTGATACGTATAGAATTTCCATACGAACAATAAGGCCAGGTTTAGGGATAAAATTAATTTTACGGTCAAACCATCCAGGTCTCACAGGGGCTGGATCTAGAATGTCGGCTCTATTTGCGGAAGCTACAGTGATCACATTCCCTCTTCCTTCAAACCCATCCCAGCAGACAAGAAGCTACACTGCATCAACAACATTTCATATCAACTTACAGGGACACTCTTAGAGGTCACTCAGTACAAACGTTTAAGTTGACTCGAAAAATAATCATAATCAATATTGTCCCAACCAACCTGATTAAGAGTAGCATCACGTTCTTGTCCACCTGAACCCTTAAACCACGCTCCCTTCCAACGGAATCCAACTCATCAATGAATACAACTGATGGGACCTACGCAGATCAACAACAAATCCAGGAGATCATAATTTCAAATTTCTAAGAAAATGTTAGAATCCCCAAGATGTTCGCAAATTTTGTGAGAAACAAAAAGATGAAGAAGAACAATCGATGTATGAGAAAGACAGTCATTCTAAAACAAGATGTGTTCTAGTTTGAAAGAAACATAAAAGCCACAGTTGATTTTTGTTATGGACTTAAATTGTTCAAAATCAGACGGAACTGGACCAAAAGAATCTTTTTTTATAGAGCCATTTCTACGGAAAAGAAGCAAGAAATAGCATTTACCTTGTCCTTGGCCTCCCGGCAAAGTGAGCGAACACAAGAAGCACCAACGCCAACATATATTTCCACAAACTGAGAGGCAGAAATGAAGAAGAAATTCGTACCGGCCACAGCTTTTGCAAGTAGTGTTATCCCCACGCCAGCAGGGCCACAGAGAAGTATGCCACCTGACTAAGAATAGAAGGTGAAGGACGTGTTCATCGCTAATAGATTTCGGGAGCAAAAAAAATTATTAGAAAAGTCATCCTCATCAGGCCTTGGCAACAATTAAGCAAAAATGATTTGACTAGAGATTAAGCACCGACAGCGAACTTGATTATGAGCAGGGATGGTTAAATCTCTGGATTGAATGTGATTATGCTTTTGATTCTTCATCTCCGTAATGGTCATCTTCCTCCCCTTGGACTTTGCTTAATCGTTGAAAAAACTCTCTCAATAGAATAAATGAAGGCTCGTTTTACTCGTATTTTTGGAGATGAAAATAGGGCGGCAGACAAATTGGCCAATCTTGGTGCTTGTACTTCTTCTTCTGTTTGGTGTCTGAACCTCCAGCTTAGGTTTTGCATTTTGTCATCAAAGACCAACATGGTCTCCCTAGTTATAGGTTTAAGTAGTAATTGTATTTTCGCATATATTTTTCTTTTTCTTTTTCTTTTTATTTATGTCTTCATTTTTTTATTGGATTTCTATATTTTTATTATTATTATTATTTTCCTTGAGTAAGACTCGTCTCGTTTAGGTGAATGTTTTTTACTATTAATAAATTTGCCTTGTATCGTCGAGATTTGCTTAAAAATATGTATATAATTCTTTATTCTCTGCTGTCCTGTTGCTTAAACATCGTCATATGCAAAAGAGAATCCTATATAAGTTCCAGGAAAACTTAATTTTATATTACTATATTCTTTATTCTTAAAATGTAATAAAATTTAGAATTATATATATGATGAACTCCATTTACTTACATCAAGGAGAAAAGTTCAAATGATCAGCCGCACCCCTCGGCATGAGGTGATGTGTCTAACAAGCAAAAGTCTACCATTTGAGTAGAATCTGTAAAATATATATTTTAAATAAAAATTAATAAATCTCATTTTTTTTAATACTATTATATAAGACTATTACTGATATTACATTAGATATACCTAGATTCTTTAAATCCTCTCAAATATTCAAGTGTTGTCCACGAAATATAATCCTCTCAAATATTCAAGAACTGTCAACTCCATTCACATTTCGTGAGGGATGGACTGACTCCAATCAATCATTAAGGAAAGATTGAAATTAACCCCTATAATATTTTTATGAAGCCTCGAATCATTACACTTAATATTATAATTGTAAGGATTCTCTCACTAGGCCAAAGGCCCATTAGTAATAAATCTCATATTTAATCTATCCAAATTGCAATCTTCTCCTTCTCAAAAAAAAAAAAAATTGGCAATTTTCTACTAGTTAAACGTAACACTTCAATATGTTAAAAGATGATGCATCGTTTCCGTTTAACTTTTTTAAGAGAGAAGGGTTCTTTAATTTTAATTTTTTTTTTAAGGAAAGAAATAACTTTTCTTCAAACTCAACATGTGTTGAATAATAAATTACATTTTTGTCGTCCCTGCGCCTCCTAAAAAAGTGTCACACACAATCACACATCACCAAGCACAAAAATAAGTAAATCTTATCCGCACATCATCGAACCATTTTTTACCAAGCACAAAAATAAGTAAATCTTATCCGCACATCATCGAACCATTTTTTCTCTTTGTTTTTTTAATTGAAAAAGTTAAAAAGATTTCGATTTCTAGGGTTTCAACGTGCTGAAAGATTATTATAATAGAGTCGATAATATTTTGAAATGAAATTATAATTAAGGTAGTCATGACTGAATAGTAATTGTTGGTTTTTAAAGGACGAAAAACCATCCTAAGGACTATAAAAAATAATTAAAAAAATGAGTTAAGTAATTTAATATTCATCCTTTAATCATCTATTAATTCTAAGAAACGACAACTTCTATTTTAAAATTTAAAGTGGATGAGCTTCTGAAAAATTATGCAACATACATATCGATTCAATAAAAATAATGGAAATCATATAGGGGAAATTATAAAACTAAAAAACCGTAGTGGAGAAAATGACAAATATAGACATGGTTGTTAAGCAACCAGCTTTAGGGAGACATTAAAAACGCCTACGATTAACACCTTATACTATATTTTAGTATAACTATAATTTTGTTTTTTAGTATCACTTTTACTCCTATACAAATTGAAACACAAACTGAAAACTTCATTTGCTCCGCGCTGCAGACGTCATCCGGCGAAGATCTTGTCACAGTCATCGGAACAAAAATGGTTTCAGCTCGTCGTTGATACTGGAGGAAAGAAGGCTGTCCATGTTCAAACGGACAAGAATACTTCTAGACTTGTGGTCGTCGCGGCAGTCATTTTAAAATACAAAAAGGAAAAGACAAAACGGTGTCGTTTTATCTTAAAAAAAAATAAGAACAACACGCTATCATTTTATTCCACAAAAAAAAAAACAACAGAGATTAAATGGTATAATTTTGTCTTGAAAGAACAACACGCTATCGTTTTGTCTTTTTACTTCAAAAAAAAAAAAAAACAAAGCGTTGTTTCAAAAAATTAAAAAAACACAAACGGCGTCATTTTACTTTTAAACCCTCAAAAATAGAACAGAACGACCGGATTCGGTCAGTCTTACGTCAGAACTATGTACCTAACTTTCTTTTTTCTTTTTTTTTTTTATGAAAAATACAACCAGCATGAATAATCTGATTTTTGAAATACTTCCAAGAAACCCTAGACTCACCTTCTCTCAACTTAATAACTGTTTCCTTCGATTGTATTTCGATCATTAATTAATCTAAAATGCTTCAAACAAACACTGTCTCCATAGATCTCATCAAATCCAAATCAACATAGTTTTATTTGGATTTATAATCTCGAACCCATTTTTGAGAAACCAAAAAAAAAAAATTAAATACGAAATTGGCACTATAGTAATACCAATATTTTTCAAAAATAACAATTAAAGACGAAATTAATAAAATAGTTACAACAATATTTTCAAGAATAACAATAGTAAGAAAAACAATATTTTCAAAAAAATTTACTCAAACACAGACCTAAATCTCATTAGTTTTAAAATCATCACTGATGACATAGTGCCGTACGTTAATAAATAAAAGAGAGCAAAAACGATAGTAAGGAAAAACATTGTAAGTGAAAAAAAGAAATAAATTGAAAAATATAAATGATTAAAAAAAATCGCAAGAGTAAAAAAAAATTATAAAAACCGTGAATGGTTTGAATGATGGAGATTGCAGTGGCAGGTTTGCATCGGCATCTTCTATCTTGTTTTCTTTAAAAAAAGTAGTACTGTACTGTTAGGAATATTCTAGAAAGCTCCAGATTTTTCCAGTAAGCTCAAGGCTGGTCAGGTTGTTGAGAAGCTCAGCTGATGTTAAGAGAGTTAGTTAACACTAAGGTGCGTGTGTGTAAGCCAGCATGGCGTTAGACTGTTATAAATTGTACAACTGTCAAATTATTATTGGTGATACATTAGTTAAGTTTGTTATGTAAATGCAATATAAATACTAGCCTCTGTATTACTTCATTTTGGTTAAGTGAGATGAAACAAATTTTCTTTCTTTCTCGTCTAATATTTTCTCTTTGATTCCTGGAAACCAAACACTTTACTATAAACTTTCACATTGTACAAATATTCCAAAAAAAATTTAAATATTATGAAATAATGTAAATAAAAGTAAAGTTGGAACTTAACTAATGGCTAGAAATTTGAAGTGGTAATCGAAGAGAATACGCTTACCAGAGAATGTGATTCAAAGAGTTTTCTTTTCTTTTTCTTTTCTTTTTTTGTGGTTTTGGTGGGTTCTTTTGTTTTTTATTTTGCAAGAGAGGGAAGTATTTGAAGCAGGAGAGCAGGGCACAAGTTTACATAGGAGAAATGAGGGCGAAGAAATGTCCAAGTTACTGTGAGGAAGAGGGTGAGAAAGTTCCAGTGGATTAAACTTAGCCGTCAGATTTTTCAGATCTTGTGGCTGTAAATTGCTTTGGTCAATGGACGGTTGAGATTACGTTTTGATTCTAGATCTACGGTTTGTTAGGTGGTCGAAGCAAAATTAGTGAGTCAAAGAATTCAAACCCGCTCACTAAACCACCCGGTTTCAGCCGCTTGGTTACACTTTTGAGTAGTAGTGACCAATGACTAGTGAGCAGCGTTTACGCGATGATGCAGCACTTGAAGTTCAATTTTTGCTGTGATTGGACCAAGTGGATTGAGGGAGAAAAATCTCCTATTTTTTAGGCCGGCGAGACAGTCGTCTGAAGTTCAATTTTTGCGGGTACCATCCACATGCAGTGGCATATTCCGAGGAAGATTCAATAGTAAAAAAGGGTGTAAGTAAATTACATTAGCTGTAAGTAACACGCTAATCTCAACCTTCGGATAGTCAAAATTAGAGAATCAAAATTAAATTGTGTTATAATCCCAAGTACAGTCTCAATCTTTGAAGGTGATAACATAACCACGGATTCTTTAAATTATGATTCTTCCATTGGACAATATATGTTTCTAATGAGATTGCTATTTAAGGCATGCTTAAATGGACTGCTTGAATTTTTTTTTATTTGTGGGTACAAATAATATATACTCGGCTTCTTTGCATTATTTTTATTTTAAATAATTTGGAACTATTTTTAATTTTTCGTTTATTGATAAATTCGATATTGTTTCTATTTTTGTTGAGGAAATAGATTTTGGAAAATATATCTAGCAAACATGTTTATTGAGGTGGATTTCCTTGTTAGAATAGAGACTTTATATCTACTGCATGCAAAGGCTAAGCAGTGGATTACTTGGTAGACAAGAAAACTCCACATATTAATTGTATGTATTTTGAACAAAGGCTCTGCTGTGCCCTGAAACAACAGTAATTATAATTCGGAATTTCAATCATTAAAGAAAGAAGGGATCATATTCTGTTTGCGTCAAGAAAAAAAAATCATCAGAGAAACAAATTCATGATCTAATGGAACAGTGTTTGCACCATCCATTTGTAAGGAAAAAAAATAATACATTAAGCACTTTCTGAAATGATTCCTCTCACCCAGCTTTACTTACCTTAAAAAGTGGAGAATCCTGGCCCCACCTTTTTGGAGTGGGATTCCCACTCCCATGGGGGGAGGTGGGAGTGGGAATCCACTCCCCCCTCTTCCCATTTTATCCTTATAATTTAAATAAATAATATCATATTTATTAAAAATAATAATTATATCATATTTATTTTATTAAATTTAATAAAATAAAAATAAATATTATATTTAAATTAATAATATTAAACATTAATTTTAATAAATATTAATTATTTAATTAATAATAATAAATATTTTATTCTAAAAATAATAATTTTGTACTATATTATCAATAATAATATTTCATTTGTGTTGCTATTATTAATAATTTTTATTCACATAATTTAAATTTAAATTAATAAAAAATTATGATTTACATAATTAAGAATATTAGTAATTATTATTAATTTATAAATATAATAAAATATTTATTTTATTTTCCAAATATATTTTTTATTTATTTTTTAATTACAAATTATAATTCTGTACATAAGGATAAAATTGTAATTTAAAATAATTTACTCCCAATCCAAGACAAAGTAAACAAATAATTGGGATTCTGATTGACAATCCATACTTTCATTTAGTCTAAGTAAACACCCTACTCTCACTCCCACTCCCACTCCACACTCCTAATCCAAGGATTCTCACTCCTCAGGATTCCCACTCCAATCCAAAAAGTAAACGCAGCATAAAAAAGTTTATGTGAGCTTAATTTCTGTTGTGATTAGACCAGCGGGGCAGCAACACAGGAAAATTAGAGAATTTAAATTGAAATTATGTAAAACTATCGAAAGTTCACACGATTTTGACGGTCTCTCAATCTCACATATATGAATGTTATATATCTTTTCTTTTTTTAAATTAATAACCACCAAAGAGGTGGGGATAGGCAAGACTCCTACCTATCATATAAATCAATATAGAAGTAAATACATAAGGAGGATAACATAACCCCAAACCTTCTAAAACATATATAAATACATAAGAATAAAAGAATGGAATACACAATCAATTGAAACAATAAACCAACAATCCTATCATCTGATATGAAGAAAAGTTTGTGCATCTAAATGTAGAATACCAGATAAGCTCGTAGGTAGATCCCGAGCACACAAGAGACACCGGCTAACCCGGTGAAAGCAAGCTCACTTGGCCATAAAATCAGCAGTAGATGTAGCCTCCCGAAGCACATGTCTAATCAAAATATGAGAGAAAGATATCAAAGCACACACCCAACATAACAAATAAACATAATCCTAATGAACGAGGCCTTGGTAATGAATCAAAGAAACCACTGTGGTTGAGTCTGATTCTACCTCAAGTGCAGAATGTTTAAGATGAGTAGCGAGCTCCAACCCCGTGCAAATAGCCATAAACTCAGCATAATGAATTGGATGGCAACCAAGAAAAGATCCAAAAGCAGCCAAAATGTCACCCTGATGATCACGAAGAATACCACCCACTATAGCTATCTTAGGATTACCCCTAGAGCTAGGGGTGGGCAAATCGGGTTTCGGTTCGGGTTGTTCGGGTTTCAGTTTGGGTTTCAACCCATTCGGGTTGGAGAATTGAACCCAATCGAGTTGAAAACGCCAACCCGAACCAAACCAAACCGAATTTAATTCGGTTCGGTTCAGCTTGGGTTGACAATTCGGATCGGATTGGATTGATAATCTGGGTTATAATTTCGGTTCGGATTAGTTCGGGTTAGAATAATTTGGGTTAGTTTGGATTAGAATGGATTGAAACAATTTAATCTAAAAAACAGCAAAAATTAATCAATCAATTAATTAACAATCTCCAATTTAATTAATAATAACAGCATAAAGCAAACCCGCTCCAATTTTATCAATAACCGTCTCCACTCTCCAATTGTTCAATTATCAATAAACCCACTCCAATTTAACTAATAACAATCTCCATTTGTTCAATTATCAATCAACAACAACAAACCCACTTTAAATAATTGTCAATCAATTAATTAAAATTTTACAATTTAATTAATAGCAACGATCTTGTTGGGTTTAGCTCTTCGTTTTGGAGTGAGTTTGGGGTTTCTGTTTATGTTTATGTGAAGATGTGGTGAGAATGAAAAAAAGCTTCAGCAAGTTACAGCGTCGCCGTCGGCAAGGCAAGACAAACCTTGATCTCGGAGGTCGAGCAATCGACGAGACTATGTGAGTGGGACGCGAGGTGAACGCACAGCGCAGTTGCGGGCGAGGCGTGCTGGCTGACGGCGAGTGGGCTGCGGTGAACGGCCGGTGTCTGTTGGAGCTGGACGGGGCTGCTGGCTGCTGCTGTGAGTGCTGTCTGAAATATAAGTGTGCAACCCAAGAGGGGGGGTGAATTGAAAATTTAAAAATTATCCTAACAAATCCACACAACAAGCAATCTAATGTCTTAATAAAAATTGAAAGCAATAAGTTCGTTCAATCAAAGCACAATAATTAAAGAGCAAGGGAAGAGAAAGCAAACTCAAGGATTTTTACGTGGTTCGGCAATCCCCGCCTACGTCCACGCCTCCAAGCACACCGGGCTTGAGGATTTCACTATCCAAGCCTTTCCAAGTCTTCAACGATTACAATTGACTTCGAGGTGTCAATAAACCTTTACAACAAAGAGATTATCTCCCAATCTCTTCACTCAAGTGTCTCACACACTCAAACTCTTACAAATGAATTGAAGAAATCAAAGATACAATGAAACTCACTCAATGAGTAGATATTCAAAGATGAAGAACAATGAATGATTCAATGATTTATGTTTTGCAAGTTGTAAGCTCAAGATATCACGTGTGCTTTTCGTTTTTGCTTGTTGGAGCGCTTCAAAATGAGTTGGATTTGAGTTCTTATAGCTTGAGCTCGAAAACTAGCCACACATTCTGCTATCCGGCTTTTAATCCTAGTTGCTGCCTGCGCCCGTATCCGGTTTGCCTTTTATCAGTATCCGGTAAGCCACTTGCTACAGTAACCTGCTGCAGTGAAATTTTTCCCATATTTTTAGTTTGACCCTAAAACTTTATAAAAACTGTAGTATGGCCCAAAACGTTTTAAAACTTTACAAATGGGTCCAATTTCAGAATTTTTAAGTAATGCTTCGTTAATCTCAAAACTTTCTGAAATTATGATTTCACCCAAACTTGTGAAATTATAGAATGACCCAAAAATATTTAAATAGTTTCAAATAGGTCCAAATCCGAAATTTAAAACACTATCAAAGATTTTGAAATTACTTTCATTTTAGTCCAAAATGCTTTAATTCCATAACATCATTTTCTTATTATAAAAGCACAATTCATAAATCTTTACTTAATAAATACATGTGGTTTGTTATCATCAAAATCAATATTTATAGCCATATAGGCTAACAATCTCCTCCTTTTTTATGATGACAAATATTTCATGTATTTAAACAATCATTTTTCATAAAATCATTTTTCCATTAAATATAAACATTTATAATGTGAAAATAATGATTTATTTAAAATATATAAAAAATAATTTGAGCTTAAAAGATTAATCATTCTTAATCTTGTTTGTTATCATCAAAATCAACATTATGGAAACATATATGTTAACAATCTCCCCCTTTTTGATGATGACAAACATTTCATGTATTTAAAGAATGATTCCACAAATTGCTCCCCTAAATATAATCTTCTTTTACAATTTGCCAATTAGCTAAATTAATGATTTAAATATATGTATTTTTCTCCCCCTCATCATCAAAAAGAAAAACTTAATTGGCAAAGAAAAAAGTAGCAAATTTTTATAAATTTGAAAACATGTATTCTTCTCCCCCTTCATCATCAAAAAGAAAAACTTAATTGGCAAAGACAAAAGTAGCAAATTTTTATAAATTTGAAAACATGTATTCTTCTCTCCCTTCATCATCAAAAAGAAAAACGTAAAGGAAAATAATAAGAGTAGGAAATTTGTTACCCATGTTGTTCAAATAGAAATTTCGACAAAATCTCCCCCTAACAACAAGCATCACCTCAAATACAAATTTAGTAATATTACTCATAAATTATCATCATATCTCAAAATCATCAAGTACTCACCATAATCACATATCATCAAAATCATCAAAAGAATATTCAAAGTGCATATTATTCTCCTTCTTTTAACAACATAGAAATGATATATCCTTTGTATCCCCCTTTGGACAACAAAAAAGTTCAAAATGCATATTATCCAAAATCATATTATATGCTCCCCCTAAATATATGGCCAATTTAAAATTTTAACCAAAATGATTTTATCCAAAAACATATCATATTTGTCTCCCCTTAAAAATGAACAAATCCTCAAATACACAATATGATTAAAAACACTTCCATATAAGCTTAAACAATAATAACAAACCAACAACTCCTTCAATTTATCAAGCAATACACATATAATCATCAATTACCAAAATCATCAAGAAATCAAATCATTCCAAGTTTATGCCGAATTTTTGAAAATTCTTTTTTGCAAAGAGGTTTTGATTTCTTTACCAATTTGGCATGCATATTATCAAATATTCAAGCTCCATAATTACCAATCACATTTTATAAATAAAGACAACTAAACTCATCAAATATCTAATGTGACATTTCAATATAACAAAAAAAAATCTCACATGCTTAAAAATTCTCGAAGTATATGTATTTCTTCCTTTTTCGATATCATTTAAAACAAGTAAGACATATTCAACAATACATCGATAAAGTACAAAAATGCATTCATTCACTAATCATAGATTGTATAAGATCAAAGCTTCATCAAATACAATGTAATCATCAATGCACATTCTTTATCATCAAAACTTAAGTAAAAACATAAGTACATAATGGCAATATATAAATCATCAAAATCAACATAACTATTAAGAAAAGCCATAATTATGAGTTAAAGAACAAGTGATCCAATCCGTTATTACAAATGCTCACATATATTTTTAAATGATGATATAGTAGTAACACCTTGTGATGGATCTTTCAAAATTAAGTTCTTAAGGTGAGAAGAAACATACCTCCACTCTTTAGGGAGTGTTTGAGAAGTACCTTCATTTTACTCCGCATTTGTTTCTTCTTGTTGCTTCTCTTGATTTTCAAGTGGTGCATTCTTTTGGCTATCATTTGATAATCTTCTTGTAACTTTTCATCTACATTATCATCAACAACAACTTTCTCCGTAGAGGAAGAATTAGACTTATCAAATATAAAATGTACAAATTCTTCCACAATCAAAGTTCTTTTGTTATACACTCCATAAGTTTTGCTTGTGTTTGAATAGCCAAGAAAAATACCAACATCAAATTGTGGATCAAATTTGCCAAGATTATCTTTTGTGCTCAAAATAAAACATTTGCATCCAAAAAAAAAACTTTGCAATAACTAATGTTGGGTTTGCTATAATTCCAAAGCCCATAGAGAGTATTATTGAGATGATGTCTAATCAATGTGGTCCTAGACATTTTTTTGAATAGACCTATTTTTTCTCTTTACAACTCCATTTTGTTGTGGAGTCCTAAGTGATAAAAATTTATGCTCAATGGAAAATCATTACAAAAAAAAATCTCAAATGTATGATTTTCAAATTCTCCACCATGATCATTTATAATACAAGAAATAACATATAACTCATCTATCATGCATATACATCACACAATCATGAAATATGTAAGTATTCAAAGATTGAGAATTAAAGCATATCACTTATTTGCCATGCTTAGGCATTAAATAATCAAAACAAATCCATCATGATAAGTTGACAAGCTATCATCTTATATATACAATCATGCATCATGATAAAGCACTCAATGTTAAACACATTATCCAAATATAAAACATCCAAATATCAACCAATAATCATCATCAATCCACAATGAAAGCAACAATGCATATGAAAATATAAGTGCATAATATAATAGAAAACTATGGTAAAATCCATAAGGAGAGCTCATTATAGAAGTGGTAATTTGAAATACTCAAAATGCACAAATTCGGATTTTCAAAATAAAGAGTAAGTTTGAATCAATTAAAATGATTTTAGAAATGAAGAGAAATTTGAATGAAAATAGAGGTGAGCAGCTCACGGTTTTGGAGAGAGAAAGAACATGTGAAGACCGAATGAGGAAGAAAGATGAATAATGCTAATAAACCTCTGAATTCGGCTTGCCGGATTTGTGATCCGGTTGGCCGGATATTGGCTCGAGAGTGAGAAGCACGAATTCGGCTTGCCGGTTTGCATAATCGGCTGGCCGGTTTCGAGACAGATTTGTGAATCCACAAATTCGGCTTGCCGGATTTTGAAGAACCGGAAATCCGGTTATGTTCCAGAGAGGTCTTCACTTGAATCCGGTTTTCCGGATTGAAAATCCGGTTATCCGAATGTTGTCCCGAGAGCAACCAAAGTTATTCCGATTTTTCGGATTGAAAATCCTGTTATCCGGAATTTGACCCGAGAGAAATCAATAAGAAAGCAGTTTTCCGGATTAGAGAAAGTGATAAACCGGTTTAGTCATTGGAAATCTATTTGGCTCTAATTGATTTTTGGCAAGCTCTTATACTTGAACTAAACACACCATTTTATTTTTGGCTTTAAAAATTGATTAATTTTTGAATCATTTTGAGATTTAAAACTTTTCAATAAGCCAATTAGTGCATGAAACATATATGCATACAAGACCAAACATATGAAATCATATCAAACAATGATGTCAATTTTATAAATGAATGATAATATAACACAATTAATGGCATATGAATTCACACATATATAAGAGATGGACAATGATGATAGACAATTAAGAAGATGAAATCATAGACTATACAATCATCAAAATCAAACAAAGGCATCATGATAAATCACTCAATATTATACACAATGATAATTCCATCATGTAAACATACAAGCATACTTTCACAATTTCATTTATCATGATTCATTCAACAAAATTAATATGGCAAGAATTGTTACCAAAACAATTAAATCATCTTGCCTCATCTTTTTCTCCTAGCTCATACTCAAGTGAATATCCTCACAAGCTTTCATCAAGGAACTTCTCCACCATTCCTTGATTGTGGTACCTACAAAACAAATTTAAGTTGTACCCTTTGGTACCCAAATATTCTTGGGTCCTTGAGTGTTAGCAATGGTTCCTTTTGGAACCCAAATACACTTGACTCCATAATATACATGTCTCTTAATTGGACATCTATTCTTCATATGACCATTTTGATTGCAATAATGACAAACAATTTTATGATCACTTGTGGAGGTAGCCTTAACAAAATAATTCTTATAATATTTTTGTTTCAAGTAAGGCTTATACCCAAGTCCTCCTTTATCAAACACACATTTTTGAGTGCTTAGTAATTTTTCTAAGTTCTTTTGACCATTTGTGAATTTTAACACAATTTCATTGAGCTCATTACTCTTTTTCTTAAGCACATCATTTTCATTCATCAATTTATCAACATGTGATTTTTCATGCTCATACGAAATACTTTGTTGACATTCAAATGATGCAATCCTATCATGTAACAATTCATTATCTAATTTCAATTCATTGATCTTTTCATCTAATGAAACATTGGATTTTTGCAAGGCATCTTTTTCATTTTTCAAGTCATTTATATGTGATTCTAGATGCTTGTGTGAAGTGCTAGATTTCTCATTTGATAATGCAACTCTATCATGCAATGTTTTATTTTCTAATTCTAGGCATGTGATCTTTGCACTAAATGATTCATTTTCATTCTTAAGCTCCATCATCTTCTTTTTAAGACATATATTCTTTTTACCAATCTTCATTAACTCATCATGCAAATCCTTAAAAGCGTCATGTAATTCATCATATGTAGGAAGATCATTTACCTCTTCAAGTTCATCATCCGAGTCATCTCCAATTGCCATAAGTGCCAAATTTGACACTTCATGAAATAAGAAGATGATTTAGAGATTTACGTATGGGTGCAGGACGTAGTGGAATTGGAGAAGGTAAAGAGTAATAAAATATTACTAATGGGTTTGTGGGCTGTTTAAAAATTTGATTAATATTAATATTTATGGACTTGATTTTAGTTTGCAAAGTCCATCTCTTTTTTTTTGTTTTAAAAACTTAGAGTGTGATAATTTAAGTATAATTATGTATTAGGGGCTTGAATATAAATTAGTGGGGGCTTGGAAAAATTTATTAAAAATTTTTGGAAAGTCAAATTAATTAGTAAAAGATTTTTTTTTTCCCCACTGGTCCCAAGCTAGATCCGCCGCTGGGTAGGTGTCGAAAGTAAAAGCTTAATTTTTAAATTTTAAGGATGGGTTTAATAAATAATTGTGTAGAAAGTATTTTCATGGGTTTACCCCACGCTTTAATCTAAGTTTAAAAATTTAAACCAAGCAGCACTACTGAATTGAAATTGGAAATCTCCGACTTGTAGTTTATTTTACAATAAACACAGAGACTGCAGTGTCATTAAACATTCATTCCATAAAAATCCTTTTACGAGTGCGACTAAGTTGAAAACTCAACAGAGTGATAGGTGTTAACAGCATCCCTAAATGTCCTTGACTGATGTGCCTAAATTAAACACAGGGACTGCAATGTAATTAAAAATTCATTCCATAAAAAAACATTTAGAGATGTGACATTCCAACATTGAATGTGACATTGCAACGTTGGCGAGTCCATAAAAATCCTTCTACGAGTAACGAGTGCGACATCGTCTCAAAAAGACCTTGACTGATGTCAGTAAATCAAAAACTCAACAAAATGACAAGTCTTATTAAATCTCTGTGCTTTCATAACAAAGAAGAAGAAAACCAATCTCAGTGCTTTCTAGCCAATATGATGCTAGGTTACCAGAACCATCTTCCCCTTCAACAGCGGCACCCTAATACTTCAAGGTACGTAAACTTTCCTGGCATTATTAACTTTGGTTTTGTTTAGTTTGTCTGTTTTGTGTTGTTTTTCAGAGCTAGTCCTTTATTCATATGAGGTTGGTTTTGATTGATGTTTTTGCTGCCGTTGTCGTTCCTGCTCTGTTTTGGCAGAGCATGATGAAAACCATTGCTTAATTAGTATAATAATAATATGGAGCAATATCAGATTTAGATAAACCCCAGGATGATTGCCAGGTGATAAATCAACACTTTTTAATCAAGAAATAACACAAACAATCGAGATTAAACACAGCAAAAAATGATCAACTCCAGAAAATGCAAACAAGAGAACACAGCACAAGCTACTTTAACAATCATGGTTCCACCATGATTGCCTGGTAACATGTACAAGAAATAGGAAATATAAAAAGAACTAGCCTGTTCGGGGGTACATGTATGTACAAGAAGTAAAAAATATAAAAGTACTAACCCATTCATGCATAAATTTTGATGGTTTTGCAGTGACGGCAATTTCATTTCCACAATTCCGTACCCAAAATTGTTTGGATATTTGATTCCGACCCTTGCTGCTATTGTGGGCGCATCTGTGCAAGGCAGAACTAAGCCGTTGACGGAAACTCATAGAGTAAGCTTGTGTGTGTGTCTTGCAGCCATAATCGTCCACTACATTGCATTTACAGCCGATAAGAAGTCTCAATGCAATCAAGCAAATTCTTCGCAGTTCTGGGGCCTTATTGCTGTAATTTCTGGATCTCTTTCTGCAGTCGCTCTGATCTCCACATTTTTCACACGCTCAGCTGCTGAAATCATTTGCTACATCGCATTGGGTTGCGCTGCTTTTATCATTCTTATGTATCAATATGGCAGCATGTTGATGGATGCTTGTCGTTGGATGTACCACGAAATTTTGAGGCCATTTTTCTTCAACACCTTGGATTGGTTACAAGCTAACATTCATCTATTCAACAGAGAGCAGCAGCACCAGTCAGCAGTGCAAGTGTAGAAGTTTAAGTCTTTGTTTTAAAATTTCACCCAAGGCCTTTAGCCAAGATGTTCCACTTATGTGTGCAAATACAATAAATCAAAATATATATTTTCCTCACCAAAGTTTATTTTCACTCAATGATATAACTATTGTTAGTGTATGGCCATATCATATTCTTCTCAATCATCACCTGTATACATGCATTCCTTTATTGTTACTATAAAATATAAATATACGTGTTTGTTTCCAATAGAGTCAAGGAGAAGAAAGAACTCAAGATCATCATCTTGATTGATCAATCAATAAGGATTTTCAATTAAATTCGCTGCCCCCCATTACATTCGAAATTTTAGTTTTGCCTTTTTAAATTGGTTCTCCACTTGATGCTAAAACCTTAAAACACGTCAAAGAAATCAGATTGTGTCATTAAAAAACGTATGAGAAACAATAGCATATATTTTAACGAATTCTAAAGAAAAAAATCAAATTAATTTCTTTGCAATCTGCATAAAATTAAAAATGAAATTAATTTCTTAGGCATAGCCTGTTGATGTATAAAGATGTTAAATTATTGATCAGTTGTTATACACTTTTGCTTGCGGACCTTACTTCTCTGTCGAGTAGATGATGTTGTTGGCTTGAAACAAATTCCAAATGTTTGGGAAAATTGGCTTCAATGTGTCATGGTAATAAACCTGACTGCAGGAATCCATAAACAATCTGCCATATTTTTTATACTTGATACATAAAATTTTCTTGTTGAAATAGAGACTTGATATCAGCTGCAACGGCGAAGCAGTGGATTACTTGGGCCACAAGAAAATACCACATTTTTTTATTACATGTGTTTTGAACAAAGGTTATGCTGTTCCCTGAACATTGGCTCCCAGAATACCAATGAGGACCGTAATCAGACGTGCAAAATGACTTGGCAGACGATCGAGGAAATGAAGTTTCCTCTCTGCAAAATAGATCATATAAATTCTTCGCATGAGGAATTATTATAGATATCATATAAACCATTTTCCCTATTGACCAAAATCTGTCTTTTTTATATCATCTGTCTCGCTTTCCGCTTTTTGTACACATAGATCATGTATTTTTATTATTTAAATGAAAATTCATTAACCCAAAATTTGACTTTTAAATTCGGCCCAAGATGGATATTTTATTGAAAATTGGAACTTTCGACAGGAGACAACAAGATGGCCGTAAGGGGAATAATGCCACAAGACACGATCATAATAAAAAGAAGAAGAAGGGTCGCATTTCGAAGCCAATATGATGCAAATAAGCTGCCCCAGCCATCAACAGCACATTAATCCTTCAAGGTACATACTTACTTTTGTAGTATGAAGCTTGATTACTTTTTTTTTTTAATTATAAAGCTTGATTACTTTTGTACGCACCTTTTATTTCATTATTAATTGTTCTCTGTTTTGTCAGAGCATGATGAATGCCATTATCTAAGAATTATTGTTAGATGATCAATAAACATCCCTTAATCGAGAAATAAACAAACAAGAATCAAGATTTGATCAAAGAAATAAGATTAAAAACAGCAAAAATCAATTGCAGAAAATACAAGCACAACAGAACATCACAAGCGACTAAATTTGACAATCAATAGTACGAAACCTAAATCTTCCTTTATTAGAGGAAAAGAACCCAGATGAATAGACTTGCTTACGAGTTTCACAATTAGTCATTTTATGTTGGGAAAAAAAAAACCCACACAAGTAGTTGCAAATTAAGCGGAAATAAAATCTTTTTCTCTTTATGTAATTAAAATAGGATGTGTACTATAAATAAATAAGGAGAAAATAAACCAACACAATCTAAAGCAATGAATCAACTATAAGAAGATACAGAATTTTATATGAAAAATCCAAATTGGAAAAATCATAGGATCGTAGTCCAATAAAACCTTGCACTATATTGATAATGGGTTTTTCGATACGAATTTTTCTGATAATACTGTACTAACAATATTAAGAATCTCAACAATCTTGACTTACAATAACAGCCTGATATCTATCTCCCTAACAAGTGGGTATATCAAATAATAACCAATGAGAGAATTAAACAAAAATTAATACCAGTAGAATCATGGAGGGCGATGCCAAGAACTTACTCTCTAGATTTAAGAGAAAACATAATTCAATTCACTTTCTCATTGTGCAATCAAAGATTGAAACCCTTTGGCCTAAAAATAATTTCACGTCATTGTCTTTCTCTCCTCTCTCATCTTTTCACGAACATGTTTTCAAGGGCTTCTGCTTTATTTGCTTTTATATACGCATCAATTCCAAAACCTAATAATAATTGCACATCAAGAAAGCCTTTTGGACTATGAGCATTTGGGCTACCCAAAAGAAACAGACCTAACATTTTTCACTCTTCAATTTCTGTAATTTGATCAAGTTATAGGCGTTGGAAATAGCTCTGTTATTGTTAACAAGCTTATATCCCTGCTATGGTCAACGAAAGTCAAAGCTAGTTGCTGCTGTAACTAACTTGCATCAAGTGATAGCGTGGATTCTTAATATATTTAATAATTGCAAAATTTTGTTTAGGTCACATAGGATCCTATTTGTAGTGAATTGTGGATATTGTAGCATTTTGTGCTTAAGCATGGAACGCTTTACAAAAATGAAAAATTTATTTTCGACCGTTGCTGCTATTGTGGGTGCCTAAATGTGCAAGGGATAATTAAGCCATTGTTGGAAGCTCATATAGTAAGCTTGTGTACTTTTTTGGTGGCCACAATCTTCTACCGCATTGTACTTGTAGCTGATTACACTAAATTGATGATATCATTTTATACATTACATAGATTTATGCTATTATAAATGTTGTGTATCAATATTAGGGGGCAAAATACCCAACCCGATCCAATCCGATCAGACAAGAAACATTTCGAGTTCGGATCGAATCGGGTCATGAAGAGAACCCGATCGGATGAAATATTGTAAACACGATCGGGTTATGATCGGATTGGGTAAAACTCGATCCGATCCGAAAACCCGATTGAGTTGCTTTAAAAAAAACTAAACCTAAACATTATCTCACGCACACCACACAGTCACACTCTCACACAATTACACAAATCACACAACAGATTCACAACAAACACAAACTCACAAGACTCACGCAAACACGCACCCACAACAACCCTCTTCGATCATCATCACACCGTGACATTGACACCCAACGGCCACCGCCAACGGAGGCCACACACTCTCTAGTCCCACGATCTACTACTGTCTCTCTATCTCCGGCCAATCCCCGTGATCTGCTGCCGCCAAGTGCCGACAATCTGTTGCCGCCAAGTGCCGACAATCTGCTGCCGAAAACCCATCCGTGATAAGCTGCTGTGGTCATCTATATGTTGCTCCAAGGTCCAAGCCTCAAACCCGACCCGAGTTGCCCTTTGTGTGACCCGAGTTTCAGCACTTTGTTGAATTTTGAAGCTTTTTCATGGTATATAATTATATATGGTTAATTGGTTATTGTCTTATATATAGCAAATTAACATTTGGTAATTGGTATTTGATAGTTGTAATTACGTAATTTAAATGTTAGCAATAAAATTAAGAAAATTAGTGTATCTTTAACCCAAATCCGATCCTACCCGAACTCAACCCAATTTTTGACCCGATCCGACCTGATCCAAATATATATCGGATCGGATCGAATCGAAGTCGTAGTTGTATTCGATCAATGTTTGCCCAACCCGAACAACCCGAAATCCGATCGGACCCTAACCCAACTCGAATCCGATTTCGCCATCCCTAATCAATATGGTAGACTGTTTATGAATTCTTGGCATTGGCTTTATCACAAAATCTTGAAGTAATTTTTATTGGATATCATAAATTTGTTTTCAGGCTGATAATAACATATCTTGCATAGAGCAGCCAGGGCCTCGGGCCACTAGTGTAACGGGGAATATGAAATATTTGAGTTAATGTTGATGTGTGATCACAAATTTGAGGCCCAATCAAAGTGTCGTTTGTCAGGGCCCGCCGATTCGTTGTATTTTTCTAAACCGCCTGTCGGTCTCTTTCAAAGTGTTCAATATGACATTGTTGTCGTTTTACCAACTTAGGTAATAGCACATGCATGTTGGATCATTCTTGATCATTGGGTTGACCTAAGACTGTGGTATCAGGCCCAAATGGAAAGGCTGCATCAAGAGTAGAGAGTAGAGCCCAAACTTGCTGGCCCAAATAAAGGGCTTTTAACTTGTTGATGTATTATTTAATTTAATTACAGCCTCCCGTTTTGTTTTGTCCTTGCATGCATGTTCGTTTTAATTATCGTAGTCACAGACATGTTTCTGTTCATTTCAATTATCCAAAATTCGCTTCTTTGTATTTATTTGCTATTGCTGAGTTGTCCCAAAAGGATTTTCACACGTAAAAACCACTTGTCTCTTAAAAAGAAAAGTCATCATAAAGTAATTTTTTTTTTCATGATATGAGACATAAAATAATGCACGCCACTTTCTTTATACAATTCTAAATTATGTCAAAAGTTATTTGGGTCGTGCAATTTGCAACTCAAAGTTTCGCAAGGCCCAGAAAGTAGAAAACGGTACTTAATCAGGAAGTGCCACATATTAAATCTTCAACTATGAAAACGATTGATGGGTGGATGAATATTTATAAGCTAAATTTCATGAGATAAATAGCTATGAAATTTATGCTAGAAATTTATTAGGTGTGAGAAGAATTTACTTGATTACTTGTTTAAATTTTTTACCCTACCTTAAATTTTAAAAAATAATGTGAATTTTTGTAAATAATTTTTTGAAATAATGGGTAGACTTACACAATTTGTGGGATAAAAATAACATAATATAATAATCAAACATAGAAAATGATGAGACTAAGACTAGTTTAGAAAATATGATTGGACTTCATTAATTTTTAGGATTATATTGGACTAGACTTAATAATAAATAACATTATCTTCTGTCTATTACAATATGAGACATGACAAAGGGTATCGATTTTATAATCCTCTTACCAAGCAATTAATTGTCAGTCGTGATGTTGTTTGGAGTGAGTCAAGTGCTTGGAATTGGAAAGAGTTGCAGCAATGTCCAAGTGTAATTATTGAAGATGAGGTACTAGAGAATGAAGATTCACCTAGCAATGATGCGAGACATTTAACTCCAAGAGGCAGCCCACTGACACCATCAATTTCTCCACCTTCCTCTTCCGAATCGCCACCTAGAAAAGTGAAGTCTTTGATGGAGATTTATGAGCAAGCTGCAAGATGCAATTTTTCTCAAATAAGTGAGCTGCAAGATGTAATTTTTCTCAAATCAGTGAGCCAACTTTGTTTCAAGATGCAGTAGAATGCAAAGAATGGTGCCAAGCCATGAATGATGAAATTAAAGCTCTAGAAAGAAATCATACGTGGGAGCTTGTTGATTTGCTGGAGGGAAAAGAAGTTGTTGGCTTGAAATGGATCTATAAAATCAAATATAGATCATATGGTTCAATCCAAAAATATAAGGTGAGGTTGGTTGCCAAGGGATACATTTAGCGAGAAGGTATCGATTTCGACTAAACTTTTGCTCCAGTTGCTAGATTTGATACAGTTCGAACTGTTTTGGCTATTTCAGCTCATCACAATTGGAATGTATATCAACTTGATGTTAAATCAGCTTTTCTGAATGGTATTTTGGAAGAAGTTTATGTGCAACAGCCTCAAGGCTATAAAGTTTCAGGTGAAGAAAATGAGGTGTACCGATTGAAGAAAGCACTTTATGGCTTGAAACAAGCGTCGCGTGCGTGGTATGATCGAATTAATGGGCATTTCAAGCATCATGGTTTCTAGAGAAGTGAAAATGAACCTACCTTGTATGTCAAAACAAAAGGTATGGATGAGATCCTTATTGTGTGTCTTTATGTTGATCTTATCTATACTGGTAATAGTGTTGGACTAATGGAAGAATTCAAATCTTGCATGATGAACGAATTTGAGATGACTGATCTTGGCTTGATGAGTTATTTTCTTGGGCTGGAGGTGAAGCAGCGTGATGGAATTTTTATTTCTCAAGAAAAATATGTGAATGATTGACTTGAGAAATTTAATATGAAAGAGTGCAATCCAGTAAAAACTCCAATGAACACTAATAAAAAAATTTCAGCTTGAATAATGGGGAAGAAAAGATTGATGCTTGGGTTTATCGAAGCTTGATTGGAAGCTTATTGTATTTGACAAGTAGCCGGCCCGATTTTATGCATGCTACATGTCTTTTGTCAAGATTCATGCAGAGTCCAAGTAAAGTTTATTATGGGGCTGCTAAAAGAGTGCTACGATACATGAAGGGGACTAGCTCATATCATATTTGGTACAATAATGTTGGAGATTTTCAGCTACGTGGTTTTTCAGACAGTGATTGAGCAGGCTCAATTGACGATCGTAGAAGCACTACAGGCTATACTTTCAACCTCGGCTCAGGCGCTATCTCTTGGTGCTCCAAAAAGCAATCATCCACTACACTGTCATCGTCGGAAGCTGAGTATATGGCAGCAACTTCAGCGGCGTGTCAAGCAGTTTGGTTAAGGAGAATTTTAGAAGACATGAAGCAACATTAAACCGAGGCAACAATTATTTATTGTGATAATCAGTATCAATTCCTATGAAATTGGTTCAGTTGCACAAAGTTGAACTAGCCGTCCATTTCCCCATTGCGGAAATTCGATAGATGGCTGAGCCTTTTAAATTGGCTCTTGTTGGTAAGTTTTTCCTTTGATTGCCCTTCTATAGATGTTATTCGGAAATTTTTTATTTTTTCGGGGCTGAAAGGAAATTCTCAGATTTCGTTATTTGATAATGGATACATTTTTATTATATTGAAATAAATGAAAACTATCTCAGATTTCGTTATTTGATAATGGACACATTTTTATTATATTGAAATAAATGCAACTATTTTCGCATATGGGTTAGACAGAGTTAGTATGTTAATGGTAGAGGGATGTGGGTTTTTAAGTAGTATACTAACTTCCATTGCTCAGCGGAATCTCCCATTAATAGAAGTCAATAGACTACTTTAAAACCCATATCCCTCTACTATTAACATACCAATTTTTCCTAACTTGTATCCGAGAATAGTCTTCCTCCATTTCCAATTTAATCAAAATGTGTCCATTATGAAGTAACAAAATCTGAGAATTTCCTTTCAGCCCGGAAAAAATAAAAATTTTGAATAAAGAGGGCAACCAAAGGAAAACTTACCAACAATAGCCAATTTAAAAGGCTCAGCCATCTATCGAATTTATGCGGCGGGGAAGTGGATGGCTGGTTCACCTTTGGGCAACTGAACCGATTTCATAGGAATTGATGAAGCAGTAGAACCAGTCACGACATGTACAAAAGACTTTTGTGGTCTTGAAGTGGCACTAGAGTTGAGAACGGTGACCGGGTTGAGAGTCAAAGAATACGAAGACTTGGGGTTGAAGTTGGGGGTCACACGAGTTAGGTCATTATGAGTAGCTGATAGTGGTTGCTGAGATGTCAGTGCGGGTAAGGTTGTGTTAGGGAGGTTCGAGGGTGGCAATAGTGGTCGTGCTACAACATTGCCAATGTCAAGAATGGCGCCAGCGGTGAGGTGGGTATGCGACTTAGGTTTTCTATTTTGATGTAAGTGCTACTGTATTGATTGTTTTCGGTCAGGGCCCTGAACGCTGGTGAAATCTGATGGATCATATTGGGCTGTTGTTAGGCTGTTTTTCTTGCCGCTTAGGGATGCAATCGGCTTTTTAGGCAAGCTTCTGGCTGTTATCTTGATCATTGAGTAAGCTTACTTATGAGCCGAGATGGCCAAATCTCTAGATAGAATGTGATTATGCTTACGATTCTTCATCTCCGTAATGGTGATTTTCCTCCTCTTGGACTTTGCTCAATCATTGGAAAAACTGTTTACTCTCAATACAGTAAATGGAGGCTCGTTTTACCAGCATTTTCTGAGATGGAAATGGTGCGGCAGACAAATTGGCCAATCTTGGTGCTTGAACTTCTTCTTTTCTCTGGTGTCTGAACCTCCAGCTGAGGTTTTGTATTTTGTCATCGAAGATCAACATGGTCTCCCTAGTTATAGGTTATAGGAAGTCTGTAGCAGGTTATGCAGTATACCTTGGTCTGAATTTGGTGTTTGGTCCTTTAAAGAAGCAACATGTTGTCTCAAGGTCAAGCACAGAGACAAAATGCAAAGGTTTGGCATTGGCTACAGCTGAGGTATTATGGATTCGAGTTCTACTCACTAAGATGCAAATAAAAACGGCAGCTACAGCGATAATGTGGTGTGATAATCTAGGAGCCATAGCCTTGGCTACAAATCCAGTTATCATGCTAAGACTAAACACATTGAGGTTGATATACATTCAATTTGAGAAAAAGATCAAGCTCAACAAATTTTAGTTAGCTTTGTTCCTAGTGAGGATCAGACTGCTAATGTGCTAACTAATGCCTTGACTTGTGGCCAATTTCATTATCGAATATTCTTCCTGGACTATTCAGCTTGCGGGAGGATGTTAGCATATGTGAAGAAATAAAGGTGTAGCAGAATATGATAAGCTTGCTGTGTACTAAGGCAACTGATACACTCCTAGCTATTAAAATTGGAGGATTCTGTTATTAGCTACAATTGCTATAAAATTTGTTAGTTATTCCAGTAACTTATGTGATTAGTTAGTTCGATCTCAATGAGTTATGATATAAACAAATTTGTAATCATTTTTTTAATATGTATCAAAAATCTCAGTTTCAAGTTGTTTCCAGAATATTCTTCTAAGCTTTCTCCTTTCTTGCTTGCCAAATACTCAAATAACAATTTCAAAGGAAGAAAATATGAAAATGAAGAGTTGGCAATCCAGAGAACAAGAATCTACAAAGGGAGTTGTACAATTGACATTTTTTACAATGTCGACACCAGCATATATTACAAAAATGCAAATGTGGATTGTTACCTTTAGAATTTCCATACGGACAATAAGGCCGGGTTTAGGGATAAAATTTTACGCTCAAAATATCCAGGTCTCACAAGGGCTGGATATAGAATGTCGGGTCTATTTGTGGAAGCTATAGTGATCACATTCCCTCTTCCTTCAAAAAGCTACACTGCATCAACAACATTTCATATCAACTTACAGGGACACTCTTAAATGTCTCTCAGTACAAACGTTTAAGTTTCCTTGAAAAATAATCATAATCAATGTTGTCCCAACCAAACTGATTGAGAGTAGCATCACGTTCTTGTCCACCTCCAACGGCATCCAACTCATCAATGAATACAACTGATGGAACTTACGCAGATCAACAACAAATCCGGGAGATCATAATTTCAAATTTCTAATACACATGTTAGAATCCCCAAAGCGTTCGCAAATTTTTATGAGAAACAAAAAGATGAAGAAGAACAAGCGATGTATGAGAAAGGCAGTCATTCTAAAGCAAGATGTGTCCTAGCTTGAAAGAAACATAAAAGCCACAGTTGATTTTTGTTATGGAGTTAAATTGTTCAAAATCAGACGGAACTGCACCAAAAGAATCTTTTTTTATAGAACCATTTCTATGGAAAAGAAGCAAGAAATAGCATTTACATTGTCCTCGGCCTCCTGGTAAAGTGAGCGAACACGAGAATCACCAACGCCAACATATATTTCCACAAACTGAGAGGCAAAAATGGAGAAGAAATTCGCACCAACCACAGCTTTTGCAGGTAGTGTTTTCCCCACGCCAGGAGGAGCCACAGAGAAGTATGCCACCTGATTAAGAATAGAAGGTGAAGGACTTGTTTGTCACTAATAGATTTTAGGAGGAAAAAGAATTATTAGAAAAGTTATCCTCTTCAGGCCTTGGCAACAATTAGGCAAAAATGATTTGACCAGAGATTAAGCACCGATAGCGAGCTTGATTATGAGCGGAGATGGCTGAATCTCTGGATCAAATGTGATTATTCTTATGATTCTTCATCTCCGCAATGGTCATCTTCGATCCTCCCGTTGGACTGTGCTTAATCGTTGGAAAAGCTGCTTACTCTCAATAGAGTAAATGAAGGCTCGTTGTACTCGCATTTTTTGAGATGAAAATCGTGCGGCAGATAAATTGGCCAATCTTGGTGCTTCTACTTCGTCTTTTGTTTGGTGTCTGAACCTCCTGCTTAGGTTTTGCATTTTGTCATCAAAGACCAACAAGGTCTCTCTAGTTACAGCCTTACAGGTTTAAGTTGTAATTGTTGTAATTATATCTTTGCATATATTTGTCCTTTTATTTTTAATTATGTGTTGATGCCTTTTTTTATTGGATTTCTATATATAGATCCAGGAGAAAAGTTCAAATGATCCGCCGCACCCTCTCGGCATGAGGTGATGCGTCTAACTAGCAAAATTCTATCATTTGGGTAGAATCTGTAAAGTTTATATTTTAAATAAAAATTAATAAATCTCATATTTAATCTATCCAAATGGTAATCTTCTACTAATTATACGTAACACTTCAGTATGTTAAAGATGATGCATCCGACCCGTATAAGTATCAAGATAGGAAGATGAAGCATCCTCCAACATGCATCGTCGCACGTGGGTTGTGGCCCGATTTGGAGAATATGAAATCGTTTGCGTTTAACTTTTTTAAGAGAGCAGGTTATTTTATTTTAATTTTCTTTGAAAGAAACAAAGAACTTTTTCTTCAAACTCGGCATGCGTTGAATAATAAATTACATTTTTGTCGTCCCTGTGCCTCCTAAAAAAGTGTCACACACATAACCAAGCACAAAAATAAGTAAATCTTATCCTCACATCATCGAACCATTTTTTCTCTTTGTTTTTTTAATTGAAAAAGTTGAAAAGATTTGGATTTCGAGGGTTTCAACACGCTGAAAGATTCTTATAATAGAGTAGATAATATTTTGAAATGAAATCTTAATTAATTAGGTAGTGATGAATGAGTATTAATTGTTGGTTTTTTAAAGAATGCAGAACCATCCTAAGGACTATTAGGAAAAAAAATGAGTTAAGTAATTTAAAATTCATTCTTTAATCATCTATTAATTCTCAGAAATGACAACTTCTATTTTAAAATTTAACGATGGATGACCATCTGAAAAATTATGCAACATACATATCGATTCAATAAAAATAATGGAAACTATATAGGGGAGATTATAAAACTAAAAAACCGTAGGGGAGAAAATGAAAAATCTTTACAAATATGGTTATTAAGCAACAAGCTTTAGGGAGATATTAAAAACGCCTCCCATTAACACCTTAATTATACTATATTTTGGTATCACTATAATATTTTTGTAGCGTGTAAAATCACTTTTACTCCTATACAAATAAAGCACCAGCACTGCAACACAGACTGAAAACTTCATTTGCTCCGCGCTGCGGACGCCATCCAGTTGATACACCAGCAAGGAAGTGTCATTAGTTTGGAATACTTCTAGACTTGTGGTCGCCGCGGCTGCTCGGTCAAGGAAGTGTCATTAATTTGGAAACAATTGCAAATGTCAGAGAAAATTGGCACCAAGATTTCGTTGTAACGCTGACGAGAGGCGTCCATAAAAATTCTGCCATAGTGATACACAAGCAACACAACGAGGGTAATGCCATAGAAAATCAAGGTGTTGTACAAAATGATGTCACCAACGTTCTGCGGAAGCAATGTGGAGGCCAAAGAGACTGCAGAAGCAGTCCCCGAAACAACTGCAATCAGCTCCCAGAATTGGGAAGAGTTTTCTTGACGGCGTCGAGAATTCCCGTCGGCAGAAAATGCATAAAAATAGATGCCTATGGTGACCAGAAAAGTCCACATATTTAGCGAGTGTGTTTCGATCAAGGTCTTAGTTTTCCCCTGAAAATTCGCACCCACAATCCCGACGAGAACTGCAGTGAGATGCCCAAAAATGTTGGGATATTCTCGCTCACTACAAAAAATAAAAAATAAAAAATAAAAAATAGATAGGGAGTGATAAACATTTTGAAGAAGAACAAGGCACAATCCTAACATAGGGCTGACTTAATCAGGGACAAAACAATATTATTTTATCTTAAAAAGAGGGACAATTAGTGTCGTTTTATGATAAAATACAAAACTTAAAAGTAAAAACGATGTCGTTTTACCTTTTTTTAAAAAAAAAGGAACAAAACAGTGTTATTTTAACCAAAAAAAACGAAGATATAAAATTGTATCATTTTGTCTTAAAAGAATGAAAAATAAAAAATAGAAAAAGTCATTTTACCTGAAAAATAAAAAGGGGGAAAAAAAGCAAAGCGTTGTTTCAGAAGGAAGCACAAACGGTGTCGTTTTACTTTTAATCCCTAAAAGGTAGAACAAAACGACCCGGATTCTGTCAGCCTTATGTCAGAACCATGTACCTATCTTTTCTTTTTAATGAAAAATACAACCAGCATGAATAATCTGATTTTTGAAATACTTCCAAGAAACTCTAGACTCACCTTCCCTCAACTTAATAACTGTTTCCTTCGATTGTATTTCGATCATTAATTAATCTAAAATGCTTCAAACTCACTCTGTCCCCATAGATCTCATCAAATCCAACTCATCACGGTTTTATTTGGATGTATATTCTCGACCCCATTTTTTGAGAAACCAAAAATAAATAAATAAATAAATACGAAATTAACACAATAGTAATACCAATATTCTCAAAAATAACAATTAAAAACGAAATTAACACAATAGTAAAAACAATATTTTAAAAAATAACAATAGTAAGAAAAACTAACATGCTTCCAAAAATTTACTCAAACGCAGAAATAAATCTCATTTGTTTTAAAAATCATCGCTGATGACATGGTAAAGACATGTCGGAAGTAAATAAATAAAAGAAAGCAAAAACAATAGTTAGAAAACAATTGTAAGTGGAAAAAAAAAAAAAAGAATAAGTTGAAAACTATAAATGATTAAAAAAATGCAAGAGTTAAAAAAAAAATGTACCGTGAATGATTTGGATGATGGAGATTGCAGTTACAGGTTTGCATCTGCATCGTCTCCCTTGTTTTCTTTAAACGAGCAGCTCTGTACAAAACTTTTAAATAAAAAATTGTAAATGTTATGAAATAATATAAATAAAAGAAAATTTGGAACTTAACTAATGGCTAGAAATCTTAAATGTTAATCGAAGAGAATACGCTTACCGGAGAATGTGCTTCCAAGAGAGAAGAATTTTTTTTTTTTCAAACGAGCAGTAGTACTGTAAAATTTTTTTAAAAAAACGTAACTCTTATGAAATAATGTGAATAAAAGTAAAGTTCGAATTTAACGAATGGTTAGAAATCTGAATTGATAATCGAAGAGATTACGCTTACCAGAGGATGTGCTTCACAGAAAGAAAAAAAAAAAATTTTTTTTTTTGGGCCTTCTTTTGCTTCTTCTTTTGAAAGAGAGCGAAGTGTTTCACGTAAAAGGCAGCAGAGCACAAGCTTGCATGTAAGGGCCAAGGGTGTGCTTAAATAGCGGGGAGGAGGGAGAGAAAGTTCTAGTAGATTGATATTAGCCGTTAGATTTTTCAGATCTTGTGGTTGTAAATTGCTTGGTCGATGAACGGTTGAGATTAGGTTTTGTTTCTAGATCTACGGTTTGTTAGGTGGTGGAAGAATGGAAACAAAATTTGCAAGTCAAAGAAGTCAAACCCGCGCGCTAAACCACCCGGTTTCAGCCGCTTGATTCAACTTGTGAGGAGTAGTGGCCAATTGCTAGCGGACAAGCCCGTCTACGCGATGAGGCAGCGTCTGAAGTTCACTTTTTGCTGTGATTGGACCATGTGGATTGGAAAAAACCTCCTATTCTCTTTTTTTGCCAGCGAGGCACCAACAACGGAAAATTACAAATTTTTAAATTGAAATTAGTTAAAATTATCTTAAATTCACGCGATTTGATGGTGTCGGAACCCCACGTATATGTGTTTTACGTGTCTTAATTTTGTAAATTTGACATTAGTCAAAGGCTTAGTGACAGGATGCAGATAGCAATATCATCCACGCGTAATCGCATATTCGAAGGAAGATTCAACAGGGACAGAGCATCTAAGTAAGCTACATTAGCCATAATTAACAACGCTAATCTCAACCGTCGGATTGTGAAAAGAGAATCAAAATTAAATTGTGCTATAATCCCAAGTACAGTCCCAATCTTCGAGGGTTCTAAAATAACCATGGCTTCTTCAATTATGATTCTTCCGTTGGACTATCTATATATACCCAATATATCTGCTGAGATTGATGTTTTAAGGTATGCTTAAATGGACTGTTTAATTTTTTTCTCTAATGTGTGGGTACAATATATACTCGGCTTCTTTGAATTATTTTTATTTTTTAAATAATTTGGAACTATTTTTAATTTTTGGTTTATTGATAAATTCGATTTTTTTCTATTTTTGTTTAGGAATTAATTTTTGGAAAATATATATAGCAAACATGTTTATTGGGGTGAATTTCCTTGTTAGAATAGAGACTTTATATCTGCTGCAAAGGCAAAGCAGTGGATTACTTGGGGCACAAGTAGACTCCAAATATTAACTGTATGTATTTTGAACAAAGGCTCTGTTGCGAACTGGAACAACTGTAGTTATTATTCGGAAATATTTCAATCATACAAGAAAAGGAGTGGTCGTATTCTGTTTGCATCAGGGGAAAAAAAAAACGGGAGAAAGAAATGTATGATTTACACCATCCTTTTGTCATATATATGTGTGTGTGTAACAGACAGAGAACAAAACGATTTTGTAAGGGAGTCATGATTTAATAACTTGTGTTAAATACTTAATTGGAATATTCACTACTGTGACATATTATGTGTCATTCATTAAGTAGTAATAGGTTAATAATTAATAATAAATTAATTAATATCATAAACATGACATTAAATGTTTGGTGGCTTATCTCAACTAAATATTTAAATTAAGTAAGCATAGCATTATTATTTATAAGTTTAATATCTGTTGTGATTGGACCAGCTAGGCAACTACACAGAAAATAAAAATAAAAATTTTTAAATTTTAATTATTTGAAATTACTTAAGTTCTTGAGATTTTGACGGTGTTTGAACCTCGCCTATTTGTCCATTATGTACCTGAAGTTTGTAAAGATTACTTCACACCTAAAATTATGCATATAAGATACCATTCACAACGGCACATTCCCAAGATGATTCCACAGTAACAAGGGGTTCTATGTGGCCTACAGTAGCTGCGAGTAGCAACTGATTGATCTCAACCACTGGATTGTTAAAAGAGAATCAAAATTAAATTGTGTTATCATACCGAAGACAGTCCCAATCTTTGAATAGTACAACATATATTTGCTGACATTTCTAGTTAAATAGATAGTTTTTTTAATTTTTTTTTTCGGTTTACTTTTGAGTACAAAATATATTAGATTTTTAATTCAATATTGTTGGATCATTAATCTAATATTGAGCTTATATATTGATTAGTGTTAAACATTGTATGTTTATTAAGGGGTAAAAATATTATGCTTATAATATAATTTATATTTGTAATTACAAAACATATTGTGAATTTCTAATTATTTTTTAAATATTTGATTTTGTATATTTTTGTGTGTTTATTAGGTAAAAATAATAATTTCATACAATTTGGGACTCTAAATGAATGTACGGATATCAAATTTAAATTTCAGAAGTTCGAGAAATTAGATCATTGTCAAGGAAGATCTGAAAATTTTGTTGCAAATTTATCAATTTTTACCACGGTAAATATGGTAATTATGAAATTATAAGTTTTTACTATATTATGTGTGGTAATTGTTAGTGGAATGTGTTGGATGTGCTTGAGTGGATTAAATTAGGTTTATGTTTCGTTAGTGGGACAAATGTATGACTAAAATGTAGTTAGCTTTATTTTCTTGTGTGGTATGGATTAATCATGTATTAGTATAAATAGAGAGGGGGAACACACCTCTCTACACCTTTCCTTCTCTTCTTTCCTCTCAAATTCTTCTTATCATCTCTCTTTGTAATATTTTCAATAAATAAATTTAGTTTTATTTTCAATTTTTAAAAAATTTTATTATGTTTTTTAAATACTAATAGTTAGGGTGAGGTGAAACTCTTAGCAGAAAAAAATGATTTAATCAAATTCTATTTTTAATTATATAAATTAAAATATTTTCTACTTAATTTTATCCATTTTTTATATTTTGAAATTTTGATTTATCGTGGACAAACATGAGAGTTTGACACAATAAATTCTTAATATCTTAGTATAAAGTATGGTAAAATAATATTTTAACTTATTGTAGATAAGTTAAGTTTTGACACATTAAGTACTTAATCCATAGTAAAATTAATGGGAAAATAATTGTAATTTGTACAATTAATTAATTGTGCAATAAAATAAAAATAAAAGAATTTATTAAATTTTATTTATTACTAAGAGTGGATCCATAACCCCGATTGATTCAATTTCATAATTTTTCTCAAATTAAATTGCATATTTTAAATTTTATTTTCATTTTTGATAAACTTAAATAAACAAATTAAATATTTTCTCTGTGGATCGACTTCAAACTCATCGAGATATAATATAATTAGGTACTCTTATACTTGAAAGTAAATCAAACACATTTAAATCGTGTCATATATGAATAGTTATGTAATGCAGACTGTTATATAAGGTTAAGCCTAACAAAACTGATCTATTAAAGTTTTCAGTAAAATGCCTTTAATAACAATAGGAAAAGTTATCGATATAAATGTTTATGGTCCCCAGGGTACATGTGTCATTTTATTCTTTCTAACATCCCATCATCAGAGAGAACACAAAGAAAATTAAAGGATTTTCTAGAAAAACTTATTGATCTAAAAGGCCAACCACATGACTCCAGAGAGCAATTAAGCATTATGAATTTAGGTATGCCTCTATATAATTTGTTATTTACTATGGGTGATACAATATGAATATTCCTTATTTGTATGTGATAGTTTTCACTAAAGGTTTTATTATTATAACAAATGGTATTAGAGCCTATTCATAATGAATTATTGAGAACAATTTGTGATCGTTTCTGAAATTAAGTATTACAAAATTTTAGAAATCATTTTTCAATTTCAACAATTTGATTCTTCAAAAAAATCAAAATTCAAATCATTTTTTTCCAGAAATTCTAGTATTAAGAAAATTCAATTTGTATTAAGGAGTTAAGGGCTGGCGGCATCACCGCCGTCGCTGGCATTACCAACATCAGCCTGGGTTGTCTAGACATGAAAAAACTGCTTACAATAAAAGCGATGGCCAAGAAGAAACACCAAAAAAGGGGCAGCAGATCAGGGAAGGTGCCACCATGGGCTACACCAGCAAGCCAGCCGTGGTCACCATATCGCGATGACTTGGCATGGTCGCTACCTAAGACAATAAGGAAAAAAAAAAGGGGTTTTGTGAAAAGGGATTAGGTTGTTTTAAGATCCGAGTCAAGTTGACCCGAACTCGATTTAAGAAATGGGTTGGTTTAAGATCTGGTTGCGGATAAATCGAACCGGTCCAACCCTGAACAAGTCAATAATTTGATTGACCTATCAAACTATCGATCGACTTTTAAAATACGCCTTTAAAAGATACGTGTTTATTTAATCAGTAATAAACTATTTTTCCGATTAATAAAATAAATGAGGATTTTATTCAAATATCTTAATTGCATTAATACTTGTATTAAAGTCCATTTAATCATATTATATGTATTTATGTGATCACCATGCGATTCACGTATATAAATACAAGTTTATCTTATGATTAAATAAATTTAGTTCATATAAATAAAGTTAAGACTTTATTTAGGTATAAAATAAATTCATCAACGATTTGTCTTAATCACGTATGAATTTATTGATGTACATCAACAGATCACATATGAGATTTAATTAACTTTGTAATAACCGCTTTATTAAATCTCATGGCGATTTTACCGTAATCTTAATCTTGAGTTAATTATGATTTCAATTGTTATTCCATTTGAGTTACTACGACACATCCTTGGGCAAGATTACCCGATCTTGGTGGGAGCAATTATGAGTATTGGAGTTATGGATTAACAATATAGAATTTGTACACATCTGACTGATCGATCATGTAATTCTCAGCAACATATTTAGTATGTTGAAAATGATCATTAGAGAAAACCAAGAAGGATCAAGGAATAAGATGTTATTAAATTGATTGGATTGAGATATCAATTTAATTAACGATGTGCGGAAAGAAATCAACGCTTTTTATTATTCGAAAGATACAATTATGGAATCTTTTAGTGGAGTAGATTTGGAATTAAATAATTGGGCTTTAATCACAATTATCAGACACTATTAAACGATCCCCTTTTCATTTAATCGATCGCACCACCACCTGACTAATAAGTAAGATAACTATTATTCTAAATATATCATTTAGACTCCATTTAATTAACTTCAGATAGGCGCATGTTATTTTACAATGCTTTATCAAAAAGAAAATAACGTGAGTTTTATTTAGGCATTATTTGTGCGCTTTTTTTTAAAGAAAAAAGAAGCACTTTATACAGATCGAGATAAGATTTTTCTCCATCAGAAAAATTTTCTCGCTAGTGATAAAGCGCGCCCACACGTCAAGCAGATCGAACTCGAGCCATAACTTGGAAGATCATCGCGATACGTGATCTAACAAGTGACGGATCGCGATCTAACAGGAGTGGTGGACGCGATCTTGAGCTAAATCACTTCAAATAAAAAGATTTTCACGATTTCTGATTACGTATTCCTATATATTATATGAGTGTTTTTTATAAAAATTTAAAAACCCGATTTTTCCCAACAATCCAGACGTGTTCCCATCTCATATTAATATATAATTTATTTAAATTAATCTTGAAATTTATGTATTCATTTTATTCGTATATATATTATTTGTTTAATATACGAATAAAACATGTTATTATTCTTGATTCATGGTTAGATTTTCCGTTGTAATATTTTTTTGGATCTGTAACAAGAGGGGTGGTCTTTTATCACCATGTTTCCCTCTTGATTTAGTTTACTGTTAAAGAAATTTTGTAAGCCAAAATTGGCATAGGAAATTTGTAATTCATCGCTGGAAAATGAGATCAAAGCGACGGAAGCCGGAATTTTTTTTCAGCAGCGGCCACTAACCAGCAACGCAAAAACACGCGTGCGGCAGGGCACCAGGGCATGCTGCAGCAGCGCGCGCGGCCAGCAATGGCCAGCGGCGCGCGCTGCGCTGCACGCAGCAAAGCAGTGCGCGCGGCCAGCATTGGCCAGCGGCGCGTGCTGCGCTGTGCGCAGCAAGCAGCGCGCGCGGCCAGCGTGGCCAGCAGCGCGCGCTGCATGTGCTGCAGCTGGAAGCAACGCTGCCGAGGCCAGCAGCAAGGTGCGCGCGGGTCTGGTCGCTCCTCGTCGGAGATGTGACGGAGACCGGCCGGCGTCTCTGAACAGCGGCGGTTGACCGGGAACAGCAGCTACAGCTTTGTGGAGATGGCGGCTGGGGAAGAAGAAAGGAAGAAAAATATGGATTTAGGGTTACATGGTTTTTATCATGGACGTCCTTATGGTTCCATAAGTTTTCATTTGGGCAGAAAGTTTTTTAATTTTTTGCATTTAAATCCAAAAACAGTTTTGGGTTTAATGGATCCTAGCTTTTAATTTCAATTAATGATTAAAAATGATAAAATTAAATACATTAAATTTATTTTTTCAAAGTTTTATTTTAATAAATAAAAAAATCTATTTATTTATTTATTTCTTTCAAAATTAAAATTGAAATTATAAATTTAAAAGTTCAATTTCCCCCATTAACAAAAACAAGTTTATGGAAGATGGACATTGACAATGAAGATTAGGCTTAGGGTTAATGTATTTTTCATTATTGGTGAATTAAGATTATTTAATTGTTTTTATACGTTATGTTTTGGATGATAACACGCCACGTCATATATGTAGCCACTCTACGATAACGATACATGTCCATTCATTAATAATGAATTTCATTATATTGTTTGATATTTGCATACGCTTAATAATATTCACGTCATCTAGATAATATTATAAAGCAATTAACAATATGTATGTTTTAAAAAGGAAAAACCAATTTTAAAATATTGAGTGGGAGAGGAAAATTCAAGATAATTTTCCCACGGGCCCATCAGTTAATAATAAAATTATATATATACCTCACTTCACGATACGCCCTTCTATATATATATAGATATTTTATTTGATGAACTTCTTCAAAGATAAAATCAAATATTTTTCAATCGATTGTTCACCCCAACGGTGACTATTGATATGAAAAATACGTAGATCAAACAATTTATACACTCAACTAAAGTTTGTTATTAACCTTCCCAACGCTCGTTAACAAATTTAAAAGGGATAACAATAATTATTTATCATGTCTTTACATGAAAGTAAATAATCTAATGGATAATTGGGTCTAGTAAGTGTAGACATGACTTCCCCAACGGATAGTCAAAGCTAGATTATCGTTACAATAAATTAAAATGCATTTATGGTTTTTTGCATTTTTGTCATTTATTGTGAATATTGTTTCAAAGTATTTATGCATGTTTATTTTGTTTTATTTTTCAGAAAATGTCTTCCCTAAGCCCACTTACTATTATTCTGAGTCAAAACAAACTCACTGGAGAGAACTATATAGATTGGAAAAGAAATCTATTCATTGTCCGATCACTAAAAATTATAAATATGTCCTTAACCCACGCCCAAATGATGCTCATAGAAATCGAGGAGGCTTTTATGAGAAATGGCAAAAGGCCAATGAAATGGCAAAGTGCTACATTTTAGCCTCGATTTCTAATATTCTCACATCGAACTTGGAGACCGCCACCGAAATAATGGATAGTCTCCAATGTTCGGGCAGTAGAGACAAGCAATAAAGGAATTATGAACAAGAAATGGGGAAGGGCACAAGAGTTCGTGATCATGTCCTCAAAATGATGGACTATTTGAATGAGGCCGAGATTGGGGAGCACAAATCGATGATAACTCAAAGATTGACATGGTGCTAATCTCAAACATTCAAGGAGTTTAAGGTCAATTATAACATGAACAAAAGAAATATGACCTTAATCAATTGATGAACGAACTCCATTCTCAAGAGATCTATCGTGCGAGAAATCTCTGGGAAGCATAAATATTAAAAAAGTTCATCTTCCGCCTAAACCGAAAGGCAAAGGTAAGAAGAAAGAAAAAGAGACCGTCTACCAAGCAAGATGGCAAGAAAGGCAAATGCTTCAAGTGTGGACAGAAGGTCAAAAAGGATTGCCCTAAGATTGTGAAATCGTATGGGAAATCTTTTGTAATTGAGGCTTTTAGTTCGTAATCCTATTGACACTTGGGTGTTGGATTCAGAGCAACTAATCATATTTGTAATTCACTTTATTGGTTTGAGAAACCAGGAAAATAAGTGAAGAAGCGTCAGTGACAGGCCAGTGAAGACTGGATCTGCTTTATTATCTTTCAATAATGAGACTTTAGTTTTGAATAATTGTCTTTATGTTCCGCATTAAGAGGAATTTAATTTCAGCTTGTTTGTCAAAGCAAGTACACCGTAAATTTTGGATCCTCTGCTTTTATTTTTCATAATAAGAGACTCATTTGTTACATTGGAAGATAATTTATATCATTTAAGTCCAATGATCCATTCTATGCATGACACAGTGATAAATAATGATGAGCATACACATTTATCTAAGAAAAGAAATATTTCTTCCAACCAATGTTACCTCTGGCATTTACGCTTAAGTCATATAAACCAAAATAGGATACAGAGAATGATCAAAGATGGGCTCTTGGGTCCATTAGAAAATGAACCATTGCCACTGTGAATCCCTTTAGAAGGAAAATGACCAAAAGGCCATTCTCGGCCAAACAAGTACGCAACAAGACACTTGAATTGGTACATACATGTACGGACCAATCAATGTACAAGCTCGAGGAGGTTATGAGTATTTTATCACTTTCACTGATGATTACTCAAGATACGGTTATGTTTATCTGATGCATCATAAGTCTGAAGCTCTTGAGAAATTCAAAGAGTATAGGGCTGAGACAGAAAAGCAATTAGATAAGAACATAAAGAAACTTCGATCTGATCGAGGTGGTGAATTTCTCTCAGGAGATTTCAAAGAGTATCTGGTTGAAAATGGGATTGTATCTCAGTTGACTGCCCCAGGAACACCACAACAAAATGGGGTAGCTGAAAGAAGAAATAGAACTCTTTTGGATATGGTGAGATCTATGCTTAGTTATTCGTCATTACCAATCTCTTTTTGGGGACTAGCACTCGAAACTGCAGTTTACCTTTTGAACTTAGTTCCATCTAAGTCAGTGCCTAAAACCCCAATAGAATTATGGTCAGGTCGCAAACCAAGTTTACGACATGTCCGTATTTGGGGATCACCAAGACATGTCCGAAACCAAAGCGCAAAAATGGATTCACGTTCGAGGTTTGTATGTTTGTGGGGTATCCCAAAGGAACAAGGAGGTTTATTTTATAGTCCTCAAGATAGAAAAGTGATCGTGAGCACACATTTCACTTCTCTTGAGGAAGACTATATGAATAACTTCAAACCTAAGAGTAAGGTAATACTTGAAGAATCGTGATCGGGTTGATGCTCAATGCCATTGAAAGAACAACCAGATGATCAACACAGATTAACTGAACAACCATCACTTTTAGAACCTCGTCAGAGTGGGAGGTAACTAGGTTACATGCTTTGGGAGAAACCTATACGGCTATCTCGGATGAACATGTACAAGATCCCACTAGTTACAACGAAGCAATAGATAGAGATGTTGAATTTTGGAAAAAGGCCATGAATCAAGAAATGGAATCTATGTATTCCAATAAAGTGGGAACTTGTAGAGGCACCAAATGGGGTAAAACCTATAGGATGCAAGTGGATCTACAAGAGAAAAGAGGAGTAGACGGAAGGGTGGAAACATTTAAAGCAAGATTAGTAGCCAAAGGGTTTACTCAAAAGAGGGAATCGACATGAGGAAACCTTTTCTCCTATGCTTAAATCCATCGATTCTCCTCTCCATTCTAGATTATGAAATTTGGCAAATGGATGTCAAGACCTTTCTCAACGGGCATCTTGAAGAAAACATCTACATGCAAAGAGATGGATTTATACAAAAAGGCCAAGAACACATGGTATGTAAGTTGCAGAGATCCATTTATGGATTGAAGCAAGCATCCCGGTCATGGAACATCAGATTTGATCAAGCGATAAAATCGTTTGGATTCATTCAGAACATTGATGAACCATGTGTGTACAAGAAAGTTCAAGAAAAATCAGAGCCTAATTCTTTATATAGACGATATTCTCCTAATTGGAAACGATATCGGAGTGTTGACTACAATAAAGAGTTAGTTAGCAAAACAATTTGATATGAAAGACCTGGGAGAGGCAAGTTATATTCTTGGTATCAAGTTACTACGAGACCGGAAGAATAAAACTTTAGCCTTGTCTCAAGCGGTCTATATCGATAAGATATTGGCTAGATTTAGCATGGAAAATTCCAAGACTGGTTTATTACCATTCAGACATGGAATTACATTCTCTAAGGATCAATCACCTAAAACATCTGAAGAGATAGAGAGAATGAGACGAGTTCCCTATGCAGAAGCTGTGGGAAGTCTCATGTATGCCATGCTTTGCACTAGGCCAGACATCTGTTTTGCAGTAGGGATGGTTAGTAGATATTAATCTAATCCGACACAACCGGATCGCGGTCAAGCATATAATGAAGTATCTGAAAAGAACTAAAAATTATATGCTTGTGTATTCTGGTGATGAACTCATTCCAGTGGGTTATACTGATTCTGACTTTATGTCAGATAAGGATTCCAGAAAATCAACTTCCGACTCTATGTTTACATTGGGAAGTGGAGCTATTAGTTGGAGGAGTGTGAAACAATCTTGTATCGCAGACTCCACAACCGAATATGTGGCATCCGGCCGCAAAAGAAGCTGTATGGCTCCGCAAGTTCCTACAAGATCTTGAGGTGGTACCTGCTGTAACTGCACCCCTTAAACTATTTTGCGATAATAGTGGTGCGGTAGCTCAATCTAAGGAACCAAAGAACAACAAGAAACAAAAACATATTAAGAGGAAGCATCATCTTATAAGGGATATAGTGCAGAGAGGTGATGTGGAGGTTACTCGTTGCGTCACAAAAAACTTGGCAGATCTTTTTACTAAGGCCATACCTGGGAAACCTTTTAACTTGCACTTAGAATCCATGGGCATGCGTGAGATGCCAAATATGCTTTGAGAGCTAGTGGGAGATTGTTGGGAAAATATGCTCTTTAAAAGCATATGTGTTTATTTAATTGTAATAAACAATTTTTCTGATTAATAAAATAAATGAGGTATTTTATTCAAATATCTTAATTGCATTAATATTTGTATTAAAGTCCATTTAATCATATTATATGTATTTATGTGATCACCATGTGGATTCACATAAAATACAAGTTATCTTATGATTAAATAAATTTAGTTCATTGATAAATAAAGTTGGGCACTTTATTTAGGTATAGTAATAAATTCATTGAATGATTTGTCTTAATCATGTATGAATTTATTGATGTACTACATTGAACAGGATCACATATGAGATTTAATTAACTTTGTAATAAGCTTATTAAATCTCATGGCGTTGATTTTCCGTAATCTTAATCTTGAGTTAATTATGATTTCATGATTGTAATTGTTATTCCATTTGAGTTACCAATGGGCACGACACATCCTTGTGGTCAAGATTACCCGTATCTTGGTGGGAGCAATTATGAGTATTGGAGTTATGGATTAACAATATAGAATTTGTACAACACATCTCTTGATGGGTTTTGACTTGATCATAGAATTCTCAGTGTGTCAACATATTTAGTATGTTGAAAATGATCATTAGAAAACCGAAGGATCAAGGAATAAGATGTTATTAAATTGATTGGAGAGATATCAATTTAATTAACGATGTGGATTGTGCGAAAAGAAATCAATGTGACGGGTTATTATTCGAGCATACAATTATGGAAGTCGAATCTTTTAGTGGAGTAGATTTGGAATTAAATAATTGGGCTAGTTTAATCACGAGCCTAATTATTGTTGATCCCTTTTAATTGATCGCACCACTAATAAGTAAGATAACTATTATTTGGGTCAAAAAAATATATCATTTAGTGGGAGGCTCCATTTAATTAACTTTTGTATAAGGGCCTTATGTTATTTTACAAGGTGGGTCCCTTATTGAAAAGAAAATAACGTGAGTTTTATTTAGATTATTTGGGCTTTTATTTAAAAGGGTGATATAAAGGCTTATTTTCTAAAAGAAAAAAAAACTTTATACGATCGAGAGAATAAGATTTTTCTCTCCATTGTTGAGAGAAAAATTTTCTCGCTAATTGCTTTAGTGATAAAGGCGCCCACACGTCAGTCGAACTCGAGTCATAAGATCATTGCGTGATCTAACAAGCGTGGTGGTGACGGATCGTGATCTAACAGGAGTGGTGGTGGCGGATCGTGATCTAGGAGCCTAAATCACTTCAGCGGAAAAAGCCAACTCGGATTTTCAAGGTACGATTTCTGGATTACGTATTCCTATATATTATATGAGAGCGGTCTTAAAAGGTTTTATAAAAATTTAAAAACCTGATTTTTCCCCAACAGACTTTTCATACTTTAACCTTTTTTTTTATTTTTTTGATGGATAATTTTAGTACAATTTTAAATTCAAATGTTGGTATATTTATGTATATTTTGAGATGAATTAATTGAAGCATTATGTCACTAAAGTAGCCTCTCTTGAAGAAATTAATCTGTTTTGGAATATACATAGTTGTGTACATGTAATTTTTGTAAATGTCAATAGACCCAAAGGAAGGTTCATATTTAACAAAATTGCAAATGCGCCTGTGATAATAAACGCGTGATCATTATTCGGTTTTCCGTGTAAACAATAAATCAACCCAAATGAAGATTTATTATTTGCAATGTTCTTATTACCAGTGTTTGATTATTACACTAAGATATCACTTACAAGTTAATATATTATCTAAAAATGGAATATTAATGGAGTGTCCCGCATCTTGAGATGATGTTTACCTGTATTTGAATTTATTTTTGTTTTGAGACTCAAATGAGCTTATTTTGTTTGTTTGTTGTTCTCTATCCAGTTACATTTGTTGTTAATATTATTGTCAATATCAGTTCTATTCCTATGTTAAATGGCTATGACATTAAGTCATAGTAAGAGACTTCTTAATAGTTTTCACAATCCCCTTTTGATCCTGAAAATTTGTTATCAAAATTCACATCCGAAATGTAAATATCAAGTTTAATTCAAATGCCATAAGATCCATTGAAGAAAAATCAATTAAATAAAATTCACTAAGGTGAGTAGTTTATGTTCTCTTGTGCAAGGAGAGTTAGGGCTCTAGGGATATCTTTGCGGGTTGGAGAGGTAAAATGAAATATCTAATATTTTAGTTATTTTTTTATTTTTGTTGGAGCTTTTATGGTAAATTAAATTAAACATGGGACCAAGCCCCAAGTAGCTCCAATGTGGCACTGCCATTGGCCTCAGTTGTTTATCAAAATCCCCATTACTGTAGTTAGAAGCAAAATTCCCAAATTCTTGATAACTACATCATAGCTATGAATGAAAAAGAAAATCTAAAATCAATTTGCTATTAATATTTGAAGCTTGAACTTGGCCCCTCAAAGATTTACTCTGAGCTTCGCCGCTACTCTTTTATATATCTAAATATTATTACGCATGGACATTATTAAATACACATGTCTATCGAAATAGTATATATTTATATCTTTAAGTTTTAGGTCTATCTAGAATTATAGAAAATGAGATACCATATAAATATACATTATTCACATGGTTTTAAAAAAAAATCATATCCAATATTTGAATTTTGATAGTAAGAAACTATAAGTAATTTTGGTTAACTATTTAACAATCATATTATTAACTGGATAAATAGGTCAGAAAGTTGAATTTTAACGTAACACGAAAAATTGTGTCAATTTTTATGACCCAAATCTATTTATTTAAATCGTGTTCATGTCGGGTAAACCAGTCGTGTCAAATGTTTTTAATTCTAATATGCAACATCCAGTTGAAAAAAGAAAATTACCAAACACACCCTTAACTACACAATGGAGCTGTAAGAATCAAAGTGAAGATAAACGAAATATATTGAGATAACAAGCCGAAATAATCTAAAGAATAGAAATTAGAAAAAGCAAAAAACTCAAGAACAGATTTAAGGTACAGCAACGATGAGAAAGAGATGTGAAAATGGCCTTGCCACAAAGGCTACCATCATGCTTGCACCAGAAAGAAAGGGTGATGAGGCCAATATACAATTAACTTCCTTAATAAGCGTAAAAGAAAATCTTCTTCTGTGTAATGTGAAGCGAGGATGCTGAAAAACATTAGAATTGAAGTAATGGAACCGGAAAAATGTGCGAGCATATCTTAAATTGCTAAAATTATGAAAGATGGTTGATCCAAGAAACTATTTCTCCATCTTTCACTAAATTCCTTGTTTACATAATTCGGAAAATTCATCAATCTCTACTCATTATTTCTTGCAATAATTTTATTATCTTGATTGATTATTAGACTCAAAGTAGTTAATTAGACAAACGCTTATTTAGTCATTATTTTTTTTTAAATGTATATATTAATTTTAATTGTAACATAACACAATAGGATTATTTTGGGACGTTTTGAAAACTAAGCGGATATTTAATCTAAAATATAGAAACTAAAAAAATAATTACCTTAATAAACATTCAAAATATTTTAATACGAATAATTGTCATTGTTCCATTGTATTAAAGCCAAGTGTTTTTCTCTCTTTTTTCCTTTTTTCTTTTTCTACTTTCATTATTTTATTCGTGACCTTGGCGTTAATTGTCCATGATAGACTTTTACAAGAGGTAATACAAAAATCAATGTCCGTCGGTTGACTTGCTAAAATCCTTGTGTTCGTATATTTGCTACTTTAGGCCTATTATGGGTCGGTTTGTCTGCTAATGTACGCCGTGGGTCCCTTTTTTGCTAATAAGCGCTGGTGATCGGTCGGTTAATATGCTAGTGTACGCCTAAACGTGCTGGTATACGCCCCATTGGTCAGCCAAATGAATGTCCGTTCGGTTGACTTGCTAATATATTCGTGTCTGTATGTTTGCTAATGTAGGCTATGATAGGTCGGTTAATTTGCTAATGTATACCGTGGGTCCCCATTTTGCTAACAGACGCCAGCGATCAGTCGGTTAATCTGCTAATGTACGCCCAAATGTGCTAGTGTGAGCCAGATAAAATTGCACTTTTAAAAGACTCGTGCACCTAAGGAAGAAACGAATAAGCAGCCAGCTAGCTCTTCATCATTTCATGGAGGAACTTGAAGAGTTGCGTTACGATATCCATATGATACAAAGCTGCCACTTCCATCTTCATCATCATCATCACTTCAATTCTTCAAGGTACACTTTAATTTACTACAGTTTTAATTTCTCCTTTTTTAAAATTTAAAAAAATATTAAAGTTGTTTTAAAAAAATTAAAATTAAAAACAAACTCAATCCCCACTCACAAGCTGACCAAAAGTCCCTTGCCATTTCGTCTTCTCTTCTTTTTTAATATCTTTTTTGTTAATTGCTTTAGTATTAATATCATCATAAGGCTAATGTTAAGTTACATGCATAAACAAAGGAATAAATAGTGGCCCAAATAAAGTTTACCGAACAATTAAATAACTCTTCAATTTAATTACACATCTTTAGAGGGATCCTCATCATAAACATTGACTATTTTAAAAATTTTTGGGAGTAATTTCATGTTAACAAAGGAATAAATAGTGGCCCAAATGAAGTTTACCGAACAATTAAATAACTCTTCAATTTAATTACACATCTTTGCTCCCTAGTTCCCTCTCTTATTGGTATTTTGCCTTTGCTAACAATTATCGATGTGTATTGATGATTTTTTACAGCGGTGAAAAATATGTATCCTCAATTTCATACAATAAAATTTTCGGATATCTCATTCCAACACTTGTCACAATTGTGGGTGCAAATGTGCAAGGGACAACTAAGCCATTAATCGAGACCCATAAAGTAAGCTTGTGTACTTTTCTGCTGGCCACAAATTTCTATTGTATTGCACTTGCAGCTGATTACAAATGTCAACGTAATCAAGCAAATTCCTCACAATTTTGGGGCCTTATTATCGTTATCTTTGGATCTCTTTCTGCTGTCTCATTGATCTCCACATTTGTTCCACACTCAATTGGTGATACCATTTTATACATTTTCTGGATTAGCGCTGCTATTATCATTACTGTACATCAGTGTGGGAGATTTTTTATGGATGCTTGTCATTGGCTTTATCAAAAAATCTTGAAGCCAATTTTCTTAAGCATCTTGAATTGGTATCGAGCTAATGATGACAGCATCTCTTCGACAGGGCGGCCACAGGCACCGGTTTAACGGGGGCCATGAAATATATATTTGAGTTTATATGTTGAATTGTTATCTCAAATTTGAGGCCGAAGCACAATGTCGTTTGTCTTGTGGAGGGCTCGCTAGTTCGTCGTTTGTTTGTAAACAATCCATCCGTCTTCTTTCAAATTTGTGCAAAATGATGTTGTCGTTTTACCAACCTAGGTGTTGCAATTGCATGCAAATTGGATCATTCTTGATCGTTGGAGTGATCTAAGACTGCAGTATTAGGCCCAAACAGAAAGGCTGGGGACGAGCCCAAACCTGCTGGCCCAAATCAGTTAGCATTCGTTGCATATGTAGTTATAAAGGGTTATTTGACTTTGATGTAAAAAATTATTTAATTTCGCTGTAGCCTCCTTTTTATTTTTCTTTTTTGATGTTGCACGGACGTCCCGTGCGGAAAATTTTACAACATTTAATTATCTGTGCAATTGGAGAAGAGGTAAAATTAGAAAGATAAATTCTCAGTTACTCTTCAGTTAATTATCAAGTTAATTCTCGTACTTTAAATAATTACTTAAAAGCTTTTCTCCTCTCGTTATTTCTTTAACTATTGAATCAATAACATAAATAGTGATCAAACATAAAAATAAAAATTATGAGTCAACTTTATTGGTTTCTTGGATTAGATCATATCAGACTGAATAATAAATAATATTTTCTTTTGTTTGTCATAGTTATTCATGATTATGTTAAACTTAATTTAATAAACTAAAATAACTATTTAAATAGAGTAGCATAAGTGTCTTGAAATTATACTACTAATTGTTGAATTTAATATTTAATATTATTGTAAATTAATAACTGAATAATTTTGTTTTTAACAGTCAGAACTGATTCAATATTATTGTAAATCAATAACTGAATAATTTTGTTTTTAACAGTCAGAACTGATTCAATATTATTGTAAATCAATAACTGAATAATTTTTGTTTTTAACAGTCAGAACTGATTTAATGTATCATTGAAAAAAAAAATTGATAGTAATCTTAAATAAAATACATGTTAAAATAAGTTCATGAACAAATTTTGATATTTAATATAAGATAAAATTCTAGTTTAAATAAATTAGGCAATCAATTTTTTTAAATTTAATTAATAATATATATTAAATTAAATAAAAAGGGAAGACAGGTAAAAAGGATTATACCCTAAACTCATGATTAAATTTGGATTAAATAGCTAGCGCTGACTGCCAAACACGACTTAGCCCTTAAGTGGAGGAGGACTGGAGGAGGATGCATCTTCGCATTCAACAGCACGTTAATCCCTCAAGGTAAGTAAACTTTCCTTTGCATTTTTTTCACTTTGGTTTGTTTAATATGTCTGTTTTGAATTGTTTTTCGGAGCTAGTCTTGAATCATGTTACGCTGCGGTCCTTTGAGAATGAATGAACGAAGCTAAATTACATTCTTAATTTCGTTTCCCCATAACAAAGACCATAATCTTAGTTATCAGCATATTGTGAATTTGTGATCTAGCTTGAGAGTAAAGGCTTGAACCTGAGGGTGCCCGGTTAGAATAGTGTATGAGGTCTGTTCATGCATTAACAAATAACAAACGTTAAGTTAAATTTCCAAAGATCGTAGCCTTTTTAAGTCCAGTAAGCTCATTTCTCTCCTTTTGGGTTTTGTAGAATTAATAATTTTCTCCTTTCCTTTTAATTCAGCCCACTAATATAAAAGAGGTTCGTATGCTGCTGTGGTTTATGTTGCTGTTGTTGTTCCTGCTCTGTTTCTCCAGAGCATGATGAATAATATTATTTAGTTATTATAATGATAATAATATGAAGCAATATCAGATTCAGATACGCCTCCGGATGATTGATAGAAGATAAACCAACACCCTTTAATCAAGAAATAGCACAAAAAATTAATCAAGATTAAACACAACAACTGATCAATTCCAGAAAATGCACTCAACAGAACACAAAACAAGCTTCTGACTTTAACAAACATGGTTCGCTACCATTGTTCCAGAGGAAAGTGTGGACGGCATAAATAAATTTTGATGGTTTTGCAGTGATCATAATTTTTCATTCCCCCAATTTTGAACTCAAACAAATAACCCTTAGCTTATAACATCCCTTTCCCTCTCTTTACTGCTGCTTCTGCTAACCTCTCCAAATACCCATATTGATGGTTTTGCAGTGATGGCAATTTCATTTCCTCAATTCCGTACTAAAAAATTTCCAAATATCTAATCTTGACTATTGTTGTTGTTGTGGGTGCAAATCTTCAGGGCACAACAAAGCTGTTGATGGAGACTCATAGAGTAAGTTTGTGTGTGTTTCTTACAACTATAATCATCCACTATATTACATTTGTAGCTGATCAGAAATCTCAACGCAATCAAGCAAATCCTTCGCAGTTCTAGAGCCTTATTGCTATTATCTCTGGATCTCTTTCTGCAATCTTATTGGTCTCCACATTTTTCACTCATTCAGTTGTTGAAATCATTTGCTTCATTGCATTGGGTTGCGCTATTATCATTATTGTGTGTCAATATGGCAACATGTTTATATATGTTTGTCGTTGGATTTACCACGAAATTTTGAGGCCATTTTTCTTCAACGCCATAGTTTCGAGCTAACATTCATCTATCCAATGGCTAGTAGTGCAAATGTAAGAGTTTAAAAATTTACAGTATAAAATTATATTTAAAGAAATTGTGAATTCAAGGGAGAGTGTTGTAAATATTGTAGAATCTGAAGATATGAATTCCACATTTATAAACAAATGAAAATGACACCTTTCACCGCATTGTTTTATATAAACATGAGCATTACCTAGGTTTTGTAGTATAGAGAAAAATGAAGTGAACAAGAAGAAGCCGAAGTTCTTCTCTCTGCTAAATTCTCTTCTTTCTTTCTTCATATGTTTCTTTATTTCTTTTATTAATTCATTTCATTAGCTAATTAATCTATTTTATATGGATATGTAAATTTGTCGCAAAATTTTTAATTTACCGGGGGGAGGGGGGGGGGGGGTTGTAAATTATAAAATGTTAAGACAAAGTAAAAGAACTATACCTAATTAAAGACGAAGGCAAAGGATTTGTTTTGGGCCTTTGGAACCATGAGTTATTTTATTATTTTTCAGATTTTTTCCCCCCCTGAGTTTTTATCTTTCATTCTAGAACATTTCACTATCATTTTTGTTGTTTTCGTTATTTCAAGTATTATAATTTTACTAGATATTCTTTTATGTTAAATAATTTAGAATTTACTTTTTTCGGCGAATTTGTGTATTAGAATTTAACATAGAAGAGGGTAAACCTTAGTTACGAGACTGTCCATTAATTTGGTAAATTGTTCTCTTTCAATTCGTGCATCGATATTTCTTTGCTTATGTTTTGTGTTATTAGAATAACCTTGAGGCAGCCATGTTCAAAGGTTTAAAGGCTTGATTAGCCCATGTTAAGTTGTTTAGGGTCGAGAGCATTATAGTTGTATTAGATTTTATAGAGTGGCATGCATTTGTAAATTTGATAAAAGTGATGAAGGTAATTTAATCTAAAAATAAAGTGTTTGGTTAGTTATAATAAAAAAAATTATGTGGGTTAAATTCAAAAATTATAAAAGATTTAAGACTATTCTTGTAAATTTTCTTTATATTTCCTATTAAGCTTATTTTATCTTCTTTTGGGGTTGTAGACTCAATCTTTTCTCCTTTCTTTTTTATTTTATTTTTTCTGTTTTGGAAGAGCATGATGATGATGATGATAATAATAATTGCTAGATGATCAATCAACACCCTTTAATCAAGAAATCACACAAGTAATCAAGATTGGATCAAAGAAGCAAGATTAATCATAGCAAAATGACCGTTGCAGAAAATGCATACAACAAAACAGAGCACAAGCTACTAAATTAACAATAAAGAGCAACGAACACTAAACCTTCCAATACTAGAGAAAAGGACCAGAACACTCGACCTGTTTAAAAGATTTGCAATGAGTCATTAGACACTCTCTAAATCCCCATTTTGATCAAATTAGAAGGATTGTAAGTAGCTCTGTTAACCGGCAGATAACCCAGCCTGGTCGGTGAAAGTCAAAGCTGCTACTGTAACCAACTTGCTTTGAGTGATAGAGTGATTCTTTAATTGATATATTTAATAATTGCAAAATCTTCTTTAGGTGACATAGGACCCTACCTTTATTGAATACTATAATATTTTTCCTTAAATATGAGACGCTAACCCATGAAATTCTAAGGTTGAAACTTAAAGAAAAATAATATTTTTTAAAAAATTATAAAGAGACAAAACGTAGATAAAAGAGCAATGATATTTAACCCACTCGTTTTATCTCATTGTGCTCCCATATCTTAAATTAATTCATTGTTTTAAATTACCTTAGTTAGAATTTTTTTTTAAAAAAGAGATAAAAAATAATTTTTTTTCTCCCTCATATGCTTTCTCTGTCTTTATCTAGCATCATCTTCACTCAACATCTATTTTCATCATCATCATCACTGCCATCACATCACATCTTGATCACCATTAATCAGAGACTGACTGCAACGCATGAATTTTTTTTTTTTATAAAAGCAACCACAACAATAACCAATGAAAGAAATAAGTTCATTATTCAACAATTCAAATAACAAAATGTCTAATTGCTGAGTTTGTTACATGCCATCAAAATTGTTTGGGAGAAATACGTCGACGAGACCAGGAATGGTGAGCAGATATCGATGCGAGTTAAAAAGCCTGCGCAACAGGCAGAAATATCCCGCCCACGAGCACGTCATCCGCGAATTTCCCGTAAGAGGTATAAGGCCATTCCGCCAGAGGTCGAGAGGCGAGGGCCGGTCGGGCAAGACATGCTCTCCAGAATCTAGCCACGACCACGCTTTCCCAAACCACGGCGAACACGCAAGATCCCACGCTTGCATGAGTCCCATACCGTCCCCAAAAAGCGGAAACAAGATCTCATGAACCACGCTTTCCCCTGAACCGTGGCGTAACACGCAAGATCCCACGTTTGCCCATAACGCAGCAGTCAGAGTCCCATACCGTCTCGAAAAAGGCGGAAAACTGGGATTCAGAGGAAGCCTATAAAAAGGTAGCCAACGAGGTAAAAAGTTTTAGCATTTTTTGAGATTAGAAAAGAAATTCAAAAGAAGAGAAAACCACGAAAAAGCCATAAGATTTGTGGCAAGCGTTCCCCGAACCTTCATATCTGACTTGAGCGTCGGAGGGTTTGCGCCGGGAAAACAACCGGCGTCTGTGTGTGCAGGAATCTCTGGAGAAGAAGCCTTACGAGGAGACCTCCTGGTCGTGATGAAGTTGATCGAGCAGAGATCCTGGTCGTAGAACGAGGAGAACCGGAATCCCGCATCAACATTTTTGGCGTCGTCTGTGGGGAGCGAAGCAAAAAGCTTCTGTTGATAGCAAGAAGAGGGGTGAAGCAAGTGAAAAGCGATGGAGACAGGAGGAAGTAGTGCACAAGGGGGTGATAGGAGGCTTAACGATTCCGTGACACTGAGGGAGATAGTCAGTGAGGCACGGGAAAAAGTCATGTTCGACCGGATGGAACGGATGGAAAGATGGAGACCTTGACAACCATCCTGCATGAGTGAGCGGCGAAGGGTAACCCAAGAGGAAGGGTGAGAGGCGGTGGAGTGGCACCAGTCCCGATAGTGCGGGAGAAGTCAAACCACCGGGAGATTTGGTGGTGAGAGAGGTAACGCATCTGGGGAGAATTTCATAGAGAAGAGAGCAGGTGACGAGGACGACGGGGTGGTGAATGCAGAGAAACAGAGTTGAGGCAACACTTGCATGATGTAGAGCAAGAGCGGGATCAAGTTGCACGTGACCACGTGCAAAAGGAGGAAGTGCGCAGACTAGCGCAGATAATTGACGACATGTAAGGAAGGAACAGAGCCCCTGGTTGGAGGATAATGCTGGACGGAGAATCACCGCTCGCAGCAGAGATCATGAGGGCAGTTATTCCGAGAGATTTCCGCCTCCCACCTCGTACTGGGAAGAACTGATCCGCTGGTGCACATAGAGCGCTTCAACGACATAACTGGGGTACAAGGATTATCTCAATCCCAAAGGTGCAGGGTGTTCCCACTATCCCTTGAGGGACGTGCACGAGAATGGTACAGGAAACTTCCTCGGGGCAGCATTAAAACCTTCGAGATGTGCCAGAATTCATTTAGTGGGGCAATGGCACCGGAAGATGACATGATGGAGCTGAAAAGCATGAAACAGGGGGAGCAAGAAACCCTTCGAGAATTCATCAAGAGGTTTCATCGGGCTGTCCTCGACTTGGGAGCCTTCAACCACCCTCAGGCGTTAAGGGGATTGAAAGAAGGGGTGAAGATAGGAAGGCTGTGGTACAATTTGAGAAGCCCAGCTATTCAAACGTATGCAGCCGCATACGAACAGGCTAAGAGAGACATCGAGATTGAAGAGGAGAAGGCTGCGCGGATTAAGACAGACCAGTTAGAAGGGTTGGGGAGGAAAGAGAAGAAAGCATTACCGGGGAATGGGCCGATCAGGAGGAGGGACCACCAGGCCTCCGGTAGTGGAGCAGGAGGTCGGGTAGCCACCCGGCCACCACAGATCGCAGGGCGCAACCTCCTCGTTCCCCAGCTAGGGAGCCTTGGAGAAGGCATGAGTCGGCATCTGGTGGTCTTCATCAACATCCCCACGGTAGTAGAGCGAGCAGACCAGAAGTACTTCCACCGCCCCCAACTCAGAGCGGGGCAAACAGAGAAAGAGCAGTGCACCTGCTCGACCAGAACCCGGACTATGGGCGGTACACTTCCTTGAAGATGTCCCTGGATGAGGTGTACGAGGCCATAAAGGATCGAGGGCTGCTGCACCTCCCTACACCAATAACAAAGCTACCCAACAGGAGGGATAGAGGACGTTATTGTAAGTTCCATGGCACTCATGGCCATACCACAGCAGAGTGTAGAGATCTCAAGACCCAGGTCGAAGATTTGGTGAGAAATCGGTACCTGGACGAGTTTATGGATGGGACTTTCCCGATGGTGGCCACAACAGGTGAAGGGGAGCAGAGTGGTAGAAACTTGAGGCGCGAGCAGCCCGCAGTAAGGGTGATAGCTGGGGGCCCAACATTGGCCGGAGATTCCAACAGATCGAGAAAAAATTATGCTAGGTACGCCATGACCGAAAGAGGTACTCTTGACACTCCAAAGCAAGGGTCAGGCAAGTGCCAATCATGTGGACGGATGAGGATGAGGAAGGGATTCTATACCCCCACGAGGATGCTTTAGTCATCAAGGCTACTGTCGCTAGCAAGAAGTTTGACCGGATACTGATTGATACAGGGAGCTCAGTTGATGTGTTATTTAAGTCAACCCTGGAAGAGAGATGGGAATAAGGAAGTTGGAATACACCAATACCTCCTTGAAGGGGTTCGGAGGAGGGAAGCTGGTCCCTCTGGGCGTGGTCGAGCTGCCTATCACAATTGGGAGCTCCCCGACGGAAAGAACAATGATACTGGACTTTGTCGTAGTGGATGAGGAAAGTCCTTACCAGATGATCCTAGGTCGGCCATTTTTAAGGATGAGCAAAGCGGTGTTGTCAAACCATTATCTGGCTCTGAAGTACCGGGTGAATGGGGTAGTAGGAGTGGTATGAGGAGACCAGAGGATCGCAAGAAGCTGCTACTCCTCGGCGTGGAAGCAATGCATATAACATCCTCGATACCCGAGTGGAAAACAAGAAGCGGCAGAACTGTAGAGGATCGAAGCACAGGGACCGAGAACCGGAAAGACGATCAGAATCGGGTCGAGACTTAAGGGAGAGCAAAAGCATGAGTTGGTGAAATGCTTACGTGCTCATGATGTGTTTGCTTGGACACATGAAGACATGCCGGATTGACCACGAGGTAGCATGTCATGGCGCAATAAAGAAAGGTGCTCGGGCGTAAGAAGAGGAGGTGCTTCAACCAGGAGAGGTATGAGGTTATAAATGGCGAGGTGGAGAAGCTCTTGAGAGCAGGGTTCATTCGGGAAGTCAGTTACCCTGAGTGGATATCGAATGTGGTGTTGGTAAAGAAGGCAAACGGCAAGTGGAGGATGTGTGTGGATTTCACAGACCTCAATAAGGCGTGCCCAAAAGACAGCTTCCCTTTACCAAAGATCGATCAGCTAGTAGATTCAACGGCTGGACATGGTCTGCTTAGCTTCATGGACGCGTTCTCGGGATACAACCAGATCCCCATGTACGAGCGGGATGAGGAGAGCACGGCTTTCATCACTAACCAAGGTTTGTTATGTTACAGGGTAATGCCATTCGGTCTCAAAAATGCTGGGGCCACCTATCAAAGGCTGGTGAACAAAGTCTTTAAGCCATTGATTGGGAAAACCATGGAGGTGTACGTGGATGACATGATCACCAAGTCCAAAATCCCGAAGGAACATGTCAGACACCTCGAGGAGACATTCGAGCTTTTGAGGAAGTATAAGATGAAGCTCAACCCGGAGAAGTGTGCTTTTGGGGTCGAGTCAGGGAAATTCCTTGGATTCATGGTGAGCCATAGGGGGATTGAAGCAAATCCCGAGAAAATCCAGGCGATTGTGCAAATGACGTCTCCTCGTAACCTGAAGGAGATGCAGAGCCTCACGGGGAGGTTGGCGGCGTTGAGCAGATTCATATCCAAGGCTACAGATAAGTGTCAGCCATTCTTTCAAGTGATAAGGAGGGGAAAGAAAACAGAATGGACCCCAGAATGCGAGGAAGCCTTCCGGAACTTGAAGCAATACTTGCAGCAAGCTCCGCTGTTGTCCACACCGAGGGATGGGGACAAGTTGTACCTGTATTTGGCGGTATCGGATCGGGCCGCCAGTTCTGTTCTGGTGAGAGAGGAAGAAGGAGTTCAGTATCCGATATACTACACCAGCAAGGCCCTGCTCGACGCTGAGACCAGATACCCACCGTTGGAGAAATGTGCACTTGCCCTTGTGGTTGCTGCTCGGAAGTTGAGGCCATATTTTCAAGCATTCCCGGTCTCGGTAATAACAAACCAACAATTGCGTCAAACTCTGCACAAGCCAGATGCCTCTGGTCGGCTCGTCAAGTGGGCTGTAGAGCTGAGCGAGTTCGACATAGACTATAAACCCCGCGCAGCGATAAAAGCCCAGGCAATGGCCGATTTCGTAAATTCGAGCCCGAAGTATGCTTAGATCAACAAGATGCAGTTATAGGCAATGACGAAACTCAAGTATGGCAGATGTCTGTGGATGGGTCATCAGGGGAGCGGGGTTCAGGAGCAGGGATTGTCTTGGAAGGCCCAGAGGGGGAGGAGATCTCTTATGCTGTAAAGTTGGAATTTGCGACAAAATAACCAGTATGAAGCCTTGATAGCAGTGCAGGAATTGGCTAAAGCGACAGAGTTAAGATCGATTCAGTGGTTGCGAATCATGTCAGTGAAAGATTCCAACCAAGAGAGGAGAAGATGGAGCAGTACCTGAAGGTAGTCAGGCAGATGATGGGGAAGTTCGAAGAAGTGGAGGTGGTACAAATCCCCAGGGAGCAGAATAGTCGAGCAGACATTTTGGCTAGGATTAGATGGCACCCAAAAATGCCAAAGTCGGTCCAGGTGAAGTCCAGTATCGATCGAATTTGGGGGTGTTGCTGATAGAACAAAAATGCTCGTGGAGGGATCCGATAGTTTCATACCTTAGAGTCTGGGTATTACCACCAGATAAGTGCGAGCCGAGCCTCGAGATACCACGATGATTGATGGGCGTATCGGCGAGGATATACACTCCCCTTCGGTGTCGGATGAGGGCGCGGATTACGTCGAGAGAAGTACATGAAGGAATTTGCGGAAATCATTACGGGAGGTCCTGCCCATGGTTCTAAGGCGAGGATATTTCGGCCGACAATGCACCGGATGCGCAGAAGACCAGGAGTTGTGCAAGCTGCCAGAGTTTTGCAAATTTCTCTAACCAACCACCGGAGAAGCTCACCTCCATGACCTCACCCTGGCCATTTGCTCAATGGGGAATTGATCTGATCGGCCCATTGCCAAAGGCACGAGGAAGCACATGCGATAATTGCTATAGAGTACTTCACGAAATGGATAGAGGTAGTAGCCCTTAGCAGGATCAAGGAGAAGAATACAAGTGACTTCGTGTGGAGAAACCTGGTCTGTCGATACGGGATCCCTTATGCCTTGGTAACGGATAATGGCAGGCAGTTCGTTAATCACAGGATTTCGCGAACCTCGGATAGAAGTATTGCTCGCTGTTCACCTCAATCGAATGGACAAGTAGAAGCACCATCAAGAGGCTTTTGAAAACCGGCTTGGAGCAAAAGGCGTGGGTTGTGTCGGGTGTGCTATGGGCATACAAAACCCACAAAACCGGGAGACACCGCTTTGGCTTTCGAACATGAAGCGGTCGTCTGAGATAGGAAACGACCACACGAGTCATTTGAGCGAGAGCAGCGAATATGTTTGAATCTTGATCCGCTAACGGAAAGGAGGAGAAAGCGGCGATCGATCATTTACCAGAGGTTGCTCGTATTATAACCGGAAGGTGAACATACGGTTCGGAGGAGTGCGAGAAGAGTGAATCAGAGCACCAAAGATTCGACTCAAGGAGTGCTGGGACCGAATTGGGAAGGGCCATATAGAGTCAAGCAGATAGCGGGACCCGGAGCTTACAAGCTGGTTCGCACGGACGGCCACGAGGTGAAACGCCCATGGAACGCAGCACACCTCCGAAAATACTTCCAGTAAGACTTGTTCACATTTGGAAGCTATTTTTGCTCATGTTCATTATCGTTTATCTTTCACGCTTTATGTCCAAACAATTTCATGTAAGTCGAATCCTGCCATTAATGGAACGTCGAGGAATTTCTTTCGCTTGAAACCGAGAAAATTCCCAAAGGCATGCAAAGGCTCGACCAAGTCTCAAAGCCTGTTTATGGCGAGACAGAAGCCAAGCGTGCCAGGATCTGCTCGGCCACGAGAAGGCAGCAGAATCCCAAGCTTTGAAGAAATCAGCTAAGGCATGCAAAGGCTCACCAAGTCTCAAAGCCTGTTTATGGCGAGACAGAAGCCAAGCGTGCCAGGATCTGCTCGGCCACGAGAAGGCAGCAGAATCCCAAGCTTTGAAGAAATCAGCTAAGGCATGCAAAGGCTCACCAAGTCTCAAAGCTCGCGATGGCGAGACAAGCCAGGATCTCGGCCACGAATCCCAAGCTTTGAAGAAATCAAAGGCATGCAAAGGCTCACCAAGTCTCAAAGCCTGTTTATGGCGAGACGAAGCCAAGCATGCGGGATCTGCTGGCCACGAGGCGTGAGAATCCCAAGCTTTGAAGAAATCATCCAAGGCACGCAAAGGCTCGGCAAAGTCTCAAAGCCTGATTATGGCGAGACCGAAGGCGTGCGAGGATCCCGCGCGGCGAATCCCAAGCATCGAAGAATTCACCAAGGCATGCAAAGGCTCGTCAAGTCTCAAAGCCTTTTTTATGGCGAGGCGAAGCCAGCGTGCGAGATCTGGCCGCGCGGCGAGAATCCCAATCATCGAAATATCTTAAGGCATGTAAAGGCTCATCAAGTCTCAAAGCTTTTATGGCGAGAGCCAAGCGTGCCGGGATCTGCCGCGCGGCGTCCCAATCATCGAAATATCTTAAGGCATGTAAAGGCTCATCAAGTCTCAAAGCTTTTTTATGGCCGAGAAGTATGCGCTCGACCGCACAAAAGTAGAATCCCAAGCATTGAAGAATCTTAAGGCATTTGGCAAAACCATATACCAGCCGACCGGATAAAGGCGAGCATACTCTCAGCGGAAAAATAACTCGTAATTACAACACAAGAGAGTGATCAAAAACATTTCTATTAATTTGTTAATAATTAACAAGCGAGATAATCTTCACAAACATTGTTCACAATACAAAAACATGTTTAAGAAGACGGTGGGTCCAAGGGTCCACCTCAGTCTTTGGGGAGTATCTCCGCTCTCGCACCAAAGGGGAGGAGAGTTTTCCTCCTCTATCACCATTGGCGCGCTCTTGGCATCCTCCTTGCCCTCCTCGTCCATATGTTGGGCGACACCAAGGTCGTCCCATCTTTAGATCGATGCTTTAGGACGGCCATGATGCGGCGATAGAATGCCGAAGTCCACGGTCGTCTTGGTTGTCACCTCCTTCTCCATGTTCTCGACTTGAACTTGGGAATCGGCGAGGATTCGAGCCTCGTACATAGCTTTCTGCCTTTGCAGATCCTCCATGACCTTGGTCAGCTCCTCCTCGAGGGTAATGGCTTTTGCTTGAGCAAGAGATTCTTGCTCTATCAGCTTGAGGTTCTCAACGTTTAGCTCCCCCGCTTTCTTCTCGGCAACGTCAGCTCATTGAATGTCCTCCTTCATCTTCCTGTCGTAACGGCCAACCTTGGCCTTATAGTAGGTGGTCATGCAGCTGAGATGGAAAGCGCTATACTGCATGGCTCCCACCAGCTCAGGGTACAACCGTCAAAGTCCTCCAGGTCCTTCTTGCTCACGAGTTTAGACAACTCATTGAGATAGGGGACCAAGTGTTCTGCTCGGCTGTCAGGTAAGCGAGACCGAGGTGCGACAGGTTGAGAAGAGGAAGCGAGGATCGCTCCACTAGATTCCCGACTTTAGCGGGAGGAAGAGCTGCGGGAGGAACTGCCGCACGATGTTCTTTCGCTCAGGGAGCATCTTTGTTCGTCCCGCTTGGTTGTCGGAGGCGAGAACGCGTTTCTGGTGAGCTCCAATCACCGTCCATCCTATGGCCGGGGCACGAGACTCGAAAGCGAGGTTGTAGGTGGTTAACAGCTCTCGACTCGAGCAGGAATTGACCAATACGGCCTCGACCCGTTTGAGCTGGTCAGGCTTGAGCGGGAAATGAACACCCCAAGAAACTACAGCACAAACAGACACTTGGTTAGAGACAAACCAATACAGCAAGAACAATTATGGATACAAGACATCTAAAGCGAGCAGTGAAAGGGTGGGACGCGACAATCCTTCCATTTGTGCAACTTGACCCCAAGGACCCCCAGCAAAAAAGAATTTCCTCTTCCAAGTCCCACCACCAGTTGGAAGATCAGTTATGGGTTTCCTGCTCTTAGTACTAGATTGGAAGTAGTACCAGCCGGCATCTTTAGGGCTGCTCTTCAGCTGGTACAAGTGCTTCACCTCATCTACCGTGGGTTCGCTTTGGCAACATCTGTCCCACAATATGAACAGACCAGAGAGCACTCTCCACCCATTGGGGTTCAGCTGACCAGAGGCAGTTGCTTGATTAAGTATACTGGGCAAAGTAGGGTTATAAGGGACACCTTAGCCCAAACTTAAAGCTTTCAAAGCGAGGTAACGTATCCCCAGGGAGGCTAGGTGTATCCTTCTTTCCTGGGATCTTGAGAGGAATTTCACCAGGAATGCTATACCTAAGCCGGAGGTCATCCAGCTCGTTGAATGTGGTCGTGCAGGTCATGTAATCAATAGCGCAATCCCGCGACGAGGATCTACCACCTACGCCCCTCTGGTCGCGCCGCTCCTGGTGAAGATCCTTCACCAGAATCACCTCCTTGCCCTTCACTTAAGGTGTCTTAGAGCCGAAGGTCCCTCTTGGCAAAGACTACTTCCGCTCGTGGAGGTCGTTTGGGGGACATCCTCCTAGCGCTAGTCCCGACACTAGACTAGTGGGTTCTAAGGGACCCGGGGTCAAAAGCGAATCAGGCAAGAAACCTAGTTCGTCGTCACCAATCTCAACGACTTTCTCCTTACCCTTGACATATCCTAAGCTCTAACCACAACACCACCAACTACTACCCAAACAGAAGAGAAATTATCTACAACTATCCGAGACCAGGAGATAGAAGAAATACCTGAAGTAATGGTTCAGTCGGTGAAAGTCAGAGATGAAGGCCTTTTATGCCGGAACTTCTTTGCCGGAGAGACAGAGACGGAGACGGAGTGAATGATGAATATGCCGTTCGAGAGGATTTGATTTTCCTAATGAGGACGGACTCTTGGGTTGCCAGCATGTAACAGGGCCGAATCCCGAGGTTCTCATAACCGTCGGTTTGAAATTCAAATGGAGGATTTCGCCACGTCACCTCGTCAATTAAATGCGACATGACTCTTGGCAGCCTTTTCCAATCCCACGCGAGCGAGTACTATCGAGTTTCTACTGCTGGTCCACTACATTACCCAACACCAGAAACTGGGGGACCGGTGTTTGGGAGAAATACGTCGACGAGACCAGGAATGGTGAGCAGATATCGATGGCGAGTTACGCGAACCGGTGTGTTCCGTAAAAGCACAGTGCGCGGGAACAGGAGAAATATCTGCTCGTCCACGAGCACGTCATCCGCGAGGCCAATTTCACCGTAAGAGGTATAAGGCCATTCCGGCTAGAGGTCGAGGCGAGGAGACCCGGCAGGGCAAGACATGCTCTCGGCGAGAATCTAGCCACGGCCACGCTTTCCCGAACCACGGCGGAACACGCAAGATCCCACGTTTGCCCATGCAGTCCCATACCGTCCCCCAGCGGAAACAAGATCTCACGAAACCACGACCACGCTTTCCGAACCGTGGCGTAACACGCAAGATCCCACGTTTGCCTATAACGCAGAGTCCCATACCGTCTCGCGGCGGGATTCAGAGGAAGCCTATAAAAAGGTAGCCAACGAGGTAAAAAGTTTAGCATTTTTTGGAGATTAGAAAAGAAATTCAAAAGAAGAGAAAACCACGAAAAAGCCATAAGATTTGTGGCAAGCGTTCCCCGAACCTTCATATCTGACTTGAGCGTCGGAGGGTTTGCAAAAACAACCGCTCGACTTGTGTGCGGGAATCTGGAGAAGAAGCCTTACGAGGAGACCTCCTGGTCGTGATGAAGTTGATCGAGCAGAGATCCTGGTCGTAGAACGAGGAGAACCGGAATCCCGCATCAACAAAAATCAAAATAGGCGGCCTCAAAGTCGAGCACTCAAAATTATCTCATCCTACAAAAAGTATTCAGCCCTGACGATGCTTAGTTTTGCAAAATTAACCCCTTGTTTTGTATCTAAGCCGCCGCGGTAGATGGTTTTGAAGCAGCAGGGAGCTTGGATCTCTTCTTTGCCAAACTCTCACTACAATGCTCACGTTGTTCCTTCAACTCGACAATTTCAATTTGAGATTTTTTTGAAGGATTAACTTTCAAGATAGTGATATGGAAGAGGAGAATTTCATGAGCTTGTAAGAGAAAAAAATAATAAAAAAATATTTTTTATATTTTTAACAAGGGTAAATTTTAAAATAATTAGGATAAATTGAACTGCTACTATGGCTAATTGAAATGACATTGCAATTGACATTGTCTTTCACAACATGACAAATTTTTGGTGAGATATGAGAGAATTGTAAAAAATTCACACCGCGTGAGAGTTTTTGGTGTGATGTGGGAAGACTGTCAAAAGATCACACCACGAGAAACTAATGATAGACCTAATTTCATTGTCGGTTCTCTGTTTATTTACTTAATATTGATATGTTATTGTCTTATGATGGTAAACATATAGTAATAATAAAATATTAGACAATAATACATATTGATAATGCATTGAGTTTGGGTTTGATTTTTGAAAAACTATTTGAGTATCACCTACACTTAAGATATTTATGTGAATGTATTTTAATATTATCAAAATCTATTTAATTGCTTTTTATATTTCACACATTACATGTTAGATTTGTTTAAATTTTAAGTTGTAGCTAATAAATATTTATGTTTTGAAAGTCGAATCCAATAGCTACAAAAGCTGCGATAATGGTGCTATATATAGTTTCTAAGAATACAAGGATAAGCTGGATAATTAACTTAAATTGTAATAATTAGAACAGCAGCTATCCCTAAAATCATAATGTCAATTTTTTTAATTTTTTCACGTGATATAACCACAATTGCTACAATTTTTTTTTTTTTAATAATGATGGGAGTTATAAATTATTTATATAAATTTGCGTAGAAACTAAAGTAATATAAAAATAGCTGAATAATAATATTTGGTTCTTCAAGTGATTTTTATACGAGCCTTTCTTTTATTTAGCGACTTTAGTGCTTAAATAAACTTGTCCTTGATCTTAATTTGCTTACCCCATTTAAGCCTAAGATGACATCAACACGTTCTTTTGTGACGAAGACATCAGAGAAGACATCTCGTGTTTTATTATAACAGAAAAGAAGTGGTCCAAACGTCTATTCATTATTTATTTATTCAAGGAAAATGATATTTGGCCACCCTCAGGCCAAAGGGAAGCCAGAAACGACATGCTTAACGTGCCGTTTTTGGAACTTTAGATTTGTAGACTAAAAACAAACTTTATCATTAAAATATATTATATTAAAAAACAAACTTTACCATTAAAATATATTATATTAAAAGTAGATCTAGAAAATCTAAAAAAGCTAAATTCTTTACTACTCTCTTTCTCTCACTCAGTCACCCGCTCCCTCTCTGTCACTCAGGCCCAGAAGCTCTCTGGTCTCTGCCCCTCTCACCCACGAAGCTCGTTGCACGCCACGCCCATGAAGCTCTGTGTCACGCCACGCCCATCACCGACCGGTTGTCTCACGTCGACGACTAGCGAGATTTGGTACTACTGGTGTTCAGTTTTTTATTTTTTTCTGGATCTGAAATGTAGATTTTGTTTGTTCTTTTATTTATTAAATCTATGGGATTTGATGAAGTATGTCTATGTGGGATTTTTTTTTAATTATTATATGCTAATCTGACGAACTCTTTTGCTTTTGTTCCATGGTTTGTCATGATTTTAAAGTGTTATATTTCCAGGGTCTAGCAAGCACCATTATGTGTTTAAATTTATTTTGGGGCCTGCATGCATGCATGTTTAATTGATAGACATATCTGGGAATTATTGTTTGGTAGCTGAGAAATTAAATAGAAAATTTTTATTTAAGCTAGCTAAAGCGTTTGCTTTTCGATCTTTGTTAAGCTTATGCTGGTAGTCTAACTATTTTTTGGGTTGTTCTAATTAATTTCTATTAAGTTTAGGATGATCAATACACAAGTCATATAATAGAAAAATAGAATCCATCCTGTTCTTTTTCTCTTTATGTTGCTAATTTGTTGTTAGACCTTGATCGAAATTAATCAACCAAGACTCCCCAAGATTTATCTAAACACTTTGATACTTGATAAAGAAACACTTAAGCAATCGTAAAAGAAACAGAAATGAAGCTAAAATTGTTTGAGAGAATGAGCTGAGGAAGCAATAACAAAAGGATTATCAAGTATATATAAGTGGATTCAAAAAGAGAGAACTCAGAGGAGTCAACAGGTGCTGGAGTTGGTACATATAGACATTTGTGGGCCATTTAATCCTGTTGCTATTGGAGTTATAAGTACTTCATCACGTTCATCGATGACTTTTCTCGTTATGGTCATGTTGAACTTCTTGCTGAAAAGTTTGAATCTTTATTTGTGTTTCAAGTCTTTAAGGCTAATGTTGAGCTCCAAAAGGGCAAGAAAATTAAAGAAGTAAGATCAGACAGAGGTGGTGAGTACTATAGGCGATATGATGAAACTGGGCGTAATCCTGGACCTTTTGCTCGTTTTCTTCAGGAATGTGGAATAGAAGCCCATTATACAATGCCCGGGACTCCTGAACATAATGGAATTGCAGAAAGGAGAAATCATACCTTTCTTGACATGGTGCAGTGTATGCTGTGTAACTCCACCTTACCAGATTTTCTGTGGGGTGAAGCTTTAAGAACTGCAGCTTACATTTTGAATCAGGTACCTAGTAAATCGGTGCCCAAAACTCCTTATGAGTTGTGGTCAGGGAAGAGACCTAGTCTTCATCATTTCCATGTCTGGGGATGCAAAGCAGAAGTGAGGCCCTATAATCCACAATCGAGGAAACTTGATCCGAAAACCATTAGTGGTCATTTTATTGGCTATTGTATAGGCTCAAGGGGTTCTAGATTTTATTATTAATTCTGTACTAACACATGAGGGGTCCTGTCATTTAAGTAACTTGGGAGTTAAGCTTGGAAAAATCAGTGGCATGTGTGCAGTGCACCTCTCTCTCCCTCTTCTCTCCTGTGTGTGTGTTTGTGTGTACAGTAACTTAGAGAAGCAAAGCCGATCCGTGAACTGAAGCAAGGGAAACTGAATTCAGAAGCTAGATCAAGCAAGTAGCAATTCTCTTGAGGCTCCATAACAAGCTTTCAAGGTCGGATTCATGGGAGATCACAGTAATTTCGAAATTCCCTAAACTATGTGTTTAATTTGGAAATGCACGATTAAGGGCATAAAGTTTGTTTTTGTTTCATCAATTGGTATCAGAGCCCATGGTTATGCATTTCCTTGTAAACCATAGTTGATTTTTTGGTGAAATCTCACTCATGGAATTTTTCCTTTAATTTCGGATTTTTTAGATTTTTCGAATTTAAGCATATTTGATCAAATCGTTGTTAAATAATGCATGAGTGATGATTTTGGAGTAAAGATATAATTTTTCTGTGATTTTTGGTGGCCAAAATCGGGATGGTATGAATGAGGTTACTGTAAATTCACTGTAGCAACACTGTTGAGACATCCCAAGGTTGAAGATGACATGGTGGGATAATTTCGTTTGGATCCCTCATGTATAAGTGGAAGGATGTCCATGCACGATTAAGGGCATGGACATCCTTTTGTTATTGTTTCGAAATTCCCACTGACTCAGCATATATAAGTGGATTCAAATAATCCCATATGCGTCACATGCTCCTTAAATACTTTTGGAGCTAAAGCTTTAGTCAGTGGATCGGCTAACATGAGTTCTGTGGGGATATACTCTACTGATACACAAGATAGAGCAATTTTCTCTCTCACAAACAAGTATTTAATATCAATATGCTTGGAACGTGAGGAACTCCCTGTGTTGTGAGAAAAAGAAACAGTCGTAGAATTATCACAGTATATTTTTAATGGCCTCGGTATAAACAGGCATACCGATACACAAGATAGAGCAATTTTCTCTCTCACAAACAAGGTCCATTTATGGACTTAAACAGGCATCCAGACAGTGGTATTTGAAATTTCACGATATTGTCACCTCTTATGGGTTCCAGGAGAATGTTGTTGATCAGTGTATATACTTGAGAGTCAGTGAGAGCAAGTATATCATTTTGGTGCTTTATGTGGATGATATCTTGCTCGCTGCTAATGACACTAATGTTTTACTTGATACAAAGCAAATGTTGTCATACAGTTTTGATATGAAGGATCTTGGTGAAGCCCATTATGTATTAGGGATAGAGATTCTTCGTGACAGATCTAGAGGAATTCTAGGTTTGTCTCAAAAGACTTACATTGATCGCATTTTGAAAAAGTTCATTTTGCAGTCTTGTGCTCCTGGGAAAGCTCCAATTTCGAAAGGTGACAAAATTTCCAAGTCTATGTGTCCCGATAATGATGTAGACAAAGCTAGGATGCAAACAGTCCTGTATGCGTCCGTTGTGGGTAGCCTGTTGTGGACATGAGGACGAACACTGTTGAGACATCCCGAGGTTGAAGATGACATGGTGGGATAATTTCGTTTGGATTATTCTTAAATTTAAAATTCTGAAAAATCACCAAAATTTAAAGGATTTTGGACTAAACTGCAGAATTTTCAAAATTATGCTTACTGTTTTAAATATTAAAACTTTTGGCCCAAAGTGTAAATAAAATAAAATAAAATGTTGGGTCATAATAGAATTTACCAAAATTTAAGGGACCAACTGATCTTTTATAAAGTTGACCCTCGGTCAAGGACCATTTCGAAAAGTTTGCAAATATTTTGGGCCATAGTGACATTTCGCAAAGTTTAGGGATCCAAACAAAATTATCCCACCATGTCATCTTCAACCCTGTCTTCTGATGAATTTCATACCATTCGATTTTACCAAAATCACGGAAAAATTATATTTTTACTCCAAAATCATCACTCATGCATTATTTAACAACGATTTGATCAAATATGCTCAAATTCGAAAAGTCTGAAAAATCCGAAATTAAAGGAAAAATTTCATGAGTGAGATTTCACCAAAAAATCAACTATGGTTTACAAGGAAATGCATAACCATGGGCTCTGATACCAATTGATGAAACAAAAACAAACTTTATGCCCTTAATCGTGCATTTCCAAATTAAACACATAGTTTAGGAAATTTCAAAATTACCGTGATCTCCCATGAATCCGACCTTGAAAGCTTGTTATGGAGCCTCAAGAGAGTTGCTACTTGCTTGATCTAGCTTCTGAATTCAGTTTCCCTTGCTTCAGCTCACGGATCGGCTTTGCTTCTCTAAGTTACTGTACACACAAACACACACACGGGAGAGAAGAGGGAGAGAGAGGTGCACTGCACACATGCCACTGATTTTTCCAACAGTTAACTCCCAATGGACTGAAGTTACTTAAATACAGCGGTTGAGCGCAGGGACCCCTCATGTGTTAGTACAAAATTGCCCATCCCATTATGGGCTAAAATAACACAATTAAGGATATACTTGTCCATAATATACTATTGTATAGGATATGTCAAAATAAACTCATTAACATAATATTTGATCACTTAATAAATGAGTCTGTCAAAATTACTCAATAATATTTGACATTAGTCACGTATTAATTCGGTAAAATATAGAAAATAATTAGAATGATTTATGTCAGTCCACATAATGTGAGAAATCAATCTAACAAAAACCAGCAATCAAAGAGAAACAAAATTAAAGTGGTTCAGCCTGGAGATGGCCTACATCCACTGAAGAACAGAGCAACAATCTTTATTCAATCACCAGGAACAAGATACGAGTTTATAGATGAAGTTACACGCATCACACACACTGATCTCTTTTCTCTTAAGGCTATATATACACACTTAAGAGACCCCACCACCAGTCAGCTGTCCTCTGTAACCAAAACCCAGAATTTTCCCGCCCTTGTAACAGAATATAACAGCCCCTGAGCCACGTGTTTGTTTCACGTTTGATGAAGGCTCCAAAACGGCAACTCAGCAGGTCGTGTTGATAAGTGAAAGCATGTGACGATCACGTGCTTTACTTTTCTATAAATGGATGACCAGTTAACACTGTCAAATGGTTTCGAATCACTACAACCTACATGTCATATGCTATTACAACCACGAGCTGACATGCCGTATAACTCTCTAGAAATCAGTTAAACAACTCACACTTCAACATTTGTATTTGATTTTTATCAAATATATGTAGAAACCTAAAGGCTCGTTATACCTATTACGTTGTATTTGAGGCACGTCAGCCTGGCATATATGAACACCCAATTCCCTACTTCAATTACGCTAGAAGTTAGGAAGACTAACGTGGAAACATGTGATAAGAGTGTACAAACTGATGAAGTTAAGAATGATTGTTGGAATTTTTGAATTATTCTTTCCATTGTGTTGTGTATTTTAGGAATGGCAATTTCGTTATGCAATTTGTTTAAGTGAATAATTGTACCTGATATTTTTTGGGTTTTTGTTAATTTGGCATTTCTAAGCCATTCACGTTGCTTGAACTACTCTTGTTGTCATAAAGGTTTCATTTACGTCATAAAATACTATTTTCACAAAAACTTCACCTTCATTTTTGCTTTGGAACAATTCTTCAGTTTACGAACCTGCATGCATCATTCTTAGGTTACAAAATAAAAGAAAGATTTGTCAAAATCTGTCCTAAAAATTGACATACTCAACCTGTGAATATATGGACAAAAAACGTTCAAAATGTTTCCACAATCAATTAAGAATAAGGTACCACAATCAATTAAGAATAAGGTAACATGACACGACTCCATCGATAATTGAGCATTAGAGTAATATCATCCAACCAACTAATACACAAATCACAACTAAAATTATACAACAAAAGACTAAGTCAATGATTGAGAACCATATTAAAATTAGCACAAAATAAGAACCATATTAAATCCCAAAAAATGAAAAATTAATTAGACATAAAATATATAAATTGGATTATAACTTACAGTGTAAGAATCAAAAGGAAACGATGGATAAATATCACATTCTTATATTGGCATGTGAACACAGGTGCCTAAATAAAGAATGTATTGGCAACTTTTTAGTGACCATTAAAAATACAACAATGGCATATTTAGTGACCATTAAAAATAAAAAGAATTAAATAGTATTACATCAAAGAACACAAAACTTACTGAATCCTTGTTGCTCTCCTGTATTGAGACTATAGTATCGATCTCACAAGATAACGGTGTTTCTACGTTTAAGTTCTGCAAGTCCATTAAAAGAGAAATTAAAATTAAAATTAAATTGACTGTAGAATAATTAACTAAGTATTTTAATCTTACCTTAATTTTCTTTTTATATTTCTTCTCAACCTTTGATTGTTTTCTTTGAGAAGGTGGACTTAATTATCACTTTCTTTATTGTTTCCATCTAAATTGTTGTCATCTAATTCTTCCAAATCATCAACTTCACATTTTTTTTCTAAATCAGTCATTTCTATATCATGAAAAAAAATATTGTATTAACCTATATAATTCAGAAAAAATCTACATTTCAAAAAACTTATTTTTAGTAATTTCAGCATATAAATACAACAAAAAATCCAAACACCAACAATAAAAAGTACCAAAAATTTGAACACCAATAGTGAACAGCGTGATGGCTGATCGTCGACGTGAGACAACTGGTCAGTGATGGGAGTGGCGTGACAAGAGCTTCGCGGGTGGCGTGCAGCGAGCTTCGTGGGCGAGAGGGGCTGAGAGCTTCTGGGTGAGAGAGTGAGAGGGAGAGCGGGTGACTGAGTGGGAGAGGGAGAATAGTAAAGAATTTGGCTTTTTCAGATTTTCTAGATCTACTTTTAGGCTAAAGCTACAATGCCGGGACACAAGTCCCCGGTACCATGCCGGAGTAATTAATTCACCGTTGGATTTAAGTTCAAGGAATCCAACGGCTCAAATATAATAATTTTTGAAATTGGAAAATAATTGGCTACCTTTGCAACCGGTTACACACTCTATTTTCCTCCTTTTTTTTTTCAAATTCGTCTCTCAAATCCCTAAAATTTTTCCATTCTAAAATCTAATCGCTCTCTCAACGACAATATTTTCTCTCTGAAATCTCTCATTGACAAATTCGGTCTCTCAAATCCCTAAATTTTTCATTCTCAAAATTGGCGTATCTATGTTCAAGCCCTAATTTTTTCATTCTCAAATTTGATATCTCTCTTCAGGCCCTACATTGCTCAGTGGGAGGCATGAATCAAAATGAATAAAGGTATTCTTTTTTTCTTTTTTATTAAATTTCTAATTTTTAAAATTTGGCTTTCTCCTTCAAAGCCCTAACTTTTCAAACTTGATCTTTCTCTCTTGAAGCCGTACATTAGCTCGCTGGGGAGCAACGCCGAATGAATAAAAGGTATTTTTTTATATTTTATTTTGTCTTATTTCTTATTTTTGGAATTTGCATTTCACTCTGAAAGCACTAATTTTTCAAATTTGGTCTCTCTCTCTCAAAATCCTACATGAGCTCAATGGGAAGATGACTCGTAATGAACAAAAGATATTTTTCTTTCTAAATCTTTTTTATTTTGGTTAAATTTCTAATTTTTAAGAATATGGGTTTTTGCTTTCCATATTGAATATCTAAGAATTTGGATTTTTGGTTAGATTCTTATGAAACAGATCTTGAATTTAATTTTATATTTTTTTTCTATGGCTTTAAGTGTTCTTGAGCATTTTGTTAGATTCTCGTCAGGAAACTCAAGATTTCATGATGGGTGTGTGTGATTATTAGGCTTTCCCCCTCCCCTCTCTTTAAATGGCTAAGTGTTTTGGGTAGACTATGGTCTTGGAGCTTGGATTAGTTGCATATTTATTGTGATAGGTTTTGCTTTGAAAATTTTCATTTTTGATTGCAGTTCATATAATCAATATTTCTTTATTAGGCAGTGATATAATAAATTCCGGACTTTTTTTTTTAAGATGGATCTTACTATTTATTTCTTGTACAAACTCTGGTTAGGTGTTGACTCAACACTTGGGGCTGGAGCATATATTCTTGTTGGAACGGTTGCTAGAGAGCATTCAAGACCGGCACTCACCCTTTCGTTTCCTTATAACTGGAATAGCTTCTGCTTTTTCAGCCTTTTGTTATGCCGAGCTTGCAAGTCGTTGGCCATCTGCTGGGAGTGCCTATCATTATTCATACATATGTGTTGGAGAAGGGTAAGTCCTTGTTACCTTTAATACTAGTATAACTCGTAATAGTCATTTCTTAGAGATGTAGTTTATTGATTCATATAATTGGATCTTGTTTCTAAAGTGGGATAAACTAGTGATTAGCTGGGGCATAGTAATCGTTATTAATGTTTTGGTCTAATAAATTGATTTAACTTAGTTGATGTTGTATTTTGGCAGTGTTAGGTGGTTGATTGGCTGGCTCTGATAGTTGAGTACACAATTGGCGGGTCTGCTGTTTCTCGTGGCATATACCTGAATCTGGTCTGGTGAATTTTATCGAGCTTTGATTGTATATTTATTTACTTTAGTTGTTACTATTGAGTCATATGTGTTTTGCACTATCAACTAAATTGGAATGGTTTAATTGTATTGTTTGTTCATTTAGCTTGTTTACTTTTTCCTTTTCCTTATTTTCTGTGAGTTACCTTTTTGACAACTAATCATCTTTGTATTGATTTGAATTCATATATTTTATGAGGGAGGTCTGCAATTGCCTATGCAATTTAAACATTTATGTTCTTATGTTGTTGTTATTAATGATTATAGGCTGTGCATTCTTCCTTTCTTTTTGGCTCATCAAGAAATTCCTGGGCTCTACATTATTGTTGATCCCTGTGCTGCAATTATTGTACTTTTTGTTACTGGACTCCTGTGTGTGGGAATCAAGGAGGTATCCATTTGTTCCTTTCAATTGTATTTATATTTCTCTTATCACTTTTTTCTATATATATTTCTGTATTAATTCTCAAATATGTCCCACCTGATGAGGTGCCAGTTCTATCCACACTTTAGTCATCAATTGATTCTGTATCATTGCAATTTAGTCAGAGTTCTCTGGCTATTAGTGGGGAAAACCTTGTTGATGTTGGCACTTTGAAATAAACTCAGCCTTGCCAAAAAGGGTGGAGCAGCTAGTTATCCTTTTATAAAACGAGTTCAAGGTATTGTGCAACCTTTGTATTTAGTCATCTAGACCTTTAAAATATGCAATTCTTGTAAATTTTCAAATAATGAGGAGCAATTTATTATTGCTTGATCAATAGTTGCTCTGATTGGTGTGCCTGAATTCACTGTGTGGTAATTTTACTAATTTCAAAAGTAAATATATTTTTAACTTGCCACGTGCTTAATCAGAATATGAAAAGCTGTGTTATCTAATGTAAATTACATCTCTTTGGATTGTGTTTGAATTATGATCCTTTCACCATCATATTTAAATTTATGGAGGTTGGATTGAGCTGGACTCTTTGATCTATTACTCTCTGGATTCCACTGTGACATTTATTTCTCTTACCATGCTTTTTGTACTTTATCTTCTAGGTTCTGCTTAAGTGTTTAATTATGTTTTATATGACTATTGCAGACATCTATAATGAAACAAGCAAACAGTTGCTGGATGGACTGTAATTGTAATTATGTTTTATATGACTATTACATGCATAGGGGTGTTTGTATAGGGATGTTTGTTCTTACATATGGAGCTTCAGATTTGAGCCTTCATTATGTTACCTTTAACTCTTTATGAGTTTTATTTCTTTTCTTTCATAGCTTTCTTTAGCAGTGGAAGATTTTGCTACTATCTTAGATTTTTTATGCTGGTTTTAGGTAGTCTTCCAGCTGTTTTGGGCTTTTGTCTACTGTTTCTAGGCAATTTTTTCACTTTTGTTTTGGATTTATTTATGTTGTTTTTAGGCATTTTTCACTGTTGTTTTAGGGTAATTTTTATTGTTGTTTTGGGCATATTTTTCTGCTGTTTTTGGGCATATTTTATTGTTGTCTCTCGGTTATATTTGCTGTTTTGATGCTTTTTTCCTGCTATTTTTTAGTGTAATTTGTTGTTGCTTCTTATTGTGATTTGCTGTTACTTCTTATTATGATTAACAGCTATTTTTATCTTATCGATTAACTTGAAAATTTTAATTATTTGCAGGGGAGAATTCAACCGGATATTGTTTGGTTCTATAAATTATCTGGCATAAGTGTTTTACTGGAAACTTTTTGATGTTGCACAACCTCTTGGTTTACGAATACGAATGAAATTGTAATTAGTTTGTAACTCAATTTGACGATGCTTTTATTTTTTGGGAGATTATGCTTATAATAATTTTTTTTATAGCCTACTTTTATAAATGAGTGCTCTTGATTTTCATTATTTTGTTTTTCATTAACAAATTTCTTTTGAAATAAGTGCACTGTAGTTTGTTTTCACACAATTAAAAAAATGAAAAAATTGTAATATAATTTAATCCAAAATGATTTAAGATATACTAGGTTCTAAGCCCTCAAATGTGCCATCAATTTGTTGCAATCTTTAGTTTTGGGGGGTGTTATTGGTGATATTGAAATTCTACGTCGTCAATTTTGGATGTTTAGCATATGGATTTACCTTGGGAAGATTTTCGCTTTATTTTTCCTATAACAATGATCATAGTGATGTTGCCTTTTTCTTTCTACCATATTTTCTTTTTATCCCTCAATATTTTTTTGTTTTGCTAGCATATTTTCATTCATAAACGATTGTAAATTTCAATTGAGCTTAGAATTTTTGTGACTCAGTAATTTAAAATATCCACCATGATTAGTTTGTTTTAAAAAAAAATCAAACAAAATACACCTAAAAAATATTATTATGCAACAAATAAGAATAGTGATTTTCACTTGAATTATCAAATTCTTTTTCAAACTATTATAAGGAAAAAAATTGGATAGATATATAATTTTATTATAATTAATTGGATTTTTTTTTTCAAATTACAAGTTCTTTTTAAAGCCATCATTTTATCAATCATGTAAAAATAGTTAGACAATTAAATTTATATGTGTAATTTAATGAACACATTTATAATTTGTGTATGAGTTAAATAAAAATTAGTAACTTAGATAAATTCCCAAATATAATTATTGGGTATAAGTTGAATTTAATTCAATTTAATGTATCTTTATTAATAAAATCTAGTTTAGTAAAATAACATGAATCTAATGAGTAATTAATGGGGTTTCACCACAAACATAAGATCAAAATATTCATGTGTATGTATGTGCGCACGCACGCATGTCTCTATATATATATAACTCTATAATATTACAAGGGCTTTGAATATTTTAAAACGCAAGAGATTTGATAATTCCAATTTCATAGCAAAGTATTTTGTTTATTTTCTATTATGTTTTGCAAATTTATAATTTATAAAATTCTATTTTTGTTACTATTAACTGTATTTTTTTCATAATTTTTTAATTAATATATTATCTTAATTAATGTTTAAATAGTACACCGTTTTAAAGTGTTTAAAATTATGGACAGTGACATGAACCATTATTGAGCTAACAGTTAACCGACAGTTTCCAGAAACATGTTAATTTAATTCTGCAAGATAACAATGAATCGTTTATTTGATAACGGTTAGCCGATATCTTCCAGAAAGAAGTGTATTTGCTTATTCGATTCTAGAAGAGAACGGTGAACCTTTTTTTAGATAATGGTGAACCAATATCATCCAAAGAGGTATATGATTGCAGATAAAGATGTTAACATAAATATGTTAATAATATTGATTTTGATAATAACAAATTTTAAATGTATTTTGACAAAAATATTGGAGCTATTTTTTAATAAACGAAAACTCTTTTAATCATTGCCTTATTTCTTCATAAAAGATGGATTTTCAAATTAGAAAGAAATTCTCTGCAAAAAACTTGTTTAAAATTGCAATAAACGGTGAATGTTTATTTTAAACGATTAAAAAGCGAGTAACACATTTCCTTAACCTCTAACCGTTTATGGAAAACGGAAAACACCCAAGATGGGAAGGTTACTGGAAACTAACGGTAACCGTTTATTATTAAACGGTTAACCGATTATCACCAGAGAGCATCATATTGCCTAAGCTCTAGCCGTTTATGCTTAAAAAACACCCAAGATAGGAAGGCTAAAACTAACGGTGAACTGTTTATTTTTAAGCGGTTAACGTAATCAAGGTTGTCCGCCTGGTATTGATTAATCGATGTTCATTGTGAGACAAACGGCTAACTTTATTTTAAGCGGTTAACCGATAATATCCAAAGCGTTACTTCATGCAAGGCCTTAACCGTGTAAACGGATGTCCAATGCTCATCTTGCAAGACTCTAGAAGTTAACGGCGAAAGGGCAATCCTAAACGGCAAACCGTTTATTTGAAATCTGGCCCAACGGTAACTTTGAATGGTTAACGGTGAACCGTTTTCTGTCCGACAGTTTGTAACGGCTAGATTTTCAGTTCCAAATATAAATAAGCTCATTCAAATTCAAAGAAGGCTGATCACAACACAACCATTTGAGCTAATATTCGAGAATACAATCTTCATAGAGCTTAGAACACATTCTTGCTTCATCTATTCACATATTAAGTATCATTGAGTTATCTTGTATATTGTGAGAGGAAAAAAAAATTTGTAATCTTTTACTTTGAGTGATTGTAAGTGTTGGGATACACTTGGGTTAAGAGATTGGGGATAATCTCTTGTTGTAAAGGTCCATTGACACCTTGGAAGTCAAGTGTAAGCATTTGAAGCCTTGGAGGCTTGCTTAGTAGAATCCTCAAGCCCGGAAAGCTTGGAGGCGTGGACGTAGGCGAGGTTGGCCGAACCACGTAAAAATCTCGTGTTTGAATCTCTCTTCCCTTACCTTTTTATATTGTGATCATCTTAATTATTATTGCTTTGAATTTGAGTTATAATTGCATTAAGATTTTCTTTATTATTGAATAATTTTTTTTAGAATCCCAATTCACCCCCCTCTTGGGTTGCTTACTTGTATTTCAAAAGATTCGTTAAGGGCAAAGGTTAGCTAATAGCAATTGCAAAGTTACTGGACAAACACGGCGAACCGACATCCAGGTAATGGTGAACCGCCATTTTAAATTTTAAAATTTTGGGAAAGGTGTGTGTGAATGAAACGGGCGGGAAATTTTTAAAATTTTTACTTTATTCAAGACATGTGACATTTGACGTCAAACATCCAACCCTGACGTCCAACATGCAACAACTGACGTTAAACATGAAACTTGCAACACCTCACGCGGAATATGCAACTTATCACGTAAAGTTCGCAACTTCGACGTCAAACATGAAACGGACGAGAATATTCGAGAATATTCTTTATTTTGGCTTTATCCAAAACATGCAACATCCGACGTCAAACATGAAATCTAACCGTCACACATGCAACAATTGACGTTAAACATGAAACTTGCAACACTTCACGCGAAATATGCAACTTATCACGTAAAGTTCGCAACTTCGACGTCAAACATGAAACGGACGAGAATATTCGAGAATATTCTTTATTTTGGCTTTATCCAAAACATGTAACATCTAACGTCAAACATGCAAGCGGAACGTCGGACATGCAACTACGGACGTTAAACATGCAACCTGCAACACTGCACGTGAAATATACAATTTATCACGTCAAGTATGCAACTTTGATGTCAAACATGAAACGGGTGAGAATATTCGGGAATATTCTTTATTTTGGCTTTATCCAAAACATGCAACATCCGACGTCAAACATGGAACCCCAACGTCCGACCTGCAATATCGGACGTTAAACATGCAACTTGCAACACTTCACGTGAAATATACAATTTATCACGTCAAGTTCGCAACTTGGACGTCAAACATGAAACGGGCGAGAATATTCTTTATTTTGGCTTTATCCAAAACATGTAACATCTAACGTCAAACATGCAAGCGGAACGTCGGACATGCAACTACGGACGTTAAACATGCAACCTGCAACACTGCACGTGAAATATACAACTTATCACGTAAAGTTTGCAACTTCGACGTCAAACATGAAACGGAGGAGACTAGTAGAGAATATTCTTTATTTTGGCTTTATCAAAAACATGAAACATCGTTCGTTAAACATGGAACCCCAACGTCGTTAAACATGAAAACTTGCAACACTTCGTGAAATATACAATTTATCACGTCAAGTTCGCAACGGTTTTATCCAAAACATGTAACATTTAACGTCAAACATGCAAGTAAAATATGAAACTGAGAATATTCTAATATTCTTTATTTTGGCTTTATCCAAAACATGCAACATCCGACGTCAAACATGAAGCCCCAACGTCCGACATGCAACATCGGACGTTAAACATGAAACTTGCAACACTTCACGTGAAATATACAATTTATCACGTCAAGTTCGCAACTTGGACGTCAAACATGAAACGGGCGAGAATATTTTTTATTTTGGCTTTATCCAAAACATGTAACATCTAACATCAAACATGCAAGCGGAACGTCGGACATGCAACTACGGACGTTAAACATGCAACCTGCAACACTGCACGTGAAATATACAACTTATCACGTAAAATTTGCAACTTCGACGTCAAACATGAAACAGACGAGAATTTTCTTTATTTTGGCTTTATCCAAAACATGCAACATCCGACGTTAAACATGGAACCCCAACGTCTGACATGCAACATCAGACGTTAAACATGAAACTTACAACATTTCACGTAAAATATGCAACTTATTCAACACATGCAACATCTAACGTCAAACCTGAAATCGAGACGTCAGACATGCAACAACTGACGTCAAATCTGAAATACTAATTTTTTTATTTTCAATTTCTTTATTTTTTGTCATTTTATTTAATTATATTATATTGTATTATATTATTCAATTTCTTTATCTTTTTCTATTAATTATATTATAAAAAATTATTTTTTGACATTTTATTTAATTTTTTCAATTTTATAATTTTTTTAATATATTTTTTTAAAAAAATGGTGCAACCGGTTTGTTAACCGGCTGCACCAAGTCTTTGGCTGCCAAATGGCAGCCAAAGACAGCCGGGCTCTCTTTTTGAGAGCCCGGCATGGTGCCGGCTACAATGCCCCCGGCATTGTAGCCAAACCCCTACTTTTAATATAATATATTTTAATAGTAAAGTTTGTTTTTAATATAATATATTTTAATGATAAAGTTTGTTTTTAGTCTACCAATCTAAAGCTCCAAAAACGGCACACTAAGCATGTCGTTTCTGGCTTCCCTATGGCCTAAGGTTGGCCAAATATAAACGGCCAACATTAAAAAATGATAAAAATCACACAACCCTCAAGTGAAAATTTAGAATTACATTTTTTAATATTCTTTGAGTCTCTCTCTCCTGCCCCCTTTTTTTTTAATCAATAAACATTATTGTAAAATTAGAAGAATTTTAAATATAAAATTTGACAATCGCTAAACAAAAAAGTAGGGGATTGAAAATAAAGGAGCCATGTTATCATTAGAATATTGATTATAGATGATATAATAACTTGTTGTGGTTTATTGTAGCACTTTGAGTCATATTCTAAAATTTATAGGTTTGTTAAGGTTTTTATTATTGACATTATTGTGTCAATACTATTACAATTTATTCATTTTATTGTAATGATAATTTGTCTAGTCTTAGGTACTTGTTATATTAAATTATGTAAATTAATTGAGAATACTTTTAGAGACAAAAGAAACACGTGCATGTACGATTAATAATGGAAGAGTTGTAAATGAAGGTGATTGCTTCATTGAGAGGCATATTAAATAATTATGGAGAGTTGCACTATTTCGGAAGCATATATTTATACTTCCCTATCAGGATTTGGGGTAAGCGAAGTGCTTTATGTATTGCCGTAAGCAATGTGGGCAATATCAGAGGCGAAATATTAAAAGATCATAACGCCATTTATATTGAAGACACATATAGAGGAAAGAGTAGTGCATCTCCGGCCTTAACTATTATCAGACTCTCCTCAAGTATTCTCATGCTTCCTCAACTGTTCTGAACTATTCTTCATTGTGGGCAGATTTACTTAAATACCAACACCATGATTCAATACTTCAAAGGTCAAGGAAATGTCAAAATATGAAATGAAAATACTTAAATACCCTTCTACCTAACAAAACTTGGTACTTCTAACTGCATTCGCAGAGAATCTATAAAATAAAAAAAAAAATTTCATCCATGAAAAGCTTTGTAACAGAAAAACCGTCTTTCAAAAAAAAGAAAAACCAACGCATTTATCTGCCAATGAACCAATCGGGACTCATTTAAAAACGAATCCAAAGCAAAAGTGAATGACACAAATTGCATAGATATCTAAGAGCTGCATCAAAGGCAAAGTAATAAATTCTCCTAGGTCAAAAGCAATTAACGACGAAAACTTTCTTCATTAAGGTTCTGGCCTACGAAAAAAAAGGGGACAACCACCCCAAGGTCAAAGCACAATGATAAGTTTACAATTGCAGTTTTTAAATTTATTTTTAATAAATCAACGTGTATGAAAATTAGATAATAATTTTGAATAACTTTTTTTTGATAAATATAGACATAAAATTTTAAAATCATCAAACAAAAAAACAGGGGAATTAAAAGAGAACACTTGTTTCTCCTCTATTTTGTTTGTTACTAAACAGGGAAATGAAAGAGATCGCAACCGGAAATTTTGTTTTTGCGTTGTCTCCTCAATGTTGCATGCATTCAAATTAAACCTTACATATGCTCGCAAACTAGCTACTCTGCATGTAAGTGCTCGATAAGTCCAAATAATAGAATAATTGCAAAATGTTCAAATTCAGTAATTAATTGTACATATTTATTTATTCAAAAATTATTATTATTATTAATTGTTGTCAATAATATATTGATACACTAATTAATTGTAAATTTTTTTATCATTCATAACAATAATAATAATGATGATGATGATGATGATGATGATAAAATTCAAAATATATTAACTAATTATAATAATATATTAATTATTTAATAATAATAATAATAGTAAATGCAAAATGTATAAATTAATTAGAATAATTATATTAATTAATTATAAACATATATTAATTAATCATTATAATTTTTTAATTGAGGACAAAATATACATTTTATAGCTTGTGAGAGGGGCAAAGTGGTCAATTTTAGGAATGGGGGATTGATTCCCACCACCTTCCTTGGGAATCAATCTTTCATTCCTCATTCCTAAATTTGGGTGGTCTCCATAATTTTGATTCGGATCCCTACCTCCATTTTATGAAGCAAACATCATTAATGATTTCAATTCTCTAATCCAAGAAGTCAAGGCACCATTATTGTTGATTGGTTCAAATGCACAAAGAGAATCTCTTTACCATGTAGCTAGGCGTCAAGGTTGTGCTGCGCAAGTAACCTTTTTCTTTTCCTTTTATTTTTCTTGTTTTCCTTAACGGATCAGAAGTAATTGGGGCCTTTGAGGTACTACAATGTAAATAAGTACTTATGGTTCATTAAATCTGTTGTAACACTCGGTACCCTCAGGTTGCTTTTGAAAAAGGGCTTTTCTCACTAATCGCTAATATTCAAGTAAGTTTGTTTCATTTCAGAAGGTGCAAAGTTTCAAGCTTGTTGTATTGGGATATAACAAACTTTGGCCTTATATGCCTGTTGTAACGTTAGACTGTTCATTTTGATTGTTTCCTATCTTCCACTTGCGCACTGTAGCACTGTGTTATTTACCATTTTAGTTGTTTAAATGAAATTTTATTTTTGTCAAAAATAAAGTGACACCATTAAAATTTAGAAAAAGAGTCATGTAGATCCCAAATTTTTAATAAAGAATACCAATATTCTCGTTGACTATAATACCCTTACCAGGTGGTCATAAAAAAAATTGACTTCAAATTTTTTACGAAATGTAAATATGATTTAAATAATTTAAATTTTCCAGTAGACTAATATATATAATTTAAATAATTAATTTCAATATTAATTTTTAAAATTTAAATTAATATATTTGTATTTATAAAATATTTGTAATTACTATAAAATTTTTAAATAAATCCTTAGGTTAAATAGATTTTACAATTAATATAATATTTCTCATGTATTAATAATATTAAAATTATTTTATATGATATTGAAAATAACTTAATTTTTTTATATATTTATTTGAATATTATGTCTCTATTTATTATAATTTGGTTTAATAGAATACGAGATTGTAAAATATTAAAATATTTTTAGATATTGAAATTATTTTAATATGTATATATTATTATATTTATTTTAATCTCCTATTTATATTTATTGTAAATTATTAGAGTTAATTTTTTTGTTAATAAATTTAAAAAATATTTTAATTAAGAAAAAGAAGTCTTATTGTCTGTTATGCACGATATGAGGCTCTACAAAATTATTTCTCCAAACGGGTGTCTTTTTCTTATTTTCAAAAGGAAAAATAAGTTTAGGGGTTTCAAAAAATTCTAGTCGTATCGGCCACTATGACTAATGGGAAACGACATTGCAATTGACATGCTTTTCACAATATGAGAAATTTTTGGAGGGATACGGGAGAATCGTCAAAGGTTCACACCACGCGAGAGCTTTAGGTGGGATAGGGGAGGAGGCTAATGCTAAGTTACATGCAAGTAACTTACAACCCTCTCACATGAATAGTAAGTGGGCTCACATCACTCACTATTCATGTGAGAAGCTTGTAAGTTACATGCATATAACATAAGGGGTCCTAGGGGAGGATTGTCAAGAGTTCACACCACGAGAAACTAATGATAAGTCTAGTTTTGCTATCAGTTCTTTATTTATTTATTTCATACATTATTGTCTTGTTGGTATTGTTTTGTAAAGGTATAAAAATACATTAAAATATTAGGGGTGTTGTTAAGTTACAGCTGATGTAATTTACAGTCTTTTCAAAAAGAATGTAAAAAATTTAATAGGTGGTGGGACCCACATTTTTTTGAAGAGAATTAAAGTTACAACAATTCTAACTTAGTAAAATCCAAACATTAGACAATAACACACATTAACAATACATATAATTTGGGTTTGATTTTTTTAAAAAAAATTTGAGTATCACATATCCTTATGATATTAATGTGAATATATTTTAATATTAAATAATCAAAATCTGTTTAGTTATTATTTTTAAACCATACATTGCATGTTAGGTTTCTTTGAATTTCAAGTTGTTGCTAGTAAATATTTATGTCGTGAAAGTCGAATTCAATAGCTACAAAAGCAGAGATAATGGTATTGTATATAGTTTTTAAGAATGCAAGGATAAGCTGGATAATTGACTTAAATTTTAATGATTAAAAGAGCAACTATCCCTTAAATTATAATGTCAATTTCTTTAATTAGAATTTTTTTCATGTGACATAACCACAATAGCTACAGTTTTTTTAAAAATAATAATGGGAGTTATAAATTATTTATATAAAATTTGTGTAAAAACTAATGTAACTTAAAAATGGTTGCTGAATAACAATATTTGAAACTTCAGGTAATTTCCATATGAGCCCTTTTTATATTCAGCAACTTGAATTGGCGGAAATCCGATTTGAATTGCCTTTCAGTTTATGGCTACCTTACGGTGGCGGACGACTGGATTTACGGTCGTCGACTGCTAGGGATTATGGTGGTGGTGTAAATTGACGGAAAAAGGAGGTGGTTTGGTGGCGGCGCGTGTAGGAAGCACTCGTGGGTTGTCGTTTCGTCTGGTGACTGCAGGCCGCGATCAAGGGCTGAAGTTGGTCGGTTTTTTGTCAACGGAGGCCGGAGAGTTTGTTGGTGGAGGTGACTGGCGGTGAAAGTGGCTGAATGGTGGTGGATTGCTTGGTGGAGTCGCGGGTTTGGGTTGGTGATTTGCGGCTGTTCAGGTGGCAGTTGAGGCAGCGATGGCTACGGCTTGGTCGGAAGTGGCTAGCGATGTTTGTGGTGGTGTTGGCTGGCTGATCGGCGGTGGTGGGCCGCGGCGGTGGAGGTTGATGTGGCGGCTAGGGTTTTCAAATTTGTAAAGTTTTATTTTTTTGATTTTTTTTAAGGATTTAGTGTGGATGGGTATGGAGTATCTAAGAAAGCTGGCGATTTGCAGAGAATCGCTCTGATACTAATTGATAGAACGAGGTGTAAATACTAGATATCGTTCTAGTCTTGGACTAAGCCAATATGATTAGTTTACGCTCTAATTAAAGCGTAATTAGATATTGTTCTAACCCAAATGATTCAATGCGACTCAATGAGACTTTTAATAGTGTGTAATACTAGATTAGATGATACTCTAATCTAAATGATTATAAAAGAGAGATTTTGATAGATAATTATAGAGGAAATTATAAAAGAGGGGTTTTATTTAATAATTGAACTTGAAGTTCTAAAAACAATGACAGACACCTTTATTTATAATAGAAGAAATCCGCTTTTCTAAGTTAACATAAAAATAAAAACTAAATCACAATTATAATGGAAATAAAAAATTAAGACACATACCATAATTGACTTAAATTAAAATAGAAAATCCTAAAATAATAAATATTCTAGAATTCTAAATGATCTGAAATAACGTTAATTAACTTCCTAAATCATTTCTTTGGTGTAAACCATTTTGCTTCCAACCTCGCTTTAAAGGTTTGAACCAACGCTACCAACAACAATGTATTAAGTTCTAATCTAACTCAAGATCCTGCTGATGCATCTACTGATGTCCTTGTTTGGTTAGACAATAATGAGTCTATCTCATCACTTGTTACCTCTTTCTTGAAGGCTGCATCTGTTGAAGCGATAGCCTCGCTGAGAGTTTAAAGATCTTCTTCCATGTTAAATAAAATGGGCATTTGATTAAGAAATTTATCTCTATCTCCTCCTATCAAATAACGACAACCATCCAAAGGAGAAAAAAAAAAAAAGAAAAGTCCATGGGTCATAATAATTTCTGGTCTATTCCCGGACCCTCATTATCTCCCACTATGAATGATGAAAATGAAAATAAATGGCATGTTCCCAAAATGAGGAAAGTTTTTGGGGGGATATGAGAGAATTGTCAAAACCTCACACAATGCCAAACAGTGTTACCTCCAATTTTATTTTGTCATGAGGGTAAATTTCATTGCACTCCCTTATTAGAGTGACTATCTTCAAAATACCACCTAAGGATACAAAAATCTCACTCTACCCCTCAAATGCTGTTATTTTTAACCGTCGACTGATTTTGACTTAATATATTACAAGAATACCCCTGATCGATTGACTCTAACAGAATATGCCTGCCTAACAGTTTTTTGTGGTTGAAAAGAACTATTTTTATTTCCCCTAGAGGTTTGACATATTTGCAGTTTTATGACAAAGATGGTTTTATTTATAAAAATACCCTATTAAATTATGGTATTTGTCATATGGTAGGTGTTAAAGGCAAAAATAGCAATAACAAGACCTTCAAGAAAAATAAAATTATTTTTAATCTATTTTAATTAATAAAAAATATAATCAACAAAAAATTTCATCTACAATATCAACAAAATCAAAATCAAACATTCAAACCCTCCATATTTTACCATTTATTTTTTAAAGATAAATCATTAATAGATTAGTTATGTTGCCCTTAATGTCATTTGAGTGTCCAGAAATTACATTAAACAAATTTTGTAATATCAATTTAAAAAAAATAAAAAAATTGTACTCAATAAAAAAAAATTATAGCAGTACAAAAAATAGAAAAATGATATCATAATAAAAATTAAAACAAAAATTTCAAAAAAATCATCTCGTAAAAACTAAACCCATAACACGTCCACCATCATCGCACTTCAGTGCAGTATCCATAACAATAGCACCAAACGTTGCTATGAAAGCACAATAGACTAAACTTCAATTGGCGAGCACGATACAGTCAAAATAATTTGTACCCATTAAATTAACCAATTCTAAGAACAAATAAACAATAATATGCAAACTCTAAGATTAAATTACCCAATTCCAAAAACAAATAAACACAACTCGTCCCTCCGTGTATATAGATCTTGTTTGTATATATGCAACACCTTGATATGAAGTCATTTGTTACATCTCGCACCAAAATTGTGCAAATTAAGGGAGGGGCTAGGCTGGGCTTTGGCACCAGCTAGAGCCTTTTGATCCAGGCTTTAAGGCCTTGATTATATGTTTTACAATTTTTAAAAAAGAAAATTTTTATTATATTTAACAACCATTGTAGCTTCTATGGTTCTACCACCCCTCGATTTTCGCTACCTCTTTCATATTTATGATTTTACCCTGAATCAAGACTACATAAAAAAAGAAGAATTCGGTTCGGTTTTTTATAAAACCTCTTTCTTTTATGTAATTTTAAATAAGGTTAAAATAATTAGGTTAAAAGGATTTAAAATATTAAACGATAGAACAAGGGGAAGTTTCCAAATCAGGGGAATAGAAGGAGCGTTACCCCTTACAGACGAACTAAGAATAATCCATCTAATGATAATAGAGAAAGCAGGGCCAAAGACTGTATACTGTAACCATATAATTTTAAGATGCAAATTAAGTAATTATATCTTATTTTGATGGTTTTGCAGTGTGCAAAGTTTCTAGTTCCATTATTTTTCGGAGTTGTTGAAGCTAAAAATGTTCAAGGAAAAAATAAAACCTTGATCAAAACACATCTGATGAATATGTGGTCATTTCTGTTGGCTTTACTCATTTACAGCTTTGCATATTTTGCTGTCGTGAAGTGGGAGTTCCAAATTTTCAAGGCAATTGCTATGATTTTAGGATCTCTTTACTCAGTCTCATTGATCTCCATTATTTTGCCACTCCCCTTTGGACATTTTATTTCCATTATAAGGGCTTTTGTTCTTTTCTTGTTGCTTATAACAAGAGGTTTTATAAGAAGATCTAGCAATTTGGAATAGATTTGGAGGAAACAACCAAAAACTATTGCTAATGCAGCTCGATCGCTTGCTAGGTGTGGAGGAACTAAAATTTTTCCATGCAAGATACCAAAAATCATTTAGGTGTTATCATTATTTATTCACATATACATTCTTAGTGTGACAAAATTATGATTTTAATAACCAAAAGAAGCTTTTGTATCGGTTGAAAACATCAAGTTAGTGTTAAACTGATCAATTTATCTTATATTGAAGATTTTGTTTTTTCATTACTTATCACATTTATTGTGATACATTGATTTAGCAAAAATAATCAAAATTCTAGGCTATTTAGGAAAAAATTCATTAACTTTAATTTCAAAATTTTATAGTATTTTTTTATTTAAATTTTAATGGGTAAATCTACCACTAAACAATGAAAAAAAATTGAGATATATTAGTTGAAGCACAAAAAAAAGGTTCACAATTTTTTTTAACATGAGTATCTTGATGAATTGTAAGAGGGGAATTGATTAATTCCTACAAACAGAATGGGGTTTAATAATTTTTCTCGTGATTTATTAACACATATTTCAAAAGGTATTTATTGTACATGGTACAAATAAAAATACAGCACTTCAAAAAAGAAAACAATGAAAAGAAAATTACCATTTGGCTGAGGGGTATATGCTATGTCGTGATCAATTTTTTTCCCCCTACCTTGTCAAAGCTAGTACCAAAACAAATCAGTATAATTAAAAAATAATAAACTGGCTTTACCAAGGGTAAATATAGAAGTCAATTGTGGACTAGAGTGCAATGATTCCAAAACTTGAAGCCCTAAAACGGCTGTGTTTTGAGTAAGTGAATTCACTTACAAGTCACGTGCAGCTCACATGTTATCCTCTTCACTAAACTTAAGCAAAAACGACGCTGGTTTCAGTCGTTTTGAGCAAGCTTAAGTGAAGCACGCGAAACCGCACGTGAGGAGGGAATCAAATTCGTTATGAAGCCGTTATACACGCGTCCAATAGCTGTGCAATCTGGGTTTCAATATCAGGAGTATAAGAGGCTGGTTGTTGAAGAAAATGGCACGGGATTTAGATAGTTTTCCAGAGAGGTTTAGAAAGTGAGAGAGAGTCTTCTTGTTCCTTGTAATCTCCTCTGTATTATCTCTGTAATAATCATCTTGAATCATGAATAAAACTTTTTCTGTGGCTTCTCCCGTGGATGTAGATTGTGCATTTATGCACAATCGAACCACGTTAAATTCTGTTCTTTGTGTCCGTGTGTGTTGCTTCTAGTTCGGTTTAATCTTCTGTTTCAGTCGCCATTAACCTAGAGCTAAGGTGTGAATCAGCATTGAAGTCTCAGATTGGTGATTGGTTTAATTGCAACTTGAATAGATCTTGACAAGGTTCTTGGGCAGTGATTTATTCCTGTTCAATGAATTAAGCAATCCAGTCATTACATCAATTAAGCTTTTTTTTTTCCCTAAAGAACTATATACGCACACGCATCTTTGAATGACAACGGCAGCGGCCAAGAAGCAGCCAGAGTGGTGGTCGCTGCGGCGGCTACGGAGGCAGCAGCCATGATTGTCTTTGCAATATATTTGCCTTGTCTTCTCGCTCTCTGAATTACAATAAAAAATTATCGTACAATAATGCGCAAGAGAAGAGGAAGGAAATTCAATAAGAGCGAGCATGTGAGATGAGAGTAGAAAATTCTCACTTACATGTGCATTGCAATCAAAATTCTCGTGCATATTAAATCAATATTCAATAGTCTATCATGGTTATGAATTAAATAATACTTCAAAAATAATGATGTATGTGTAATAATTAGTACAAAACTTATAAGAGACAAAAATAGAATATTTTGTAATGAAATTTGTTTTTTGTCAAGTATTAGTGAAACTTTTTTATTCTGTAGTGAAGTGTGTTATTTTTTGTACTAATTGTTGTACACATATCATTGTTGATACTTCAATAATGAAGTTTATTAAATACATGTACTTAGTTTTTAAAATTCATATTATCAAACACTAGAAGTCTAGTAGTGAAAACCAGGATTTTCGCTTGAGACGAAATCATACCAATTAATTAGTATACTCCATATTAATAGATTTTTCTTAGTCTCAAATTTGCAAAATTTTTCTGAAGCTGCAATATATAAGTACCAATAAGGGAGTGAAACACAATCTAAATTGCCAAATCAAATAGAAAACCTATACAATCTAAAAAGACCAATAAGATTGCCCAAGACCTCATATGGTCATATAAGAGTCTAAGTAATGGATAAGGCAGGGCACACTACAAAAAAAGTGATCTATTGTGATGGAAAAAAAATGTCTCTATATATATAAAATCTATCACAAAATAAATTTAGTGACAGACTATATGTCGTTTATGTGTCGCATTTGCCACCGTCACTAAAACATATAGTGCCAATTAGTAAATAGTTGCAAGTATTATGTGTCACTAATACACATCTTATAGTGACAAATATAAGTTTATGACAAGTAAGGACAGAAGTAAAAATCTGTCACTAAAATCATATTTTTAGACATATAAATATGTCACTATTTTGATACTAGGGTGATGGTTGTCGAAGCCAACAAAAATAAATTCCTACTCTAAATAAATTGTGTATAGTGATTGAGCAGGGTCGTGTCCACAGAGATCGGTAATTATTTAAATCCTTTTGAAACGTAAAACGTAAAATGGGGGAATTGTTGACAATAATAAAAATCAAATCAAAATAACAAGAATGCAAATTAAAGTTGTAATTCAAATTGGAGAAAGCTCTGGTTGAAGGAATTAACTCAGCTTGATTCGACTACTAATCATTGATTCAAATATAGATTATTATTACTCATGAATAGACTGGTTATAGCTATTGAGACCCTCTAATAGCCAATCTCTCCTTAACTAGTCGATAACCAAGGTACGACCATTGGATATTTCCCTACTCAATAGACAACCCTAGATACGATCATAAGATTTAATCAATTGACAGCCTGAAAAACCAGAGAGACCCAAATCCTAATCAACACATATGATGATTCATTTAAATTAGATTGTTTATTCTCATAACACAACTCACTGCTATGTTATTTGTCACAAACATTAAAATCTTCATACGATGAATCCTTTAATTGACAATAGATTAAGTTGATAATTAAATAGTGGCCAATTACCTAATTAACAAACATAATCATGAAAATAATTAAGAGAATAAACAAATCTCCAAAAAGTAATAAAACAATTAAAGCATAAGAAAGATCTCACAGTAGTGATGAATCAAAGCTTCGTTAACCTTCAACCAGAAAAATAAGTTTAGTTCTTCATAGAGAGAAGAGAAAAATTAGATCTAGGATTTCTTTCTTTCTCCAATCCAAAATCCCCCCTTTTTCACAATAGATTCCTCCCTTAAATACTCTCTCTCTCTTCTCTTCTAGAATTCTATTTAAAATAAAATACTAATATCTGAAATATTAAATTCGTAATTACAAAAATAACCAAAAATACAAAACACGTTTAACTAAAAACTGCAGGTTCGCAGTTGACAGCACGCGCCCACGCCTTATCAAAAAAGTTCTTCTGACGCTCTAAATTTCTCCAAGAGAACAATCATCTTTAAACATCATCTTATACCTCAATTTTATCACAAATCAATAGAATTGCACCTACAAAAGTAAAACACAAGTAAATCATTATTATTAAGTGCAAAACATCGATATTAAGATAAGTAAGCAATGCAAAACTAGTGCATAAATTGCACTCTAACATAGGGGCTATTAATGTGTCATTATGTTGATACTAGTGACTGTTAATGTGTCGTTATTTATATAGTTAGGGATAATTAAATTAGTCATTGATGATCATTATTGACAATGAAATGTGCCACTATAGATTCAATTAGTGACAATTTATTTAGTCATTACCAAATTAAATATGACACTTGAATGTAATGTTATTAATATAATTAGTGACAATTAATTCAGTCATCTCAATAGTGATGTAAAATTTTGTCTCAATGAATATATTAGTGATATAAAATCAGTCATTATATATCTAAATTTGTAACAATATATTCAGCAGCCAACAATGTAAATAGTGACATTGTTTCAATCTCCAATTAAAAAAAGTGACATTTTTATTGTTTCAAAAAATAATGATCTATCTAATAAATTTGTCACTAATTAATCTTAGAGACAATTTTTGTCGCAACATTTTTAGTTCATAAAGTAATTTAGCATAAATAATATAATTTGAGAAAACTAATTCATGAAAATTATCAACAAATGCATAGCATATAACGAGAAATACCCATTTTAAAATTGTATCTTATACTACTTCATAAAAAAAATTAATCAAATATTAATATCATTACCATCCGATAAAAAAGTACTGAAAATTGTAAACAACTCTAATAATTGTCAAAATTTCAAAAATCATAAGACATTAACTATCAAAAGTTTCAATTGCATTTGCCTCCTTTTGTGCTCGAACGTATTTCAAAACTTCTGCAATAGTTGATTTGACTCCATTCATCTCTTCCTGCATATTCTTAAGTTCATTTTCTGCAGCTTGCCTACGACTTCGCTCTTCCTCTAACATTTTCAAACTCTCATTTCGAAAAGATTGTGTTCCAAAGACATCTACTCTACGAATCCCATGACCATAAGTGAGAGTAAATTTTGTATGCTCACCTACAACCTGATTAAAGATTTGATCTTTTGATGCATTGGGTTGCTGGTTCACAAGATCATTCATTTGATTCTGAAGCAAAAAAAATGAGCAAAATAAATTATCATGAAATAACCAACGAATCAAACAAATTATAATTATAATAGATGTCTCATGTAATAAATTTATCTAGTTAGTTTCAGTAGATGTCTCATGTAATAATGAATATACTTATATCAATGATTCCCCAAAAAAAAAAATTATTCATCAATCATAGAAACTATAATTGTAGTGCTATATGTTCATAAAAAAAATAAAGCAAAAAAGCATTGGAAATTGCATAACTATTATAAAAAAGTCTTACTTACTTTAAAAGACACTTCCTGATTCTCGTTTGCACCTCCAAAATTATGGATTAGCTGTCCACCAAGTAAGCAAGAAATTAAATTTATTTTCCTGGACAAGAATATGTCCAATCACCAATCACCACTCTAACAAGCCAGATCAACCTTTATACACCTCCCAACTGATTTATTTATATCATTAAATCACATGAGAAAACAGAGAAGAGTTTGTGACAATTAGACAATGGCACAAAAGTTCTCCAACCACACTTCTAGAAATAATGATGCAATTAAGATAAGAACACCATATACTGCAATATCCTTTATATTACTTGCAGCGAGTCCACAAGCCTATTTCTTCTAATCAAAGCTTTCTATTCCCTTTTTGTATGAACACTAACTTCTTGACCATAAAACTTTATTAGTTGTTTTTAGCTTTTTACGATTTGAAAAGTTTATTAGAATTCAATTTTGATTGTGTACTGGACTTGTGTAATCTAATTGTCAAATCATCTTTTTGATGGTGTCTACTTTACATGTTCTCAATGTAGAAAAGATACATGGTAGAGAAATTAATACTTGGTCATTACAGGCATATAGTTTCAGAGAAGAAAAATGAAAATCACATAAAATTCAAACTGGAACTAGAAAATATTGAGTAAAATCACAATAATCCCAAAATGGAACTGAATAAAATATATGTTATCTTTTGCAAGATGCAACATGCTCAACCAAAGACCAACTATTTGGGATAATTTCATCTAATTTCAGTTTTTAAACTAGAACATCAAAATACTCAAATTCTTAATAATACCAAACAATCATGCTATATGAAACCAAGCAAAATTTGCATTAACAGTTAACTAGGGACAAATAAAGGATAAGTCTACTCAACACTATTATTATGGTCCAAGAACACTACGGTAATACTTTACAATACCACTGAAGATAACCCAGCATAAATCAAATATTATTTTAAATAACCCCCACATTTTCAATCCTTCCCTTTCCTTTTCCCTCTCATTGGACAAAGAAGAAGAAGAGAAAATGAAGAAGAAAAGAATAATAATCATACATAGGCACAATTAATTCACTAAAATTTGTTTTGTTTTACTATTATCTGAGAACTCACGGAAAAAATAAGTACTCCGGAGATAGAAAGAATTTTGGATAGCTTGTAAGAATTTCCAGAAAATATAAATCCAGCATAAAAAATAAAAATAAAGTACAAATTTAAAGAAATTTAGTGTTTGAGACTATTGCAGCTTACCGATTGTAGAATATAAAAACAAGATCTGGCTGTCAATTGTAGAATATCTATCAAAAATCAACACCCAACAACAAATTTTAGCAATTAGAATAACAAACTTAGTGGACGATTAAAAAGAACAAAAAATAAAGGCAATAAACCATGACTTGATTACCTTGCTGCTCTTAAAACTAAGAGCAGAGCAAATTGAAGCTTTGGATTACAGCGGAAGGACAAAAAAATTGCTGGGTTTTTGTGAAAGGATGGAGGCGAGAAAGTAGAGTTGCCTTAGGGTTTGTAATAGACAAATTAAAATAAAAGGGTGAAATTCGATTGGGATAAGGAAAGAAAATAAGAGAAATCCATATTTGATCAGGTTTCAAAAATTTGATGGTTCTGAAATTGGATTATAATACGGAGATAGAAGAATCAGTGCCCCAATTAGGGAGGAAGAGTGTTTTGGGGAAAAAAATATGTAGTTGTGACATAATTAATTAAGATTAGTGACAGGGACGGTTGTATTTGTCTTAAAACAAATAAAATTAAATCTTTTTAATTTATTGTGACAGAAATTACAAATATTGTCCCTAAAGGATTAAGTATTATGGCGCCTAACTAATGCGCAAACAATTTTCTTAAATATTAGTGACAAATGCTAACGTTTGTCCCAATATACCATAAATAGGGACAATTATTTTAATTTGTCACAAAATATTTGTCCCTAAAAGTCATTTTTTTTGTAGTGGCAAGACAACAAAAATGGAAGCCATCACCGCCACCACAACCACTCCTCTTCTTACTCTTTACAAATGGAGAATTCTGCACTCTCTGTCTCTCCCACTCTCAGAGGTATACATACATACATACATACATACATACATACATACATACATACATACATACATATATACATACATACATACATATATATGTATGTACGTATGTCTGTGTGTGTGTATATATATATTCATTCATTTTGGTTAAAAGTTTAAATAAAGTTTAATTTTTACTAACTTTATTAGATATGCAGCTAATAAAGTTTAAATAATTAACAAGAAAAGAAAATCCCTTAAGTTTATTTATTCTTTCTTGGTGTTTATGATGTGATTATAAGTTAGTTAGGAAGCTTCTTCTTCTTCAAATTATTTTGAACATCAACCATATACGTAGCTTTACTAAGTTAAAAAAAAGAAAAGAAAATGATTTAAGTAAATTTCTTTTTTAAAATTATTAATTTAGTTTTGAGTTGACTAGTTCTAGCTCTAGACACTGACTAAAGATTGTGGAGGATAGAAAGTTTTGGCCTTGATGTTTTTGTAAGTCTGGGGTGCACTCTCCCTTCAAATTAAAAGACATTATTAGCATTGACTGAACGCAATAAAATCTCAATTTTTGTCTCGTTATATTTAACTTATCACGAGTGGTTCTTTCTAGTCACTCACACTCCCTCAAAATACGCGTAAGCATTCTTTTCTAAGAGGCCCATTAGAACACTAAAAATTATAATTTTTTAAAAAAAAGCTCTCATAAATATTTCATCATTTAATTTCTAATACAATTTTATAAATATCCTCTCTTTTTTACCTGAAATTTGTATCTTGTTAGAAGTCCATCAAAAGTGCTCATCCTTAAATTTCTCTCTTGGCTTAGCTTTAAAGCTCCTTTAGTTAGGGTTTGATTGTTTCAGCTTGCCTATTGAATGATATCTTGATTAGCTTGATGGTTCCAAACTTTGAGTCTCATGCATTTCATTATTTAACTCATATGACTAATGACTTATCACTTATGATAATTCAGCCATTACATTTCACTCAAATCAACTGTCCCTAGATTCTTCATTTTTTCTCTATTTCTTGCATTTTCTTACTAACCAAACACTCTCTCAAGTCTTTGATAAGACTTATTTGGTCCTACGTGACATATGGCTCTACTACAATAATCTAACTATACCCATACTATTTAATTTTCTTAGCAAAAATCCATTTATCTAATTAAAATATTATGAAAGCGAAGTGAGCCACCAAAAAAAAAACACTGTTCATGTCATATTCTTTGGAAGATATATTGACATGTGTCCTTCGTTCGTATGACTGATTTGCTTAACTATTGTTCAGTTTTCTTCATTACAGTGATATCAAGTTTACATATCGAGTTGACTCACCCGGCGAGTGTTGAACAGAGAAGACAATACACAGTAAATGACCCGTAAAAGAAGTCACGCACTTCACTCTCCCTCTCTACTTCTCTCTTCATCATCTCAATTCTCATATCTTTTTATTCTTGAGTCTTTCGTATCTGGCATTTCTGGAAAACAAAGGGGGTTATATCATTTCCTGGTGGATCAGCGAATTATTGGGCCGAGCTGGATTTGAACCAGCGTAGACATATTGCCAACGAATTTACAGTCCGTCCCCATTAACCGCTCGGGCATCGACCCAGGAAGAATAAAGTCTAGGCTTATTTATAATCCACGATCAACTTCCTTTCGTAGTACCCTACCCCCAGGGGAAGTCGAATCCCCGCTGCCTCCTTGAAAGAGAGATGTCCTGAACCGCTAGACGATGGGGGCATATTTGCCCGACTGCCATCATACTTAGTATGAACAGTTTTTTGAAATTGTCAATATAATGGAATGGGATGACTAACTCTAAAGTAAAGGATCTTTCCACCTTTTCTGATCCCATACCAATAGCATTTTTTGATTCGTCCATCAATCGCTCATTCTAATCGCCATTCTAGTCTAAAATCGAAATCTATTATAGAAATTGCTATAAATAATAATAAAAATAAAAATAGGCCGAAAGACGAAAGTAGAGGAATATATATATATATATATTCCAATCCAGGAGTTTTAAGCTTTTAAAACCGTGCGATTTTAAAATTTTTCCTAATTTTTCCGTACTTTAAAATTCTGAATTAGAAAACTATTATATATATATACACTATATATATATATGTGTGTGTGTCTATGTATGTATATTTATATGTATGTTTGTATGTCCACCTATAAACCACTGTATGTATGTATGTCCACATATAAACCAGGCCACAGTAATCCTTTCCTTAGTGGTACAATTGGCATTAAAAAAATAAAACAAAAGAAAAAGTCACCTTTACCATCTCCCTTGTCCTAAACTCCTTCTAGATTGTGATGCGGCTCACTGTACAAAGAATTCAGGAAAAATAATTTCCTAATTCTTCATGGGAGTAAATAAATTCTTGATGGAGTAAATCAGTAAATAATTTCCAAACTCTTGATGGGTGGGATGGGTTTACCGCAAATAAAAACTTATTAATTTTCTCTTTTTTCTGTAGGGTTATCTTTGACAACTTCCAGGTGGAAAATGAGGTTGGCTTAAAAAGGTCGAGATAGGAGATAGAAGGGGATACGCTCACTTCTGCATTTTTGTTAGGAAGATGCAGTATTTCGAGGAAGCTACGTCCGACCAGAGTCAATAGAAAAAAGAAATCCATGGCTTTATTTTTCCATTCTTAGATATTTAGTTATTGCTTCAAAGCTCAGTTTCTTAGTTATTCTTCTTCCTTTGCATATAATTCATTATTATTTTTCCATTGGGTTCTCAGTGAGCGTTGAGTCAAATTTACTTTCGTCTATCATGGAGTTTCCTAAAAATTTTGAGAAACTCATTATGTTGTTTTGGGGTTAAAGAGTTGGGAGGATAACTCTAGTGAGTTGAGTCGCCGAGTCCAGGAAAACATGAATTAACAGAAGCAAGAAGGTGACTGAGCATCTGTATGATGGATTTGGATCCCCTACTCATTTTGATTGTTCCTTGCCTTTTAAAGTTATATTGACAAGCGTCCTTTGTTCATATGACTGCATTGCTTAACTATTGTTCATTACTGTGATATCGAGTTTACAGATCGAGTTCGAAGCCAAGGTGAACTAAATTTACTTTCGTTGATCATGGAGTTTCGTAAAACTTTTGAGAAACTCATTCTGGTTCTCATTGGTATTGTGGGAGTGTACGTACAAGGCGCAAAAAATCCCTTGTTCGAAACATACGCTGCAAATATGTGGTCTACACTGCTGGCCGCAGTCGTCTTCTGTTGCACAGGAGAAATAAGTTGCTCCGAATTCGCAGCAGTTGTCTCTGGCTCTTTAGTTTCAGTCTCGTTGATCTCCGCGTTGCTTCCAGTCAAGATTGGCCTCATCATTACATACATTACATGGACTTTTGCAGCTTTTGTCGTTGTCGTTTATCGTTGCGGCAGATGGGCCTTGAATTCTTGTCTTTTGAATAAATTTTCCCTTCACATCAGCCATCTCTTTCAAGATACCGACCAAGACTCCCCAACAGAGCCGCGACGACTGCCAGTGTGATGACGAGTCAACTAATAATTTTATTTTTTTTTTGGAAAGGTACAAAGTTATTTGAAATATCAATAACTTATTTCAGTCACGTACGCGCATGCTGTGGTCCAATAATGATTTAATGGCGGCACTCCACTTCTTCATTCCTTAACATTTGACAAGAACGGAAAAAGAGAAAAAAAAAATGAACGTGTGGGTTACGATTAGGACATCACTGACCCATTTTGGTTTCTTTTATATTTATATATCAGCAAAGAACCTGTTCCCAACTGCAGAGAATTTGTGGAAGAGAAAGATCCAGTGTGTCAGCTGCGAGGGCTATGCAGAAGCAGACGCTGTGCAGAATGGGGACAACAAGTGGGTTTGCTCTCTTTGAGTACAGAGAATGACTGCAAAGAAATAGCTGATCTGGACAACAAGTGAATAAGTAAATTAGATGGTGGCTTAGAGTTCAATATATTAAGAAAGCCTTATTATGGTCACCTATCTCCCATTTGTTAGGAAAATTATTATTATGATTATTTTTGTATTTCTTTGATATGTTTAAATTAATAGATTTTTTAAGTTTATTTATAATACAAAAGCCTATTTTTTAGGCCTCTCTTTAATTAATAATTATCTTACAATTAAGAATTTGTATGCAAATTCTATATTTGATAATCTTGATGTTAAAGATTTCTAATTAATATTATTGTCTAACCTTTAATTCATTGTTATTTTTTTAAGAAAATGATTAAATTCTTTATCTATAAATTTCTTGTGCTCTTCTCTATAAAGAAAGTTATTACATTTCCTGGTTCACTTTTTAAGTAAAAGAAATAATTTGCTAAAATAATAGTTTGAAAGAAAATTAAAAAGATATCGTTTTAACTATTTTTCTTTTTACAATTTCTTACTCTAAAATAGTTTGTTGATTGTTGATATTCAAAATATAGTTAAAACTTGATTGAATTTTGAAACTCTTTTATATTTCTTTGAATATTGAAGCTGCTGAATATGTAAAGAGACCTTATAAAAAAAATTCATCTAAGACCCCAATACTCTAGAGCTAGTCCTAACTAATGAATACAAAAGTGATAGCAGAGTAGAGATATTTGTTTGGTGGTTCAAATACTTTGAGCAAGGGCTTCTAAGTGACACAGTGGCAGGCCCAAAAATTTTATCTAAGAGGGGCTTAATACAATACAATTGAAAAAAAATCAACCAAAAATAATAACTATCAAATTATTAAACTTCATTGAATTAATGATTTTTAAAATATTTATGATTGTCCTCTACTCATTTTTTGTTTTTTGAAAGTTACATATTATAATAACTTCATTATCAACTTAATCAACAATTTGATGTTTTGAAGATTATTCTTAGTGGTTTTCAAGCAATGATTTAAATTAATATAATTATTTCAAGCAAACATAAAAAACTTACCACAAATGGTAAGAGATCTAATTGATCAAATAACTCCAACTCAACTAAAACTATTTAATTCATATAAGACAACCTTAATAGTTTTTTTATTTTTTATCTTAATGTGAGAAGGAGACCGTCCAAATTTTGTTTTTGAAAGGGTGCTAAAATCGGTTGGCCAATTAAGAAGCTAAAAACTGGTGACTTTACTTGATATTTTTGAAAATTTAAAACTGTGGGATTGACAATTATGTCAATCAATTAGATTATGAGTTGCTTTCAAGTCCAGAACACATATAAGAAATGGGCGAAACATATAACATATTTAAAAAAAAAAATGTAGTTCTAGAAGGAGTTTTAAATTTTCAAATAAACCAAACATAATATATTTAAATAAATTTTAAAGCCTAAGAGGGACCGAGGCCTATGCTAGGTGACTAGGTTCGCCCATGAAGTCACGCCGCATCATGCGGTAAGATAGAAGTTTGCTTTCACTTAGATTTTCAATCTAACATTGAATAATTCCATAATAAGATAAGAGCCTTTGAAGAGTTGATTAATATTCAACGAAGTGGGACCAAAATCTATGAGTAGCTGAGAACGAATCATTGACTTATCTAAGGTATATATGTCTTGTATTTATTTATAAACGAGAGTTGATAATAATTAGTTAATTACTGAGGAGAGCAGGCCCAAAGCTACTTTTTTTGTCCTTTTTTCTGATAAAGTCCCAGAGCAATTTTTTTTAATTAATAATGGCACTTATTTTCTTGAATCTGAATAAAAATAAAATTTTGAATAAAAAATATTTTTCGAAAATCTTACTTGTTATGTTAAACAAAAAAGCATATTACAATTAATTTAAATACAAAAATAATTGTAAAACACTAATATAACATAAAGTATAAGGGCCTTTTAATAAATCACAAAAAAAGGGGTAACAAAAGAGGGGAACATGTCTCCCTCAGGACCAACGCGTGCGGGCGGTTGCTTTCGCCAACACTGCTCTGTCATTAAGACATTTGACTACTTTTGGTATTATTATTTAATGATTATTAAATGATGGAGAAATGTTGGAATGGACAACAACAGAGCCGTACAGAGATTCCTGCACCTGCTGACGGCTGATGCTGATGTCAAACAAATGTTATTTTAAATGCTTTTCAGATCCCCCGCACGTGCATGAATCGCAAACACTTGCAAAGAAAATCTAAAGACTAATAAGCAATTGCTTATGCTTCCTTTTCAGTTAACACTCAATCTTGTTTAATCTTTAAATATTATAATAGAAGTTTGGCATTGACGAAGTCTTGTGACGGATTCATGTACATTAAATTTTTTTGACAAATACAAATAGATACAAGCTTGAGGTTTGAAAATTACGATTATGATTGACAAAACTTAGTGAATTTAGTGGAGGGACTCTGTCATAAAATAATAATTGAAGTGCTTCAGGACATAATTTTTATCATAGAATTAAATATACTTGCCACGTGGACATGTATAAATGATATATCTATTTATTTTTTTATTATTTTTTATTCCACCTCAGCAGTAGAAAAGGACATCAATTTTTAGATGTTTAGTAAGAATTGATAGAATTTTATCGAATAAGTTAACTATATAAAATTTATTTAGCCATGTACGCAAATAAAAAATTAATATTCTCTTATAAATTAATTTTTTTGATTTTTTTAATTATTATGATGATGATGATGATGATGTGATAGTGGCACCGTTTTATGGAGCCTACATTTTAGGCACATGCTTCTTTCTTCAAATTTTTTTTATCACAAATTGTTCGCTTGAGTTAAAACGGCATAGTTTTATATGGATTGAAGTACATCGTTTTACTAAATGATGGGGAAAGACTGCAACTATTTGGACTTAGTAAATTTTTTGTACTCTCATTCTCTCTACCTAACAAACCTCACTCTAAAAAAAAAATAATAATAATAATAGTATATATACTTCATGCTCTAATTCAGAGTCTAGCATTTGTGGAAACAAATCAATTCTTTGCACTTGAAAGATGGAATTTGGGATTTGAGTTCCAAAAGCCTCTAATTTGGTTAAAGAATATTCATGATTTGAAGAATGATTGGCATGATTGATTGAAACTTTTAAAGTTTATCCTACAAATTTAGGTAAAAGCTGCACCAATTTTCTTTTTCTTTTTCTTTTTTAATGTTTGTGTTGATTATGCCTACATTTAGTGGTGCCAATGATTTTGGCACCTAGGCTTTGCAAGCTTTTTATCTCTTCATGCAAAATTGTTTGGCTTGGTTGCTAAAGGAAACATTTGTCCGAAATCCATGTTACCAAAGAAACATATTGAATTGGAAATGAGAGTGTGGTCCCTTTTTTATTTTTGGGTATTTGAAAATTTTACATGTTGAGGGTTTTAATAGATAAAAGATGCATCTTTGTGCTTTTGTATTTATAAATTAAGGTAAAATTATAGTAATTTTGTACAGTGATAGTGGTTCCTTGAAGCTCCACTGATATTGAATTGGGTTTTCTATTTTAGAATTCAGGTTTGGCTTTTTTTCTTTAATTATCTTTTTTAAGAAAAAGGACTGATACACCCCAAACATTTAGAGAAAGAGACAAAAAATTTCCAAATGTTTTTAAAAAGATATTTAAATTCCCATTTGTTAATGTATTATGTTAATTTTAAGAGAATTTATTTTCAACTTATAATTACTATTATCTCCCTCTAACAAAAGTCAATATTTTAACTTGTCCATCTTACCCATAAATTATAATAAAATTACAAAAATACCCTTCTTTATAAGGTTTTGAATTTTTCTGTACAAATTCAATTTAATTTCTTATTTTTTCCCATTTAACCATTTTATTGTTAATTAAATTACAAAAGTATAGGTGAGTAAGCAATTGAGCTGGGAAGTGAAGCCGTATTTCCCCTGTTCCTCGTTCTTGTTCTTCTTGTGCTTTGTAATTGTGGGTTTCCTTGTTGGTTTGTTTTGGAATGTGAAAGGTATTGAGTGGTGGTGGAGAGGGAGTAATGACGATGATAGCGGTAAGTCAGAGGGAAGGAGGAGGAAGGCATGATGATTGCTGTTGGGTGATGGCCTTGAAACGCTGAAGAAATATTCAATTTCTAGTTAAATCGATTGAATTTAGTATTTTAGGTTTGTGATTTTTAGAAGAGGGTTTTTAAGTAATCACCAATTATTACTAAGGGAACGTATCATAATAACATTTTAATTACTTAAACCGTTAACAAATTAGGATTCAAATATCTTTTTTTTGAAAAAAAATCTCTAAATATTTGGAGTGTATCAATCCTTTTCCTCTTTATTTTGGGGCTTATTTCACAATTGATGTATCTCCAATTTCTATCTTTGACTTTTTGCCATTAAAGTAATGAAATTGTGGTTCCTTTTCTCTTTCGTAACCTGAAGGAAAAAAATGTGTCCATATAAAAAAAATTATTTGATATTCTAATTCATTTATATTGCAATTAGAACAAACAAAAGAATTCAAAAGACGCATAAATTAAAATGATGATTGATTACAGCTAATAATAGTACTACTGCTACTAGATAGTTTGATGAGTGTGATTCTCACGGATAATGGCCCAAATAGTTCGGCTTTCTTCAAGACTAGAGCCCAAACCTAGTAGCCCAAATCCGCGAGCTTAATTTCATTCGTGGCATCTTGGTGATAAAGGGCCATTTGACTTATTGATGATTATTATTTTTAAAAATTTTTAGCAAATGTTGTTTTGGTCCGATGCCTGTTCCAAGAAAGTGGCCAGCAGAAAATTTTACAGCATTTACTTATTCAGCACCGATTTTTGATCAGCGGGAGCCAGGAAGACATTGAGAACACAAACAAGTAACCCTTAGCTTATAACATCTCCTTCCCTCTCTTTATGGCTGCTTCTGCTAACCTCTCCATGAATGTATACTGATGGTTTTGCAGAAATGGAAATTCATTTCCTCAATTCCGTACCTAAAAGTTTTTGGATACCTGAATCCAACCATTGCTGCTGTTGTGGGTGCGAATATGCAAGGCACAACTAAACCGTTGATGGAGACTCATAGGTAAGCTTGTGTGTGTTTCTTGTGGCCATAATCGTCCGCTATATTGCATATGCAGCCCATGAGATGTCTCAATGCAATCAAGCAAATCCTTCAAAATTCTGAGGCCTTATTGCTGTAATCTCCAGATCTCTTTCTGCCCTCTCATTGATCTCCACGTTTTTCACTCAACTGCTGAAATTATTTGCTACGTTGCAGTGGGTTGCGCTGCTATTATCATAGTTGTGCATCAATATGGCACTATGTTGATGGATGCTTGTCTTTAGATTTATCACGAAATTTTGAGGCCATTTTTCTTCAACACCTTGAATTGTTTTCAAGTTAACATCATCGACATAGCAGCAACAACGACCAGCAGTGTAATTATAGAAGTTTAAATATTTCTTTTAAAGTTTCACCCAAGGCTTTTAGCCTAGAGACTTCCATTATGTTTGCAGATTCCACTAGATTAAAGTATATACTTGTTCTCATTAAAATTTATTTTCACTCAATAGTATAATTATTGATAGTGTACGGTGAATTGATCATATCTTATTCTTCTCAATCATCATATGTATATATGCATTCTTTTATTGTTACTATAAAATTTAAATATAGGTATTTGTTATATATGAAAAACTTCTGGATAAAGAATGCCGAAACAGTGAAGGAGAAGAAATAACTCAAGATCATCATCTTGATTGATCGATCAATAAGGATTTTTAAATTAAATTCACTACCCGCATCACATTCGAAATTTTAGTTTTCCTTTTTAAATTGGTTCTCCACTTGATGTTAAAACCTTAAAACACATCAAAGAAATCAGATTTGCGTCATAAAAAATCCTATTAGAAACAATTATATGTATTTTAACGAAATCTAAAGAAAAAAAAATCAAATCTAATTTCTCTACAAGCTGAATACAATTAAAAATGAAATTAATGGAAAAGAATCCACACAAATTAAGTATAAACAAACTCTTTCCCTCTTTATATGATTAAAAAATGATGTATACCATAAATAAATAAGCAAAAAAATAAATGAACACAATTTAAAGCCATGAATCAACTACAAGAAGATACAGATTTTTACGTGAAAAATCTAAATTGAGAAAAATCACAGAATTGTAGTATGATATAACATCGATATAACATTTCACTATATTAATAATGAGATTATAACACAAATTTTTTTCTAGATAATATTAGAGACTAAAAATATTAAGAATCTCAATAATCTTGACTTATAATAATAATTTAATATTTGTCTCTCTAACAAGTAGGTATCTCAAATAACAACTAATGGGAGGATAAAACAAAAACTAATACCATTAGAATTGTAAAGGGCGATGACAGAAATTTACTCTCTAAATTTGAGAAAAAACATAATTGAATTCATCATCCTATTGTCCAATCAAATATTGAAATTCTTGGCCCAAAAATAATTTCATGTCACTATCTTTCTCTCCTCGTCTTTTCATGAACATTTTTTCAAGGGCTGCTATTTTCATTTGCTTTTATACACACATCAATTCCAAAACCTAATAATAAATGCGCATTAAGAAAGTCTTTTAAACTATGGGCTTTTGGGCCACTCAAATGAAATGGACCTAACATTTTCGCTCTTTAAATTCTGTAATTTGGTCAAGTTATAGGTGCTGGAAATAGCTCCGTTATTGTTAACAAGCTTGTATCCCTGCTCTGATCAACGAAAGTCAAAGCTAGTTGCTGTTGTAACTAGCTTGCATCAAGTGATAGTGTGGATTCTTGATATATTTAATAATTGTAGAATTTTGTTTAGGTCACATAGGATCCTATTTGTAGTGAATTGTGGATATTGTAGCATTTTGTGCTTAAGCATGGGACGCTTTAAGATACACATGCAATTATAAAATTAGGAGCATACTTTCTTGTAACCTTGTTTATACTTATATGCTGAGGTAGCGCATAGTGGCAAATATTTTAAAATTTTGAGTGTGCCTTACCGTTGAAATACTAACTCTTACCTCTTATTTTTATTTGAACTTGGGTAACCGTAAAGTGCAATCACAATCAATTGAACTACCTCCAAAGGGACATGTATAGCAAGTAGAATCATGAAAATACTAATTTGTTCATATATAAAATTTTGATAGTTTTGGAGAAATGACAATTTTATTTCCGATCCTTACTGCTATTGTGGGTGCCCAAATGTGTAAGGGAAAATTATGCCATTGTTGGAAACTCATAGAGTAAGCTTGTGTGCATTTTTTATGGCCACAATCTTCTACTGCATTGTACTTGCAGCTGATTACGCTCAATTGGTGATATCATTTTATAGCTTACATGGATTTGCGCTGCTATTATCATTGTTGTATATCAATATGGCAGATTGTTTATGAAAGCTTGCCATTGGCTTTATCCCAAAATCTTGAAGCAATTTTTATTTGACATCATAGATTTGGTTTCAGGCTGTTAATAACATCTCTTGCACAGAGCAGCCAAGGCCTAGGGGGACTAGTGCCACGGGGAATAAACTGCCTGTCGGTTTCTTTCAAAGTCTTCAAAATGATATTGTTGTCGTTTTACCAACTTAGGTAATAGCACATGCATGTTGGATCATTATTGTTCGTTAGGTTGACCTAAGACTGTAGTGTCAGGCCCAAATAGAAAGGCTGCATCAAGACTTGAGAGTAGAGCCCAAACTTGCTGCCCCAAATAAAGGGCTTTTAACTTATTCATGTATTATTTAATTTAGTTATTGCCCCCCGTTTTGTTTTGTCCTATGCATGAATGTTCGTTTTAACTATCGTAGTCACAGACATTTTTCTGTTCATTTCAATCATCCTAATTTCGCTTCTTTGTATTTATTTGCTATTGCTGAGTTGTTCCAAAAGGATTTTCACATGTCAAAACCACTTGTCTCTTAATAAGAAAAGTCGTCACAAAGTATTTTTTTGTGGAGTGAAAAATAACATAATATAATAACCAAACACAGAAATGATGAGACTTCGACTATGTTTAGAAAATATGGTTGGACTTCATTAAATTTTTGGATTAGATTGGAGTAGATTGAATAACAAATAAAATTATCTTTTGTCTATTATAATATTAGACATAACTATATTAACCTAAAAAATCATTTATATAGTATAATTGTCTTTAAATTATGCTACTAATTGTTTAATTTAATATTTAATGTCATTGTAAATTAATAATCGAATAATTTTTGTTGTTGTAAATTAATAACCGAATAATTTCTATGTTTAATATCTATATGGATTTAAATATATTATTGAATAAAAAAAATTCATAATTGATCTTTATATTAAATGCTAATTGATCCCATTATTTTTGGATTAATCTTTTCGTCAGTCCTCATCTGATCACTTGTGGGCTGTGGCCGTGTATAAAACTCGTTGAAGTGTTGAGCCACCGTCCACCGTCCACGGGACTCGTTGAAGTCGTAGTAAAAGACGATAAGCCAAATCCATCAAATCTGAATTGCTACACTTGTGAATAAGTCGTATTGAAAAAGACTCAAAATTAACATGTTCTTAATATGTGGTTAATATTTTATTTTTTTCTTGCATAACACTCATCTAACATACAATCAATAATTTGAATATGTAATAAAAATATATTTATCTTTTGAGTTGTTAAATTTGTTAGCATTTGTTTCAAAATTTGTTGACAAAGGGTTGTTGACTTATTGATGTAAAATTTTACAACATTTACTTGTTTGTGCAAGTGGAAAAGATGGCAAAAAACTAGAAGGATAAATTCTCATTTATCCAGTTATTTCTCATATTTTAAAGAATTACTTAAAAATCGCTTCTCTTTTCATTATTTCTATAACTATTAGATTAATAATATAAATAGTGATCAAATATAGAAATGAAAATTATGAATGGACTTTATTAATTTTTAGGATTAGATTATACTTGATTGAATAATAAATAATATTGTCCTTTGTTTGTTATAAATGTCGGACATGATTATGTTAAACTTAATTAAATAAAAGTTAAAATAATTATTTAAATACAGTAGCGTAATTATCTTTATATTATACTATTAAATGTTGAATTTGATATTTAATATTCAATATTATTGTAAATTAATAATTGAATAAGTTTTATGTTTAATACTCAATATTGGTTTAAATATATTATTGAATGAAAATTTTTGAAATTTGATCTTATATTAAATACTAGTGTAAATAAATTGTTGAATTAAAATTTTGATATTAATCTCAAATAAAATTCGTGTTAAAATAAGTTAATGAATAAATTTTGATATTTACTATAAAAATAAAGTTGTGATTTTAAAAAAATAGGCAATTAATTTGTTAAATCTAATTTATAATAAATATTATATCATATAAAAAGTGAAAGACAGCTAAAGAGGATTTTATTCCAAACTCATACTAAAAAGAGGATAAATAATCCCATTAATTTTGAGTTGATGTTACGTACGTGTAGGGTCATGGAAAAAAATTGGCCACTACGTTAAACTAAATAAAAAGAAGAAAAGTAGAAGTAGAAAAAAAATCAACGTTGACTGAAGCAGCATTAACACAAACACATCTCAAGAATCCAAACAAACAAAGAATCACTTTCCTTGTGGAAAAAAATTTCCAACTCCATCTTTCTGCATATTTGACAAAGAGTTATTGACATTATAGTCCCTGATTTTGGTTAACAAAGAGTCAAACATTTCAAAATTTTGATATATAAATTTATATTATTTTAAATTTTTTACATGCAAATATATTTTTTACCATCAAAATGACTTATTCATACGTGTTATTCAATATATTGATCATATTAATACATTTCTTATTTTAGTTAATTTAATTTATAGTAAAATTATGTATTAACTAACTATAATTTATGATAAATGTGAATATGAATTTAAGTTCATGTTCTTAATATGTAATATTTTTTTTTTTTTGGTTTCATAACGCTGGTCTACTAAACAACTAGTAATTTGAATTTACAATAATAATATATTAATTCACAATCACAATTAGTTGGGAATTCTTTCCACATCTCTTTTTTGATAACTTTGGGTTAGTAATAGAACTCAATTCCTCATTGCCAGTGATATGAAACTGACCCTAGTGGGCATGTAAATAATTTTAATCAATTTATTTAGCAAAAAATTAAAAAATAGCTAAAAAGGATATATTTGACATTTAAACACAAACACAGGGACTGCAGTGCCTTTAATTACGTTTACACTTAATTTCATGTGCATATTGATCACTTAGGGAGTCTTTTAATTACGTGTGCTCTTAATTTCATCTGTATGTTGATCACCACTTAGCGCTGGAAAAGGAGGCGAATTGGTTTGTTACGAAATCAACATAATGGATCTTCCCATTCAACAGCACGCTAATACTTCAAGGTACGCAGACTTTCCTTGCATTTTTTCACTTTGGTTTGTAGTATGTCTGCTGCTGCCGCTGCCGCTGCTGCGGCTGTGGCTACTGGGGCTGCTTTGTTTTCACTTTGGTTTGTTTAGTATGTCTGCTGCTGCTGCCGCTGCCGCTTCTTTTTTAATATCTAATAGCGTTTTGTCAATCCACCGCTGCGGGATCCCAAGTCTCTTCCGCTGCTGCATCATCCACCGTTCAAACGCACCATGCCCCAAACGCATCGGATTGGATGCCTCAAAAGCAAACGCACCGTATAGGGGATGGAGCAGCTGCGCTGTGGTTGCGCAGCTGCCCCAAAAGTACCATATAGGTGGTGGAGTAGCTGCCTCAATTCAAACTCACCCAGCGCACCAGCCTCAAAGGCACCTCTAGTTTCTCTTTTACCTGTGGAAGAGACTAGGGATCCGGCAGCAGTGGATGATGTAGCAGCAGCAGTTGAAGCTGAAGCTACTTTTTTTGTGTTCTGTTGAGTGCATTTTCTGCAATTGATCACTTGTGTTTTATCTTGATTAATTTTTTGTGTTACTTCTCTTTCACCCGTAGTTTCTCTTTCACCCTAAAGTTTCCGACAATATAAGGGATGAGCAGCTGCGCTGTATTCGCACGCTATGGCTGCAGCTGTGTAGATAAAGTATTATACAAACTTGATAGCCAATATTAATATTACGCAAAAATTAATGGGACAAGTTTTGGTGGTGGTGTTATTATTATTACTACATCTTATATGTGAATCCGAGAAACCAGCACATATAATATGAATTAGTTTGTGTTTCTTCTTCCCTTTGACGATGTACTTCTACTTTCTTCGTACCTAAAGAACGAGTAAGAACAACAGATTCACACACACAAAACAAGCTTCTGACTTTAACAATCATGGTTCGCCATTATTGTTCCAGAGGCATAAATAAATATTTATGGTTTTGTACTGATCACAATTTTTCATTTCCCTCAATTTCGAACCTGAAAAAATAACCCTTGGCTCATAACATCTTCTTCCCTCTCTTTATTGCTGCTTCAGCTAACCTCTCCACGAATGTATATTAACTTTTTGGCAGAAAAGGAAATTTCATTTCCACGATTCTGACTCTAAAAGTTTTTGGATATTTAATTCCAACCATCGCTGCTGTTGTGGGTGCAAGTACACAAGGGATAGCTCAGCCGTTGAAGGAGACACATAGAGTAAGTTTGTGTGTGTTTCTTGTGGCCATAATCGTCCACTATATTGCATTTGCATCTGAAAAGGTGTCTCAACGCAATCAAGCAAATCCTTCGCAGTTGTGGGGCCTTATTGCTATAATCTCTGGATCTCTTTCTACAGTCTCATTGGCCTCCACATTTTTCACACACTCAGTTGCTGAAATCATTTGTTATATTGCATTGGGTTGCACTGCTATTATCATTGTTGTGTATCAATATGGCAGCATGTTTATGGATGCTTGTCGTTGGATTTACGATGACATTTTGGGGCCATTTTTCTCCAAAATCTTGAAAAAGTTTCAAGATATATATCAATATTTATTCCACAGAACAACAGCAACGGCCAACAGTATAAGTGAAGAAGTTTAATAGAGAGATTCCACTTATATTTCAGATTTCAATAAGATCAAAACATATTCTCAATATTTGTTCTCATTAGAAGTTTATTTCCATTCAATAATATAGTTTTGATAGTGTATGGTTATGACTTCATCTTAGGCATATCCGGTTCATGTATAAAGATATTAACTTGTTGACTAATGTTATACATTTTAGCTTGCAGTCCTCGCGGCTCAATGGTGAAGATGATGTTCTTAATCTTAGGGTTTGGTTGTTTCAGCTTGCCTATTGAATGTTATCTTGATTAGCTTGATGGTTCCAAACTTTGAGTCTCAGGCATTTCGTTATTTAACTCATATGACTAATGACTTATGATAATTCAGCCATTACACTTCACTCAAATCAACACTCTCTAGATTCGTCATTTTATTTCTATTTCTTGCATTTTCTTACTAACCAAACACTCTCTCAAGTGTTTGATAGAACATAATTGGTGTGACATATGGCTAACTACAATAATCTAACTAAACCCACGCTATTTTATTTTCTTAGCAAAAATCCACTTATCTAACTAAATCATTATGAAAGCAAAGTGAAAAAAGAAAAGAAAAAAAAAAGAAAAGGAAACACACTATTCATGTCATATTCTTTTAAAGATATATCGACATGTGTCCTTTGCTCGTATGACATGCTTTGCTTAACTATTGTCCATTTTTCTTCATTACAGTGACATCAAGTTTATGGAGCTTGCTATGTTACGGATTATGTAACATACACACCCAATGGTTGGCAGCCATATTCTTTTAAAAATTTTGATGGGACAAAATTTTTTTAGGTCTAGTACGTTTTGAAAAAATAACTTACAAGTCTTAATAAAATATGGTCCTAAACACAGTTCTTCATAATTTTCATAAAATTAATAATGATATTTTTAGTGCTTAATAAAAGTTTATTTAATAAAAAAAATTCATAATAATCTCAATAAATAATGTTTATTGATTTTTTAAAGCTCGGATCTGAATATGTCCCCTTTATAGTTTAGTGCACGTTCTATAAGTATATCTCAATTATAATAAATTTGGTGAATCAAGAATTTGCTCGAATGGCATCAAAATGAAACTTGAGTTTTTTTTTTTCTTTTATTTTTGCGAATGAAACTGGAGTAATCTTGAAACATGAAGGAACTTGAATCCTACAAGCGAACTTGAAAAACTTGAAAGACTAAGAGCTTTAACCTACGAAGCCCCTACAGGAAAAAGAACTTGAAAACTTAAGTTTAGTATTTAACTCTTATAATTCTACTGACATTTATAGTTGCAATTGATTAACAATTGTAAGGGCAAAAATCTCGTTGTACAGCTACTGTTGAGCACTAGGAATTTGAGGGAGTATTATGAAAAAATTATGGACTTAAGGGGTACATTCAAGAAAGATTAAAGATCTAGTGGTCATTCCGTAAACAGTCTAAGAAGTGAAATATGCAATAACTTTCTCGATCAGCATTTGCTCAGAAGAAAAAAAAATAGAACCCAGATATATTTAAGGAGCTTATTACTTTATATAATAATGTAAAGTATATAATTATCTTGTAATCATTTAATAAAAATCCAACGACTGTAAAAAAATAAGATTCTATTATTTTATATTTTTACAATCGTTCGTTAGAGGATAATTGTGTAGCTTACATTATATTATTATGTAAGATAACAAGTGCCTATATTTAAACAAAGGCACACATACCAAAATGAAACAAAGTTGAATAATAATGATTTGATATTAATCACCTCTCTTGTCGGGGTTGTAGGTCCAACCCAAGTTTTGCTCCTTTGCATAGTAGCTCAATTAATGAGCAGTGGTCGCTCGTGTGCGGGGTAAGCCACAAAGATAAGGGTAGTATTGTAATTTAAGTATCTCAAGTGGATTATAAAAGAAATAAATGTTTTTTTAAGGGTTTCTCTATAATATTGTAATTTTTTTACAATATCAATAATATTTTTAATTATGTACCATTAGATTTAATCAATGATACATAATATTTGTAGTAAAAAAAATGGTAAATGGTTAACAAATGTGTAAGGGATGGAGAATTTTGTAAAATAACTATGACCATCTTTAAAGTTTGAAACAATTTCACTTAAATATCATATTTTATTTAAAATTATTTTTCAATCCTCCTTTAAATTTGAAATGTGATAATCTTTTTTAAATAAAATTTTCAAAATCTATTACCATGAAGTATAAAACATAATGGTAGGTTATTTAACACAAATCAAATAAATAAGTTGCAATTGCAAAATTTATAGCTGATATAATAGTAATAAATAACACAACTAAATACATATACTTAAGTAAATGTCATAATTACATCAATAAACTCATTATTGAGATTGCTTGTAACATAAAAATTACTTGATCACACATGTTTAATAAAATTTAATATCGTATATTAAAATACTCATTATTTTATACAATATTAAGGGCCATTGTATAATTGATCGTGAAGTATGTATTATTTTTCATACCTATTTAACATACTTATTCTCTGAACTTTATATTTATCTTACAATTAATATCCTTTCATGATAGGAATTTTAAGTTTTATAAGCCTATATATTTTCATTTTATTTTTAAATATCACTTTGTTAATTTCATAAAAGTTAAATCTAATATATATTCCTAATGAACTTTAGTTTATGAATCGTGAAAAATCATTTTATTGATATCCTTTGATTGTAATTATAAAATTTTATGTTATTAAGAGTCATTACTTAATTTTGTTATGATAATTAATAGTGACAATAAATAAAATATAACCTCCAATAATATTTACGTGGGAAAAAAAGTGAAAGAAAATCATTTATATTTTTAGATTTTTATTGACATGGTAGGAAATTATCCCAGCCTTATAAAATTTAACTTTCACAAGTTTGTTTTCATTTTATTTTCAAATGTCACTTTGTTAATTTCATAAAAGTTAAATCTAACACATATTCCTAATTAACTTTAGTTTATGAATCATGAAAGATTACTTTATTGTTATTCTTTAATAGTAATTATAAAATTTTTATGCTACGAAAAGTCATTACTTTTATTATGATAATTAATAGTGATAATAAATAAAATATTACATCAAATAATATTTAATGGACAAAATAAGGAAAAAAATCATTGTATGTTTTTATATTTCCATTATAAAGATATGGTTTAGGATACTTTAACTTAAAATTTTGGCACAATATTTGAGCCACTAATATCTCATAGTCTAATGGTTGATATTGAAAGTCAAAGCATTATTTTATAATGTTATATCCTCCACCATTGAATTGCATGAAATAAATAGTTTAATTTTTTGATAAAAATTTAAATCAAAATATTTCTCACTCTATAGTTATATAGACATATATATTTTTCAATAATAATTGATGAATAAAATATTTCTTATTTGTTGTGACTCATATAGTATATATATATATATATATATATATATAAAGCTTGGACTTGAGGAGGTGATGTGGCATCACCATTTCTCATCTTTGTATATTCTCTATTATCTAATAAATAGAGAAATTTCTTTTAGATTTGACTTTTCATCTTCTAATAATTAATTTGATTGTTATTACACAATAACAATTATGTAAAGGTTTTAATGAGGCATATTATTTGTAATGAACATCCAAGGGGGAGTGTTATGAATTTATTAAAATAAATGTAGATGTTCATAACATTTATCTCTTAGTCTCCCAACTATCTCCCATTAGCAACCTTTAGCTTCTCTATAACTCCCATTATCTCACAAGGAATTATGATCCATAATTTTTCATTAATTTCATGGAGTGATTATGTAACTATAAAAGGAGAGCTCATCTTTTTTGTTTTGTACACACACAATTGGAATGAATAAAATTACTCTATAATATATTTTTTCATTTTATTCTTTATCTTGCGTTGGTTCTTTATTTGTATTGCTGGCTAATGACTTTTTTTGTTTTTTATAAGGCTGCCTCATCTTAAAAAAAAATCAATTCATATTTTTTATCAGTTTCATCAAGTATAAAGTAAGAAAAAATGATAATACTAAATTCTTTTTTCAAAGCCGCGTGAAGCGCGGTTTTATTTTCTAGTTATTAATAAAACACATATAAAATAGTTTATTGCACTGCTTTCTATTATCATTATTGTTTAGGTATTAATGGTTTGTAATTAAATTCATACAATACAAATTATTACAAGATTTTGTGTTAAATAACCTATTTGATATTATATTTTATACTTAATGGTAACTGATTTTGGAAGATTTATTTAAAAGAAATTATCATATTACAAATTTAAAGGAGGGCTGAAAAGTAATTTTAAATAAAATATACTATTTAAGTGAAATTGTTTCAAACTTGAAGGGTGGTCACAATTATTTTAAAAAAAATTATCTACCCACTTGAACGGTTACCATTATTTTTAAATTATTTTTTTAGAACAAATATTTTAAACCATTGATTAGATCTAATGGTTCACAACTAATACATTATAGATGTTATAAAAAAATTTACAGCATCATAGAGGAACCCGCTTTTCTAATTAATGAGTTGGCACATTTACCACACTGTAAAACGCGTGTCATCCAGTGAAGCAGCGAGTGCAACAGTCACTCATGCACCGCTCTATATTACCATATCAGCCATACACAACAATCTAATAATATTATGATGTATGTATATTTATTTTAAAAAATTACCATTTTAGTGATAGTTATATTAAATTCAATTATACATATAATAATTGTTTTGATTGATATATATATAATTATACTAAATGTAAACATGATCTTACTATAAGCCAATGCAAATGAGATCATTGAAATTTTCACTTTAGTTGATAAATTTATAATTGAGAGTATGATTGCGGCCATTGACATTTTGCATGTGCACTGTGATTATGTGTAATTTAACCCATATGAATTGACTAACAATTAGGTAAGTATCTTCTTTGATTCTGCAAAATATGTATCTAGAAGGAAAGAAAAATAGGTAACCATCAATGTCAATTGATCATGTCTATAATAAAAACATCTATAGAGTAACGTCTTTGAGACTGAAAATAATATACAATAGTTAAATGACTATCATAATAATATATTATGTATTATAATTATTAAGATAATAATGTAAGTAACGCTACACTTACCCACCTATTCATATTATTAATTAACTCAATATAACTAATAAATTGTTAATTTGTTGATTAATTAATAAATTAATAATATATGAAGATATTCCTTGTTATTCTAAAATATTGAGTTCATAACAGCCAAGTAAATCAACATGAAACATCACATGAGTTAGCAGTTTATCATACAGCTGTTACGGTTACAATAAAAAGATTTATAAACTTTTATTGCATTAAATATTCAATAGCTAAATTGGTAAACTGATTTTAAATATAAAAACAAGGTCTTAGGTTCAAAATATGATAATGGATGACGCGAAGGTGTTTTTAACATGAGACGTTTTTAACATTAGTTAATTTTAATTATTTTATCCAAATAAGCTAAAAGTATCAAAATACCCATAAAATTATTTTATTTCCTTAATAAGATTATTTAATATTTAATTAAACTAATAAAATGTCTTTGTAACATAACCTCTCATGAAGTTTAATGGTTAAAAAGTTTATGCTTTTACATTTTCGGGATACTGAAAATGTTAGATTATATAGATTTTGAAACTGATGCCTTAATTATTATGGTACATTTTCGTGATCTTTAATGGTTGGCTAATGTTAACTTGTGATGATACTAGAAATACTCCTCGCCTATGAGTCGATTTAAGGGTAAATTTGTCTCAAAATAATTAAAATAGATACATACATATTAAATACATTTAAAATAATTATATATTCATAAAATAAACTTATTTAACAAAAACAAATATGTTGATATTAATTAATTTGCTTGAATCACATGACAGATATTAATTAATTTGAACAGGAAATATGGCTCCATTTTTAATTTTCGGAGGTATAAACTACAAAAAGTTAAGAAAAAAATTACTATTAATTTGATATATTGCTCTGCATCCTTGTACAATTTAAACTGTTAATCTATCTATTGGCACAGTAAAAGTACTCAAAAGAAAAAAAAAAAAAAAAAGGTAAGTTCATGGCGAATTTGACTGGTAGATAGGGGTGTCAAAAAAGCCTGCCTGGACGGGACCCGGTCAATTCGGTCCGGGTTTGCACATAAAAACTGGATCCGGATTTGAAATTCTCAAACCCGGATTTTTCTGGGCCCGGGTTCAGGTTCAACACCAAAAATCTGGAACCTAGACCGGACCCGGTTTTTTAATAAATTAAAAAAGAAAATATAAATATATTATATATAAATATATAATTATGAATTTATGATATGTTGGATGTTATTTAAATTTATTGTGTGATTATTGTGTTGTTGAATTTAATTAATTTATTTATTTTTTTATATATAGATTGAATGAGTTTAAGTTACAAATTGGATGAATTTAGGTATTAGAAAGTAGATTGAAATAATTTTTATTTATCATTTGTGCAAATTTTGCATTGTTAGTGTGTTATATATTTGTATTTGACTATTTTCTTTTTTAAAGCTTGAGATTGAATGAGTTTATTTGATTATTATTTTTTTTAAAATTTGCATTGTTAGAGAAATGAATGAAAAAATTGAAGAAAAAAAAATTAAAATTATCACATGCGGGTTTAGAAGTCCGGATCAAAACCCGGACCCAGAAGGTGCCAGGCTCGAGCCTGGACCGCACCTGAAAAAATCGGGTTTTAACCCGGGTCCGGTCTTGCATTTTACTCATCCGGTCCGGTCCCGGACAACACCAAAATTCGGACCGGACCCAGATTTTACCAAGCCTACTGGTAGAGAAGGAAGAAAGTTATAAATAATAAAATTAATAAATAAAAGAAAAAAATTTGATTGAAAATGAGAATGGATAAGAGATAGCGTTGAAAAGTCAATGATTTTTAATGATTTTAAAATTTGATTTATCAATCACCAGACACTATTTTAACTGGAATCAGATTACACAAAATTGACTTGGTAGGCCATCGATGAAATGACATTTCCGTCGCTGCAAAATAAATCATATAAATTCTTCACATTAGGAAATATTATATATCATTAATGAACTAAGTAATCATGTCATTTGTAATAGTGGTTGCATTGATTCAGCAATAACTATATGGAAGGAGCTAGAAGATTTTTGTTTTGATGAGAAATGATTGAAGGAGAATATATATAGTTTAATATAATTAGCTCGATGAGTTAGCTCAGTTATACAAGATATGAGAATATGTATAGAGTTTCATTAACCAATTACGGATCACAATTTTTTCAATCTGCTTAACTGCCAGTCTCACTATTTTGCATATGAGCATATTGTAAAGTTGGCGAGTAGACTTTATTATACTATACTAGAATAGCTTATTGTCACATCACCTCATTTTATTTTTAATATTTTAGGAAATTAGAAGTCAAATGCGTATCTCATCAGAAAACGAAGAAGTATTTCACATCAATAGAAGCATGCATGCACGAGATGCCCCTTAAAAAGATATAGGATCTGTGTTCCCACGAGTGGTGACATGTCTATAAAATGGCAAAACATCTTTTAATAATTAATGACAAAACATATGGCTGGATTATAGCAAAAGCATTTTATGCCTTTTTCATTCAATTAACCACCTTTTTAATATTGTGCAATGCAACTAAAAATTATTGTTGGGATAATATGCTCTTTAAAAGTATATGTGTTTATTTAATTGTAATAAATAATTTTTTTGATTAATAAAATAAATGAGGTATTTTATTCAAATATCTTAATTGCATTTATATTTGTATTAAAGTCCATTTAATCATATTATATGTATTTATGTGATCACCATGTGGATTCACAGAAGACATAAATACAAGTTATCTTATGATTAAATAAATTTAGTTCACAGTTGATAAATAAAGTTGGACATTTTATTTAGGTATAGACTGTAATAAATTCATTGAATGATTTGTCTTAATCATGTATGAATTTATTGATGTAGTACGACTACATTGAACATGATTACATATGAAATTTAATTAACTTTGTAATAACTGTCAGACTTATTAAATCTCATAGGCGTTGATTTTACTGTAATCTTAATCTTGAGTTAATTATGATTTCATGATTGTAATTGTTATTCCATTTGAGTTACCAATGGGCACGACATCTTGGTGGGAGCAATTATGAGTATTGGAGTTATGGATTAACAATATAGAATTTGTACAACACATCTCTTGATGGGTTTTCACTGATCATGTAATTCTCTGTGTCAACATATTTAGTATGTTGAAAATGATCATTAGAGAAAACCAAGAAGGATCAAGGAATAAGATGTTATTAAATTGATTGGACAAATGAGATATCAATTTAATTAACGATGTGAAAAAAGAAATCAATGTGGTATTATTCGAGCATACAATTATGGAAGTCCCAATCTTTTAGTGGAGTAGATTTGGAATTAAATAATTGGGCTAGTTTAATTACAGTAATTATTGTAGCCACTATTGTATGTTCCCAAATGATCCTTTCATTTAATTGACTACTAATAAGTAAGATAACTAATTTATTTCAAATATATCATTTAGTGAGAGGCCCATTTAATTACCAGATAAGTTATGTTATTTTACAAGGTGGGTCCTATTGAAAAAGAAAATAACGTGAGTTTTATTTAGAAGATTATTTGGGCTTTTCACTAAATGGTGATATAAAGATTTTTCCAAAGAAAAATGCGAAGCTTTATACAGATCGAGAAAAAGATTTTTCTCTCCATTTGTTGAGAAAAAATTTTCTCGTAGTGATAAAGCGCCACACGCCAAGATCGAGCATAAAAGATCATTGGAGATTCGTGATCTAATAAGCGTGGTGGTGACGGATCGTGATCTAATGGTGGTGGCGGATCGTGATCTAAATCACTTCAAATGAAAAAGCTAACTCGATTTTCACGATTTTGGATTACGTATTCCTATATATTATATGAGAGCAGTCCTTCAAAAGGTTTTATAAAATTTTAAAAACCTGATTTTTCCCCAACAATTATAACAAATATGAATTTATAGAATAATAATATACTATGTAATACGAACTGCCAAATGTATTGTAGTGGATCATGACGATGATGAAAACAAACAAAGCACCATCACTAATTAATTAATATATATATATAATTAATATCATTAATTAGATTTAGCTAGCTAGGTTATAATAATATTCAAAGATTAAAACAAGATTGAAATTTGAAAAAGAAGCATAAGCAATTATTTATTACTCTTTATAAGTGTTTGAGATTCATGCACGTGCGAGGCATCAGCCTTCATCAGGTGCGGGGCCTATGCACGGCTCTATTTCCATTCCAACATTTTTCTCCGCGTTTAACACCGCCTCTGTTGGGGCTTCTCTTGTTATTGGTTACTCAAAAGCAGAAGTGAGCCAATCCCATAACACTCCACTTATTTAGTTTATTTTGTTATTTATTTTGTTTTTTTCGTTCTCCAATAATGAAGAAGTGTAAAACTTATTTAGTTTATTTCACTTGTTTTTAAATAGTATTTAATTCTAACTGAGAATGATTTGTTCTTATTCTCCAATTTTATAAAAGAAAAGTGGAGAATAAAGCAATTGATGTTTTCCGATTTTTATTTTTCAAATAAGTCTCATAAGTCCAACTTGCACAACAAAAAGACAAAAATCGTATCACTTGTCGTCTAGACCCCACCACCAATATTTATTTTATAATACAATTTTTTTTATTTGTTTAATCATTTTAATTATTTTTCTTTTTTCTATAATGGTAATATATTATTTTAGTAATATTTTTAAAAAATATTTTATCCCTTTTTATGAAATAAAAATTTACAATCACAAAAAAATAAATAAAATATATCATTATAAAAAATTAATTTATTAAAAAAAATTTCATTATAATACTTTTTTTCCTTCACTCTCATTCATTGTCTTCATTTTTCTAACGAAACAACTAAACCCATTTTCACTTTTTCATTTTCAAACACTGCTTCAGAAACAATCAACCAAACTTATTTTCACAATAAACTAATTATTTCTAGTTTATAAAACAAAAAAAAACACACATTTGAAAAAAAAAAAAAACAAACGCACCCTTTGTAATTTTTAATTTGTGGTAAACCGATCCCCACCCATCAAGAGTTTGGAGATTATTTATTGATTTACTCCATCAAGAATTTGGAAATTTATTTACTCCCATCAACGAAATTATTTTGCCTACTCCATTTCAATGTGACCTCTCTGAGAAAGAGATAAGCTAATTTTGTACAATATTAAAATTTTTGTGACTCTTAATATATTCAATTTGTAGAAATATAATATTAACTGCTAAATAATAAAATTTTAATATCTATGTGATAATCTAAATATGAAAATGGAATTTATAAAATAATAAGTTGTTGAAAATATTTTACTCATAAAAAAAACACAAAAATACATAAGGTTTGAAGGAGATTTAATTAGACTCATGTCATTTAAATAATTACATGGGATTTAGGAAAAGGATTGCTACATCTCCAGTGTTTGGGGAAAGAGACATAAAACTCCCTAATATTTTTAAAAAAAGACATATAACCTCTTCCAATTAAAAAGTTTGGTTATTTTAACTAAGAAAAGGTTATATTATTATTATCATTATCGTCATCATCATTATTGTTATTCATTAATGTCATTTTTACTACATTAATATAATATTATTAAATATTATTTATTTTTAATTATTAGTATTATTATCATTATCATTATTAATGTCGTTATTATTGATATTATTGTTAATATTATTATTATCACCATTATTATTGGTATATTATTATTATTATTAAAAATGTATTAATTTTATTATTTTAATTATTTTTTGTCATTATTATTATTATTATTATTATTATTATTATGCTTTTCTCAATTAAAATAAATGAAATTTATTAATGAAAATTGGATTACATGTCTTTCTTTAGAAACACTAGGGAATTTTATGTCCCTTTCCCTAAATGTTGGGAGGCTAATAGTTATTTATTTTGCTGTAAATATACAATTTTATCATTTTTCTGTTAAAATAAACATAATTATTAACCAAAAAGAGGCTTATAAGCCTTTTTTTTAAGGGTCCAGCTACAATTCAATTGTGGTTTCATACACCATTTTTTGTCTTTTTGTGATCCAACCATTGGATTCAACCCAAGAGTTGCAAAAACTAATCCAACGGCATGGATGCTTACTTGGTTATTAACGATGCAGTCCCTTCTGTTTACTAAAAAAATAAGGAAATATTAAATTTCAAAAATTTGACACATTAGTCCATTAAAATATTTTATTGTATGAGTCAAAAGTAATTTAGTAAATGAACATATTTATATATTAAAAATATGGATGGATTATTTTAATTTGCTAAAACACTCTCCACTTCCATTTACTTAAAATACCAATTGGATTATAATAATATTATCTTGTTTTTTGTGTAATACAATATTGGATAAGGTTTTATAAAAATTTTGACAATATCAAAATGAAAAATAAATAAATATTAAATAAATGCTTGGATAGTCATTTAAATTTCATTATGGAGTTTATAAATAATATTTTCAAAATAATAAATTTCTATATGTAAATTTGAAATTATGTAAAATTATTTATACCTTATTACACATATGAAGCTGATTAATTATTTATGTAATGTGAAAACAAATGCATTGTATAATATTTATTCTATTACTTAAATTTAAAATTATAAAGAATGAAACTTAAATTTAAAATTGTAAAGAATGAATAATAACTTAAATTAATAGATTATGGGAGGATACCTTTCAAAAAAATTAAAATTAACTAACTTTTTAGGCTTCTAACGTAACATTTTTAATTTTTGTTGTTAACATAAGACAAAAATTTAGTCTAAAAACCTCATTCTAGGGTCTCCTTAGGGTAAAAAAAAAAATCATTATCACATGATAATTTGGTAGCCTAAGTTGTATTATTTTTAATTTATTCATTCATGCCAAACACCTTATTGAGATTAAATTTGAGTAAAGTAAACCCATCCCACCATCTTTAATCGCATTCAATTGGCCCTAATTGATTAGATTTTGTTATGGAAAGTAATATATAACTCTTTCTTTATTACAATGGTAAAGAAAAAAACACAAACACAATATATTTCTTTTGAGAAAATGCAAGTATTATGTTTTTTAGGTTTTGTGTTTAAGAAATTAACTAATTTATGTAGTTAGAAGACTCTTATTTTTTATGTTTTAGAAGAATTATATGTTTGATAATGAATAAATTAAGATTTAAAGTATGAAAACTAATTTGAGAAGGAGATAGAAAGAATAATTTTTTTAGAATTTGAAAATTATTATATTTTAATTGAGGCTTATTATATAAAATTATTAAAACATATGATTTTTATTATTTATAGAAAACAATAGGGATTTTTTACCTCTAATATCTCCCTTTTCCTGAATTCTTTGAACTGAAGTAAATCTTCAATGAATTTAGGACAGGCGAGATGGTAAAATTGACCTTCTCTTAATTTTTAATTTTTATTTTTTTAATGCCAACTCCGCTAAATTAGAAAGGACAGCTGTGCAAGCATATCCGAAAACTGAAATGGCAAAAATTATGGAAGAAGGTTGGTCGAAGAAATTATTTCTTCTTCTTTGACTAAATTCCTTGTGTCGTTATTTGACAAATTTATTAGTCTCTGCATATTACTACTTCATCTCCATCGTCGTCGTCATCATCGTCAACTCATCTTCACTACTTTAATTTTTCGAGGTACACTTTTATTACTGTAAAAAAATTAAAAATTAAAAATAAAAACAAACTCAATCCACTCACAAGCTGACCAAAAGTCCTGGCCATCTTTTGACATTTTGTCTTCTCTTCCTTTTTAATATCTTTTTTGTTTATAACTTTAACATTTATATTATCATTAACATGGGCTATTTCTAAAATTTTTGGGAGTAATTTGATGTTAACAAAGGAATGAATAGTGGCCAAAATGAAATTTACCTAAAAACTAAATAAATCTTCAACTTAATCACGCATCCTTGCTTCCCACTCTTATTGTTATTTTGCTTTTGCTAACAAATAGGGATGTGTATTGATGGTTTTTTACAGCTGTGAAAATTATGCATACTCAATTTCTTACATCAAAAGTTTTGGATATTTCATTCCAATCCTTGTCACAGTTGTGGGTGCAAATATGTAAGGCACAACTAAGCCATTGATCGGAACTCATGGAGTAAGCTTGTGTGCTTTTCTCCTAGCCACAATCTTTTAGTACATTCCACTTGCAGCCGATTACAAGTCTACAAGTCTCAGTGTAATCAAGTAAATTCTTCACAATTTTTAGACTTTATTGCTCTCATCGTTGGATCTCCTTTTACTGTCTCATTAGCCTCCATATTTATTCCTCACTCAGTTGATGATACCATTTTATAGATTGCATGGGTTTGTGCCGCTATTATCATTGTTGTGTGTCAAAATGGGAGATCTTTTATAGATGCTTGTCGTTAACTTTATCACAAGATCTTGAAGCCAATTTTCTTAAGCATCTTGAATCGGTTTCGAATTAATAAAAAAAAAAAACTCTTGGACAGAGCGGCCACGGGCACCGGTTTAACGGGGACTATGAAATACATATTTGAGGTCAAGTGTTGAATTGTGGTCTCAAATTTGAGGCCGAGCCACGGTGTCATTTGTCGTGCGTAGGGCTCGCTAGTTCGTCGTTTGTTTGTAAATGGCCTATCCGTCTTCTTTCAAATTTGTGCAAAATGACGCTGTTTTCGTTTTACCAGCCTAGGCGTTGGCGTTGCCCATGCAAATTGGATCAGTTAATTGGTGAAAGACTGTAATATTTGGCCCACATAGGAAAGCTGGAATAGAGCCCAAGCCTGTTGGCCCAAATTGGTTAGCATTCGTTTCATAATTTGCCGATGAAGGGTTATTTGACTTATTGATCTAAAAAATTGTTTAATTTTTTTTCCCTCCTGGTCCTATGCATGTTCCACGAACGTTCCCAGCGGCGAATTTTACAACATTCTTATTTGTGCAACTGGAGAAGATGGCATAAAACTAAAAGGATAAGTTCTCATTTACTCTTGAGTTGATTATCCAGTAAATTCTCACATTTTAAAGAATTACTCAAAAGTTAAAAATCTTTTCCCTTTTCATTATTTTCTATAACTATTGGATTAATAACATAAATATTGATCAAACATAGAGTGATCAAACATAGAAATGAAAATTATGAATGGACTTTAATAATTTTTAGGATTAGATTATACTTGATTGAATAATAAAGAATATTGTCTTTTGTTTATTACAAATGTCGAACATGATTACGTTAAACTTAATTTAATAAAGTTAAAACAAATATTTACGTGCAGTAGTATAATTATCTTTAAATTATACTACTAAATGTTGAATTTCATATTTATATACAATCTTATTGTTAATTAATAATTAAAAAATTCTTATGTTTAATATTCAATACCGATTTAAATATTTTATTGAATAGAAGTTTTTGATATCTGATCTTTATATTAAGTACTATTGTAAATGAATTATTGAACTGGTGTAGAGCGGTGGAATATAAAACATGTTGTATATTTAACATACCATCTGGTTGGATGGAATGCACTCTCATGTGTCATGTCTATATTTGGCTGCAAAAGATAAAACATGTTGTAAGAGCAAAAACAGCCAAAGTCCGCCTCTTATTTAACAAAATTAATAGTCAACAAAATTAATCACATAGAAGATGCAATTTTATTCTCACCACAAATACACTGAGGCAACCTTATTCCTAACAATTTGATAAGTAATAGTCAACAAATTGGGTTAATTCGAATCTAGGCTACACCTGAAAGTGACTGGAAGTAATTGCTTGTGTTGAACTTTGACGTCAGGACCTGGAAAAACATTATAGTCCCTGATTTTGCCGTAAAATTCAAAATTTTGATACATAAATTCATATTATTTTAAATTTTTTACACTTAAATATCGTCAAAATGACTTATTAACATATATGATTTAACATAATAATATTAATGCATTTAATTATTAATTAGTTAATTTAATTTAAAGTAAAAAATTATGTATTATTAACCAACTCTAATTTATAACAAATATGAATATGAATTTAATTTCACGTTCTTAATATGTAGTTAATATTTTATTTTTTTCATAATACTTATCTGATATAAAATTAATAATTTCAATATTTAATAAAAATAATTAATTTACCAATAATATATAGAAAATGTTAACTCTTTAAAATAGTATTAGAAGGAAGAAAAAAAGGATAATAATAACAACTTGCCAGTCCTTGATTCTTGTTGTTAGAAGCTTGATAAACAATATCCTTATAATTATTCATTAATTTGTCAGTAGCTTGATGGCCTAGATTTTTATTAAGTTTTTTTGTATAATGATAAGTTAATAAACTACGGATGGGACAAAAGACAAATGAGACAATAACTTGGTATATATTTTTTCTATTTTGTATTTGATAATTAAATAGACAATGTTATTGTTCAAATCATGGGGATTCTTGTCCTATAAATTCTTACAATGTCTTGCATATATATATATATATAAACATTAACAAAAACTAATAAGTCTAATCATTGTTCCTTTTTATTTGTTGATCATCAATGGTGACTTCCATTTCTAATAAAATTTAATGGAGGTCAATAACAACTCTTGCATAAAATCAGCTTATCAGCTGTATACATGTTGATAGTGAGAGTCAAGGAATGCTTAAGATTTAGAAGTAAAGCCATTTTGTGCTCACAATCACGATTAGTTGGGAATAATTTTCACATACCTTCTTTAATAACTTTGGGTCAGTGATAGAATTCAATTGCTAATTGCTAGAGATATGGAACTGATACTAGTGGGCATGTAAATAATTTTAATAAATTTATTTAGTACAAATTAAAAATTAGCTAATAAGGATATATTTGACATTTAATAAGGTGTTTATGGTAAAATGTTTATGGTTTTAATAAACAAATAGCTGTTGGTGTAGAGAGTATTTTCATAAATTCAAATAAACCCATCCTTTAATCTAAGTTGAAAAAATTAAAATAGGTAGGACTAGCGAATCAAAATTTATAAATCTCTGATATTTTTTTATATTACAATAAACACGTGGACTGTAGTGTAATTAAACCAATTTGGCATTTAAATAAATGGGTGTGGGGAGTATTTTAGCAAGTTAAAATTATCCATCCATATTTTTGTATATCTAAATATATTCATTTATTAAATTATCCTTAACTCATATAGAGATCATAAAATATTTTGATGGACTTATGTATAAAAATATTGAAATTTAACTTTTTCTTATTTTTTATGAAACAAGAAGGGTTGTAGCGTTAATAACCAAGTAATTGCATCCTTTCCAGTTGGAGTAGCTTTTGCAATTGTTGAATCTAATGGTTAGATTGCAAAAGACCTTATTAAATGTCTTTGAGCCGCTTGCTGTCGATATCTTTGAGTTATTAATATTGTAGTCCCAGGTCATTATCTTTAAGTTATTAACATTATAGTCCCTGATTTTGCTGTAAAATAATGAAAGTGAAAATTTTCAAAATTTTGATACATAAATTCATATTATTTTAAATTTTTTACACTTAAATATATTTTTATCATCAAAATAACTTATTAACACATATGATTTAACATAATAATATTAATGCATTTTATTATTAATTAGTTAATTTAATTTAAAGTAAAAAACTATGTATTATTAACCAACTCTAATTTATAACAAATGTGAATATGAATTTAATTTCATGTTCTTAATATGTAGTTAATATTTTATTTTTTTCATAATACTTATCTAATATAAAATTAATAGTTTCAATATTTAATAAAATAATTAATTTACCAATAATATATACAAAATTTTATCTTTTTAAAAGGGTATCAGAAGGAGGGAAAAAGGATAATAATAAGAACTTCCCAATCCCTTATTCTTGTTATTAGAAGCTTGATAAACAATATCCTTATAATTATTCATTTATCTATCAGTTGCTTGATGGCCTAAATTTTTATTAAATTTTTGTTGTATAATGATAAGTTAATAAAATACCAATGGAACAAAGACATATAAGACAATAACTTGGTATATATTTTTTCTATTTTGCATTTGGTAAATAGACAATGTTATTGTTCAAATCATAAGGATTCTTGTCCTATGAATGCTTATAAGGTCCCTACGCTTATAAGGTCTTGTGCTTATATATATATATATATATATTAACAAGAACTGATAAGTCTAATCATTGTTCCTTTTTAATTGTCGATCATCAATGGTGACATCTATTTCTAAAAATTCAACTAAATTAGTTGCTAGTGCTAAAGGACTTATAAGACTTGATTGAGGTCAATAACAACTCTGGCATAGAATTAGCTTATTAGCTATATATATGGTGATAATGAGAGTCAAGCAATGCTTAAGATTTGGAAGTAAAGCCATTTTGTGCTCATAATCACAATTAGTTGGGAATTATTTTCACATACCTTCTTTAATAGCTTTCGGTCAATAATAGAATTCAATTGCTAACTGTTAGAGATATGGAATTGATATTAGTGGGCATATAAATAATTTAAATCAATTTTATTTAGCAGAAATTAAATTAGCTAGCAATGAATATATTTGACATTTAAGAAGGTGTCTAGAGTAAATTTTTTTATGGTTTTAATAAATAAATAGTTGTTGGTGTAGAGAGTATTTTCATGAATTCAAATAAACCCATCCTTTAATCTAAGTTGAAAAAATTAAAACAGGTAGGACTAGCGAATCAAAATTTATAAATCTCTGATATTTTTTTATATTACAATAAACGCGTGGACTGTAGTGTAATTAAACCAATTTGGTGTCTAAGACACCAAATTGGTGTCTTAAGGCAGATCACATTGTACAAATTTCTCTGTTTCATTTAAAAAATTAAAAAAAAAGGAGGGGGACTGCATTAGAAGTTCAAGAGCTGAATAGGTTCGTTAGAAATCAATATGATGGATCTTCCAATTCAACAGCAGGTTAATCCTTCGAGGTACGTAAACTTTCATTGCTTTTTTTTCTTTTAACTTTGGCTTGTTTAGCATGTCTGTTTTGAGTTGTTTTGGCAGAGTATGATGAATATTTGTGAGGTTTGTATGCTGGTGGTTGATTCTTCTGTTGGGAAAATATGCTCTTTAAAAGCATATGTGTTTATTTAATTGTAATAAACTATTTTTCTGATTAATAAAATAAATGAGGTATTTTATTCAAATATCTTAATTGCATTAATACTTGTATTAAAGTCATATTATATGTATTTATGTGATCACCATGTGGATTATAAATACAAGTTATCTTATGATTATATAAATTTAGTTGTTGATAAATAAAGTTGGGCACTTTATTTAGGTATAGATAATAAATTCATTGAATGATTTGTCTTGTCGTATGAATTTATTGATGTACGACTTGAACAGGATCACATATGAGATTTAATTAACTTTGTAATAAGCCTTATTAAATCTCATAGGCGTTGATTTTACTTGTAATCTTAATCTTGAGTTAATTATGATTTCATGATTGTGATTGTTATTTCATTTGAGTTACCAATGGGCACGACATCCTCGTGGTCAAGATTACCCGTATCTTGGTGGGAGCAATTATGAGTATTGGAGTTATGGATTAACAATATAAATTTGTCAACACATCTCTTGATAGGTTTTGATCTTGATCATGAATTCTGCAGTGTGTCAACATATTTAGTATGTTGAAAATGATCATTAGAGAAACCAAAGGATCAAGGAATAAGATGTTATTAAATTGATTGGATTGAGATATCAATTTAATTAACGATGTGCGAAAGAAATCAATGTGACGAATTATTATTCGATTTCAATCTTTTAGTGGAGTAGATTTGGAATTAAATAATTGGGCTAGTTTAATTACAGGCCTAATTATTGTATGTTCAAATGATCCCTTAACTCATTTAATTGATTGCACTAATAAGTAAGATAACTTATTTGGGTCAAAAATATATCATTTAGTGGGAGATTTAATTAAACTTTTATGTTATTTTATGGGTCTCCTATTGAAAAAGCAAAGAACGTTGGTTTTGTTTTTGATTTTTTTTTTTTAAAGGGTGATATAAAGGCATTTTTCTGCAAAATAAGGAGAAGCCACTTTATACAGATCGGAGAAAAGATTTTTCTCCATTGTTGAGAGAAAAATTTTCTCGCTTTTTTAGTGATAAAGCGCGCGCGTCAGATCGAACTCGAGCATAACCCAAGATCATTGGATTCGTGATCTAACAAGCGTGGTGGTGACGGATCGTGATCTAATGGTGGCGGATCGTGATCTAGGAGCCTAAATCACTTCAAAAAAGCCATTCGATTTTCGATTTCTGGATTACGTATTCCTATATATTATATGAGAGCGGTCCTTAAAAGGTTTTATAAAATTTTAAAAACCTGATTTTTCACCAACATCTTCTGCTGCTACATTTGTACTTTGGTTTGTTTATTAACATATATGAGGGTTGTATGCCGCTGCTTGCTTCTGCTGCTGTGCATCTGTGCTTTGGTTTGTTTAGTGTCTCTGTTTTGAGTGGTTTTTCAGAGCTACCCATGAATCATGTTACGTTGCAGTCCTCTGAGAATGAAGGAAAGAAGCTAAATTACATTCTTAATTTCATTTTTCCGTAACAAAAGGCCATAAACTTATTTTCTCTTCCTCTGGGTTTTGTAGAATCAATAATTTTCTCCTCTCCTTTTATTCTGTTCTCTGTGTTTTGGCGAGAATGATGAATATATAGGAGTTATCTTAAGCCCAGTAATATATATGAGGTTTGTTTGGCTTGTTTGCTGCCGCTTGCTTATGCTGTTGCTGTTGTTGTTGCTGCTGCTGCTGCTGTCGCTTATGCTGTTGCTGTTGTTGTTCCTGCTCTGTTTCTTCAGAGCATGATGAATAACATTATTTAGTCATAATAGTGATAATAATATGAAGTACTATCAGATTCAGATACACCCCAGGATGATTGATAGATGATAAATGAACACCCTTTAATCAAGAAATAACGCAAAAAATTAATCAAGATTAAACACAACAAATGATCAATTGCAGAAAACACACTCAACAGAACACAAAACAAGCTTCTGACTTTAACAATCATGGCTCGCCACCATTCTTCCAGAGGATATCTGCGAGGCATAAATAAATTTTGACGGATTTGCAGAGTTCACAATTTTTCATTCCCCTAGTTTTGATCCCAGAGAAATAACCCTTAGCATATAACATCTCCCTTCTCCTCTTTATTGATACTTCTGCTAACCTCTCCATGAATGTGTATTGATTTTTTTGGCAGAAATGAAAATTTCTTTTCCACGATTCCGCACCTAAAAGTTTTTGGATTTCTGATTACAACCATTGCTGCTGTTCTGGGTGCAAGTGTACAAGGCCTGCCCCGGCCGTTGAAGGAGACTCACAGAGTATGCTTGTATGTGTTTCTTGTGGCTATAATCTTCCAGTGTATTGCATTTGTAGCCCATCGAAATCAAGCAAATCATTCACACTTTTGGGGCCTTATTGCTGTTATTTGTGGGTCTCTTTCTACGGTGTCATTGATCTCCGCATTTTTCACTCACTCAGTTGCTGAAATAATTTGCTACGTTGCATTAGGTTGCGCTGCTATTATCATTGTTGTCTATCAATATGGCAGCATGTTCATCAATGCTTGTCGTCGGATCTACGATGACATTTTGGAATTGTTTCAAGCTATCAATATCTATTCCACAGAACAACAGCAAAGGCCAGCCGATGATATAATTGAAGTAGTTTAACAGAGAGATTCCACTTATATTTCAGATTTCAATAGGATCAAAATGTATACTCTATATATTTGATCTCATTAGAAGTTTATGTTCATTAAATAATATAGTTTTGATAATGTTACACATTTTTGCTTGCGATCCTCGCGGCTTGATGCAGAAGATGATGTTGTTAATCAATTCCAAATGTTGGTGGAAAATGGCTTCATTGTGTCGTCACAACAAAGTTAATGACAAGCTTTCATAGATAGCCTGCCATATTTACGATACTTTATATATATCAAAATAAAGTTTCTTGTTCAAATGGAGACTTGATATCAGCTGCAAGGACAGAGCAATAGATTTCTTGGTCCACAAGAAACCAAAATCTCACTACTAAACATAACAGATACTACTTGCTTCAGCTCATTCATCTTTTATGTTTCTTTTGAATCATAAATGTGAGAAAAGCATTGAGATAAAGGACGCCAATGCGGTCGAGGAAAAGAAAGAACTCAAGAACATTTGTCTTGGGAGTACTGCCACACCCATTTGGACACTTGAGTTTCAATATGTGCGCTTTTGTTCTTCTTCTTATAACAAGAGGCTTCAAAAGAAGATTGTGAAATTTTGGAATATACCTGGAGCATGCTCCAAACAATTATGGAATTAAATTTTTTGTTCAAACCTTTGGAGCACTCAACCAACAACTACTTCAAAATTTAGCTAGCTAGCCTGCTAGGTGTAGAGGAATTAAAATTTTCCGAGCATGATTCCAAATTCCTTTTACTGTTATATATTGTTAAAGTAGTTAATTTGTATCTTATATTAAGGGTTTGTTTTTAAGCCACATTTGATTTGATACATTGATTTAGGGAAGATAATTAATCAAAATCCCCTATTATTTCAGTAAATTAATAATTTACATCTTCATCAGTATTTAACACGAGTATTTTGATGAGTTGTGACGAGAATGAATTAATTTTGAGAAAAAAATGTTATTCATTTCCCCACTGATTTATTAGTAAATATTTGAAAAGATAATGTATTCATTTTTCATGATTTATCACATATGTACAAAGTAAAAATAAAAATGAACCACTTCAAAATAAAAAACAATCAAAAGAAAATTACCATTTGGCTGAGGAGTATATGATGTTGTGTTTTTTTTTTTCTTTTCCTCACACTAACAACTATTAATTAAATTGTATTTTAATGAATAAGAAACACTATTTCACCTCACTTTTTCACCCAATTCTTGGTATGTAGAAGTTTCAAGGCTATAAAATTGACTTATTGAAACAAGAATGATGCAACTCAAGTTTGGCTATTCCAAGTTTTGTAAGTGTTATAGCAATCGTGATACGACCGACTCGATCTCACGTACACCAACTGAAGAGCAATTGAATGTTGAACAAGAAACAGAAGCAAAATCAAACAAGAAACAAAATCAGATCAAAAGAACACAAAAGAAACGAGGATAACATTGATACAGAAACATCGTAATTTTCTCTGTTTATTGAAAAAAATGTCTCGGTACAATCTTTCTATGAAATCCTACACTTATCCTCAAAAACCCTGCGAATCTCAAGTTACGAGCTAGCAAAGATGGCCTAGCAACCAGCCTTGTAAACCCAGAAAGTCAACGCGAGTCAACATCCATAAGGCTTAAATTTGTTTACCACGTCATACCCCCTCTAATACCCTTTTCCCACCTAAAACACTGAAACCAAAGCCCGATCAGTGTCGGACTTACATACCCGGCAGCTTTGTAAAGATTGCATCTACACCCCTAAATAACAGAGAGCTCGAATCACCCTTATATCAGTAAGAAAGTTGAACTCCTTTGCTACTGATAATCTCCATCTCCATGAAAACCACTGCAATTACTCATCTGTGAAGATATTTGATTTCAATATCTTAACAGTTCTTGAATGTTTTCACAGCCCCATCCCCATGCCTGTATCGGCAAACAGAGTGCAATGTTTTTCAGAAGCGATGAGGTCAAAACGATTGTTAAATTAAGAAACACTTGTTAAATCTGTAACTTCTAACACCAGAACTAAGGCAGGTGTTTGTTAAAATGAATCAACTATTCGACCACTGCCTCACTGAAAGTCATATTTTGAGTCAACGATATCGAGCAAAGCTGTGAATCTTGGAGATTTTAATGAGTAATTTCACCATCGCCACAAATACGAGATATTGGAATCAACCCATAATCAAATAGTGTCACTATCGCTAAAAGTTCGAGATATTGGGGTCAATCTATACTTGAATCGTTTAAGTTAACATTAAGATTGTAAGTAATATTCATTGAATTTAATCTTTTCATCAATATAAATTACAAAATATGACTACAGAAAATGTAAAAACCAACTTTAGTTGGACTCAATTATACAAGGAAATAAACCAGAGTAAGCTGTAACATGGCTAACGCGCACGTGCCATAACAAAATAATTATGATATCTCAACAACAAATAAGTTCAATAACTTGACTGCCTTTCATACTCAAGAAACAACGGGACGTCAAACATAACGGCAACTAATTTGTTGATGGAAACTCATAGAGTAAACTTATGTGCTTTCTGCTGGCCATAATATTCTATTACATTACACTCACAGCTGATAATAAGTTTCAATGTAATCAAGTAAATTCTTCACAGTTTTAGGAATTATTGTTATCTTTAGACCTCTTTCTACCATCTCATTGGTCCCTGCGTTTGTTTCAAATTCAATTGGCGATATCATTATATACATTGCGTGGATTTGCGCGGGTACTATCATTGTCATGTACTAATATGACAAAATACTCATGGTCATGGACACTTGTCATTGTCACGAAATCCTGAAGCCGTTTTCTTAAGCATCTTAAATTTGATTTCAACTTTTAAGCCAATGATAACATCTCTTCAACAGAGCAGCCAAGGGTACCCTTGAATACATAGTTGAGGATAGTGAATCAAAGAATGGCTGCATGAGACTAGAGCCCAAACCTACTGGCCCAAATCAGTTATCATTCATGGCACATATTACGTGATAAAGGGTTATAAAAAAAAAAACAAATCAAGAAAAAGTGATAAAGCGTTTATTGACTTGTTGTCCGAACGAGAATTCTATGCGGAAACTTTTACGACATTTGCTTTCTTTAAGCAGCATACGATTTGCTCCAAAAAAAGAGAAAAGGTAGCATTCAATTACTCAAATATATATACATATATGCATAGAGATTGCTAATTTTTCCTACAGTAATCAATATATGCTATTTTTTCTTATATTATTTTAATAATAGTTAAAAACTATAGTATAAGTTTATAATATTATTTTTATTTTCAACTACTCTTTTATTTGTATTTATTATAAATTAAATAAATCACATAAATAGAAACTAAATAAAAAATTAAGCATTAAAAACAAAAAAAATATGTTTTGATATGAGAAAAAAATTAGTAATAAAATTTTTTCTGTACTTATTTATTTTGTAAATTTTTCTTATAATAAATATATAAGAAAATTATTATAAAATGATAAAAAATTATTATAAGAAAGCTTGAATGAAAAATAAAAATTTATTATAAGATAAAAAGTAAAATATTTTGCCTATACTTTTACATTTAATTTTAAAATATTACACCATGTTTATTATAAGAAAATATTAATAAAATAAATAATTACAAAAAATTATTATTAATTTTTTTGCTCATATCAAAACATATATTTTTTATTTTTAACACTTAATTTTTTTTAGTTTCTATTTATATAATTTATTTAATTTATAATAAATATAAATAAAAGAGTATTTGAAAATAAAGATAATATCGTAAACTTATATTATCAAGACGATTTTTTACCATTATAAAAATAAGAGAGAAATAAATAGTATATATTGATCACAGTAGGAGAAAAGTGGTAACCCACCAATATACAAATATACACACACACATACACAATGGTTCTCTCATGCGGACACCCACAACTTCAAAAATATGCGGGCACTTATATTTCGCCCGTTGGATCCCACGAACGGCTGGATTAAGTTGTAAAATAAAGGCCACTCATTTTCTGTGTGTGGGCCCGTCTTCAAAACTTTGAAAAAAAAAATTATTTCTTTTATTTAATGGGGACCACGTGAATATAAAAACACCATATACTAGTTTTAAATTTCTCTCTCTTCTCCCAACTCCATCTTCCCACACCCATGAAGCCAAATCGTCGGATCATCTTCATCAACGGCAACGGGGCCGAAGATGACGTGTCCAACATGTTACTCTTCTAATTTTCCTCATTTTGCTCTTCTTTCACGAACTCTCAAGCTTCTTAAATTTCCGCTATTTTTGTTTTTTTGGATAAAATCTTCTGTTAGAGATACCTTTAAGCTTGATTATTTAGATGGGTCGTTAAGGTTTTTTTTCTTAATTGGGTAACTTACCGAAGTGTGTTTTCCTTCTTTTGCTTCATCTTCTTCGATTGGAAGGATAATTTTGATGATGGAAAGATGGAGAAGCAAAAACGGTGATGATGATGACTGTATATTGATCTTTGAGAAAGTTAGTTTTGGGGAAAAAAAAAGGAAAAGAATTTTTATTGAAACTAATAATTAGAGTTCAATTTTGCCGAAGAGTGGCATTAAATCATAGGCTTGGAGCTTCAAATTAGCATAATGACTAGGTGCTCTTGACTACGGAGCCATAGTTAAGGTCTTTTTTATATTACTTTTGAAAAAGTCAAAAGTAATTTTAAAGAGTTTTTTTTTTAAAACTGATTAATCGTTGACATTCTTTGCATTCTGTGATATTTACAACAACCGCTTATTGTAGCGAGATATTACTGATATTTACAATCGATATACGACGACTTACATTATTACAAGATTACGAATACAAATAACCCTCACAGAGAGGATGTCCATACTCCACTGCGTTTCGCAATGATTTTTTAAATATAAAGATCATTTAGCCATGCTTTTGTGCAATGCTTGTGAGGGCAGCAGCCCACCACTTCGGCCAAGGCCGAAGTGGCGTAATTTTAAAGAGTTAAACCATAATTTTGGTGATCGGTAAATTTTTTAAAAAATAAATTTTGGTTAAAGCGACCTTTCCTTCATCCATAATTAAATATTTTCAAACCAATTATTCTTCAATTAAAATAACAAAATGTCTTTATGAAATGATACGTCATGGAATTTATCAGCTATAAAAATTATGCTATTTAACGTAAGGAGTATTGAAAATTTATTGAGTTTCAAATAAAACTTTTAAATCAATTACAAGAAAACTGATAATAGATGACTGCAAAAAATTATCATAAAGGGAGTGGATGGCAATGAATTTATCTATCTATATACATGTCACTCTTTTATAATAGAAAAAAAATGTCATTAACTTATGATAATGTATCGAAGTTATATGTCTGTCATCTTAAAAAATAAATATTTTAATTAATTTTTTGACAGGAAAATTGAATTTTATCTAAAATTTTGGCGGAAAAATTATTTTTTACGCATAAATTATTATCCAATTAATTTTAGTGGGTAAACTATTTTGTTTGTGATGTACTTAATGATTGAAAATTTTTATCATTAATTATTTTGTTTGTGACGCAATTTATGACTATTTTTTTTTTGTCACAGGATCTAAATTTATATTAAAAGAAATTCTGAATTATTTTATTTAAATTTATGCATTCTTGCATATGAATTTAATCACAAATTCAATATAAACCAAAAATTAAATTATACATTCTATAAAGTCTAAAAACACTTTATATTAATAACATCATCCAAAAACACTTGTCATCCAAAGTAATAAAAAAAAATTAACTCAAGCAAATGCTTTAAATTTTACAAGCTATGAAGCTGTCGAATCTTGTAGTGCAAAACTTCTCCCATATTCTCAGTGAAATTCTAGTAGATAAACTCCCATTCTCAACAAATACCCAGCAAAACTCCTAAGTCCAATAGTTTCTCTCAACCTGCTGTGCAACACCAATTGACTATAGCCAATAGTATCATTATAAAGAATTATCTGTTAAAGTAAAACTCCAAGTTTCTGATGTAACTTAAATTAATTCTTTGCGGCAATAAAATGTGGAACCAAAAGGGTACCCATAAAGGCAGCTAACTTTCCTTCAAGGCTTGGGCATATGTGAATATAACTAATTAATTCCTTTACCATTTTGTTTGATTTACAATTAATATCCAATTATACGTTCATTTTATCTGGGTTTTGAAACAAGAAATTAAATATGGCTAAGGCTTAGGCACATGTGAATATAACTAATTAAATCCTAGCAAAACTATTATATGGGATCAAGTTTGCCGCAGCCTATCAAAGCAAAAACAATGATTATTTCCACAGAGGGAGAAAGACTATTGAGAATAATTGATGACACTAAATGAATCAAAATGCTTACCAGATCTTATATCTTCCCTAAGTTGACCACTAAGTTGACCACTTTTCAGCTGTCTCCAGATCATTGAGGATATGAGAACCCACCAGCATATCTAGAACAAAAAGAGCATCAGCAACATTGTAGTGAACAAGTAGTAAATGAATGTATCTCTGATAAGTTCAAGTAGAACTAAAGATCATAGCTGGAAAATGCAAATCAGAAAAGCAAATAAGCCAAAGAAACTGCTAGACGACCAAATAAGCCAAAGAAACTGCATGATCATTTATCATGCAGGCAAACCTTGTACATTTGATGACCCAAAAGGGGAAGAATATTAATCGTAGAATGACCCAATATATTGCAAATAATCCAAAGATCACAGTTGCTCCAAGTTCATTCTCAAAATACTTAAAAACTTTGGCAGCTTCATAAAAACATCACTTGCATCATGCTGAGCAAGAATAATAGAGCCAATTTATAAAAACTTGCAAAAAAAAAATTACCCTCACTATATATCTTTTGAGAAAAATATTAATCATTTTTACTCATCAGGTTATCATACTCTAAAACACAAATTGTTAAGGGTTGAGAACTCTGTAACTCTCAAGGGCCCAATATTGCATAACGAAAGTTCTAAGTTCTATGTTATGTCAATGACTTATTGTTCACATGCTAATATAAGGAGTAGAAAAAAAATCCAACTAATAGTGAAGCTATTTATAAGAATGTTTCATTTAACATGTCACCTTGAATCATTTTGCAGTTTCAAAAGAGAATAAGGGGTCATGAATATAATACACCCAATGAAGAATTAAGGTAAACATCTTTACAATAACAGTGAAGCAGTAACAATTAAAATATTCTAAATAGTTTAAGAAACAACAATTGTTTTCTATGTCACCTAACATAACTCATAAACTACTAAATTTAAATGATTAAGTTAACCCATAATATTTAATACCACAAATTAGAAAAGAGTTTCCCAAAGGCACAATGAAGACTAGGGAGTTACAGAAAATAGTTTACAATTGTCTGAAAACTTAGATGCAGGAACAAGATAGAAAGCTGGGTCATGTATCTTATTCAGTGAATACCTTTTTACAAAGCTTAATTGTCTATTATATGCTTTTTCAATGAATACCTTTGTAATACTCCTACAAAGAACCCAAAAACGACTCCAGCGAATGTCGTTACTATTAGCCTCATATTCTCATTTGGTTTTCTATTAATCGAACTACAGCCAACAGAAATTATATTGTGTTATCATATCTAAAACGAGTCAAAAAATATATATATATAAACAAAAGTTCACTATTTAACGAAAGAAATCACAAGTTTAGAACCTGCAAGCGGTAGTTCCTGTTTTATTATAAATCTTATGACCATCAAAGTATTGGCTCCTAGCCCTTTTTTTCAGACACAAAGTCGCTCAACACGCGAGCTAGCAGGGCCACAGACGCCAGCAAAGCAGCCTCTACCCAAGATATCTTATTTAACCAAAAAAAAAATAAATCTTATGATTTTTACAACTTCTGAGCATTGCTTTAACACTCCACGGAACAGACACAAATCCTTGTGGAAGCAAGACAGAACCTGTAGTAATCAATTCACTGTTACAAGAAAAGTGGTCTGTTAAAAAACGTTAACTCACAAATCCAGATAAGCATTTATTATAACAACATGAAACTGGAAAATGGTGCTCGCTAGTGACAAAATAATTTTTCTACTCTACTGCCCACAATCTAAGATTATGAAAAAAAAAAAATCTAGAATTCCCCCCCTTTCAATGTCTCAAAAGCAATCCTATATGGTAATATATTAACTCTTTGACATAATTACAATCTCACACCCCCATTCTCAAATATATACAAATGTCAAATACACGCAGTAAAAAGTTACCGCACAAGAACAAAGACTTTGAAACACAATTAATTGCAGACCCAATACTCAATCTAAAAATTTGCACCTATTCCTGAAAACACAAAATGAACCAAGCAAGCATGTGCTTCTGACACATGATCCTCCACAAGAAACTAAATTCATCGAGCCACAACAAATGTTCCATTTGACCAAATAAACAAACATACCAAAAATCCGGTTCAAAACCTCAACTTCATGTTCCCCTTTTTCACTAAAATCAAAACTTTTATTTAAATCAACAAAAGCCCAAATACCCATATTAGAGATAAACCAACTGGCCGGGGCTTACATTCACAGACACAAAGAATTACACGACCACAAATACAAACCTAAGTATTAAGTTACCTTTGAAGATTATATATATATTAACAAAAAAAACTACACAATTAACTTAAAATCTGGGGAAAAGCCCCCAATTAAAAAAAAAAAAGAAACTTTTAGTAGCATACGAACGATGCTGATCAATAAAGCTGATGCCTTTTGAACTGATTTTTAGTTGCAGAATTATTTAAATAGGAGACAAATAAAAAGTGAGTGAACATGTACGTGCCTCCAAAATGAAAAAAAAAAAAAACCTTGTAATAAGTGCAACAAAAGCTGGTGAGTAGAAAATTATTAAACTTAAAAATCACAAGAAACCCACTTGCTGTGATCACCCCTGTTCTATTAAATGTGAGCAAAGGTGGAGATTTTATTGCTATATTTATTTTTTCAGGTCAAAGTTGGGCAAACTATAATGAGATCGAGTGAATCTGGAATGTGTGGGAAGTCAATTCAAACATAGCTAGTTAATACAACAAATTTTAGATATCATATCTACATGAAAATATTACTTATTCTCCAAATTCGAACAATGAGCTGTGTGGCAAAGAAAAATCAAATAATTTCTTAATTATGATGACCAATTACTAACCAAAATTGGCAATATAATGAAAATCAAAGTTTATGAGGAAGACCCAATCAATTTCTAGGGTAGATCGAATCAAGTTCTTCTCACAAACAAATAAATTTCTCCCCTAAAGCATGCATGCTAGAATCAAATACAGAATCTAAACATTTACCTTGCAGATGCTTCGCTGACCAGATACAATAACGACGAGTCTTAGGTGGCGTTTGTTTTTTAACTTAATGACTTAAAGTGACTTAACTTAATTAATTAAGTTAATTAGAAATATTTATTTTTATAACTTAATGAGATTTTTTAGATAATTTTGATTTAATAAAATAAGCCATTTTTTTTTACTTTTTACTTAATGGAGAAATTTGAATTAAGTCAATTACTTACTAATGTCAAAAATATCCATGTTTTATAATTTATTTTTCATGTCTATCCCAAAACTCACCTATAGACATTTACCCCACATAAAAATATCCCTATTTTTTCTTTCTTATATTATATACGATAAAATTTAAAATTTATGGTATTTTATATATTAAAATTCTAAAATAATTATGTATTCACATGAATATAAATTTAATTATAAATGTTAAAATATTGTGATAGTTAATATATTATTTATTTGACATTCAAATTTAATAAGGATACAAATGTAAAAGTACATATTTTCATTTTTTTCAATTAAAAAAAATAACTTAATACTTATTTTCCAAGATTCAGACGAAAAAAATAAACATATTATTCAGATTCAGACATTCAGATCTATTCAGAATTCAGACTAATTCAGGTCTATTCAGATTTCAGACAAAAAAACAAACGCCACCTTAGTTTCTAGGATTTAGTTCGCAGTTCAATCAATGGCTTCAATGGCAATTTGAACGCTTGTAGTTTGAACAACTGTTTTGCTTTATCGACGGTTCATGTCTGTGATTTGGGTGTTGCTTTGTCATTTGATCTGTGGTGGTAGTGGCCGGTTGTGTTTGGAAAATCAAGGGTAAGGAACGGTCCAACGGCTAGGGTTTGGGTATTGTACATAGTGGCTGGTTGATTGACAGTGACGATGAGCATTTAGGCTAGGGTTTCAATGTTGTGTGTGAGAGTAAAAGTGACGACGTAGAGTGTTGAGGGACTTAGAAAATTTTTATTATTTGGTCTATACTTTAAACACAACGTTTTTCGTTTTATTTATTTTTTTAAAAAATCATTACAATAATCTAAACGCTGCGTTTTGAATTTTTAAAAATAAAATATTACTTTTTGATTTGGTCAAATGTGGTCAATATCAAAATTTTGTCACAATATTTGCGACTAAGATTATTTCTATCACATGCATATCATAAATTATTGATAGATGAATATTCTATCACAAGTTCATCATTAATAGTTTGATAGACTAAAATTCTATCACGACCACATTATACATACATGACAAAATGATTTTTGTCATAAAATGGTAGTCATCTATTATCAGTTTTCTTGTAATGATTATTTTTTGTACAATTTGATCATTTTATGTTAGGTAAAATAGTTAAATTGAAATTTAGTTAAGTGTAAAAAATTTAATTAGATAAATTTTTAATCAATGCGAATTTTCTATATTTATTTTTCGAAATGGGGGTGGCTTTACACTAATTGCCAGGCAAAAATATTCTCATCCTTTTATAATATATTGTGACGATCTTATCTAGTCACATAGTAGTTATTTCTAAAATTAAAGGTAGAATAATTATAGAGCTACATACAGTTATACAAATAATGTTCTATAAATTGATGTGGTAAGAAATAATTGATTGCCCTTATGGGTGCCTGACCTAATAATTTTTAAATAATTTTATTTAGCTGGCCATTCGAATTTAAATTTTGGGAGGTATGGAATTAAAAATAAAAAAACATAATTGACTCATTAAAATGATAAAAATTTTTTTGCAGTCCTACCATATTTTTAATTCAACCAATGATCATATGCCGCTTTAGTGTGGAATATATAATTTGTGCAAAAGTGTTTGTAACTAGGGGTGTCAAAAAAACTCGTCCCGCCCGGACCCGGCCAATCCGGTCTGGGTACATAAAAACCGGACCCGGGTTTAAAATTCTCAAACTCGGACATTTCCGGGCCCGGGTCCGGATTCAACACAAAAAACCCGGAACCCGGACCGGACCTGGTTTTTTAATAAATTTAAAAATATATATATATAATTATGAATTTATGATATGTTGGATGTTATTTAAATTTATTGTGTGATTATTGTGTTGTTGAATTTAATTTATTTATTTTATATATAGATTGAATGAGTTTAAATTAGAAATTGAATGAATTTAGGTATTAGAAAATAAATTGAAATAATTTTTATTTATCATTTGTGCAAATTTTGCATTGTTAGTGTGTTATATATTTGTATTTGACTATTTTCTTTTTTAAATTTGAGATTGAATGAGTTTATTTGATTATTTTCTTTTTTAAAATTTGCATTGTTAGAAAAATGAAAGAAAAAATTGAAGAAAAAAATTGAAATTATCACATGCAGGTTTAAAAAGCCCGGATCAAAACCCGGACCCGGAAGGTGCCAGGCTCAAACCCGGACCGTACCCGGAAAAACCGAGTTTTAACCTGGGTCCGGTCTTGCATTTCTCTCATCCGGTCCGGTCCCGGGCAACACCAAAACCCAGACCGGACCCGAATTTTGCCAAGCCTATTTGTAACTATAGTAAACTTATAGTAGCTGTCTCTGGAGGATGAAGTGGTTTACTCATTCATCATAAAATATAATCATGTGGAGGACAAATAATAATTTGGCACTTTTCAGCGACTAAATTGTAATTAGTCATCCAAGTTTATTTTTTGTAACTAAATATATAATTACAGAAAAAAGTGTTTTATCTAGTGTAATTGAGAATATGATAGGAGCTGTTGACATTTTGCAGGTATACTATGATAATCATGAATCACGTCGTGCAATGTGACCATTGTTTAATGGACCAACTATTAGGTATGGATCTACTTTCTTCTGTAAAATATGTACTAACAAAAATTAAAAAAAAAAAAGGTTTATCTACAACGTCGATCGAAAGTGTCTGGATGCAACATGATATAAGGTCACTTGTTATTTTGTTTCAAATTACGAAGTTTATGTTCTGGCACCAAATTATCCAAATTAAGGCCTAAGGCAGAGCTACAAAGGGCCATGGTTAGAGGTGGTAAAAATGGCAAAAACTTGGGTTCAGTTTAGGCGTGCTTTTTTATTTGAGACTTTAAGACCGAATTTTATGTTTTACACATTTTTTTTTATTTTTTACTATGATTTACAATTTATTATGTATAAAGTTTTTAAAATTGCATTGTGTTTGGAAAGATGCTCAAAGGATTTAATTTTTTGAAATTATTTAAAATTTTAAATATGTGTAGTTAGCCGGCTAATCAATTTCATAGATATATTTTAATTAAAAAAACTACGTTCATTTTGGTTCCTAAAAGTATATATTATACATATACTATTGGGAGATCATCAATATCTCCCTACTGAATATAATATATACCATTTATTATTTTATCATTTTTATAATAGTTAATAACCGCTTAGCCAATATAATTTTATAATATTACTCATTCGTTTAAATGCACTTTATCTATATTTTTTATATTTAAAAATCATATAAATAGAAATTAAAATACTAAAAAATAAGACATATATATTTTTCTAGTACTTTTTGTTAGATTCCCTTGCAATATGACAAATCCGAAAATCTTGCTCTAGTGGAGAGATGTACGATTGAGATATATTGGTCCGGTTTATTGACTTTTCACAGATACATTATAATTATCATGTCCAACAATGTAACCCATATGAATGGTAAAATCGCGGAACTATTGGGTAAGGAATAAGGATCATGTCTATCGATCATGTATGTATCCGTCACCATTATCGATCATTATATGTTAACAAATTTTGGTCTTGGCTCCAAAATTATATGAATTAAGGTTAGGGCTACGGATGATGAAAACGCGACTCGGGAAGCGAACAAATGGAATTGTGGAGGCGTAATGTTAATGATGCTTACCACAATCACTGCTTCTCAAATGTTTCTCTTCTTCTCTCAAATATATATTACAAGTCGTTATGATTTTGGTTTCATTACAAGTTGTGGGTTGAAGTGGAGAGATAAATGTACAATTGAGAATATCATGTCCAGCAATGCAACCCATATGAATGGACCAACTATTAGGTAAGGATCAACTTTCACTCTGTAAAATATATGTTTATGGGAAAAAAAATTGAGTTGTACAAATGTCTATCTATGATATGTATGTATGCAACACCATGATATAAAATCGTTCGTTTCATGTTTAATATATTTTTGTCTTCGGAACTAAAATCATACAAGTGGAGCTATTGGCAAGCCTCCAAACTCTTTGTAAAACATCTTTTACTTGTATTTACAATTTTAACCCTAAAATTGAATTACATTTCTTCCTTTTGTGCCATTTCCAATTTTCATTTGTAGAGTGAATACACTTTTTTCTTTTCATCGGTATAGTGAAAATGTATGCACTGGCTATTGGTTGTTGTAGATGTCAAAATATGTTGATCGGTTAAAAAATTATAAGGGCTTCACTTCCATTATTCATATTAAGGCAAATGCTATGTTACATTACATATAACATACACACTTCACAACAACCACACAAATTGTGTGGGCAACATAGGGTTCCCCCTTCGGGCTTGGCTTGGTATATGATCAATCTTTTTTATCCGAGCTTTAAATTTTATTTTAATATTTTTTTATTGTTTTTATTATCCATTGCGAGCTATAAATTTTGTTTTAATAAGATTGCGCTGGAAAAGTCGGCCTTAAAGGTATTAAAAGTTTAAATACATGCAACCAGTGGAATACAATTTTAAATAGTATTTTTTAAATTAAAATAGTACATATAATAATTTTTTAAACCAATTCCCATGTGTCAATTAATTAGTATTTGATTAGATATAAGGATACTAAGGACTATTGCTAGTATAGCTCGATCGCCTGCTATTTATTTTAATTTTAATTTTTTGCTCTATTTTTTATTATTATTTTACTTTTGATGCGTTAAAATCCATCATCAATCAATAAAATAATTAGGGGTATAATAGCTAAAGACATGAAAAAATGAAAGTTAACAAAAGAATATTTATAATTATTTTGATTCTAGGGATGGCAATTATCTAGCTAGATATGGAAATTTTCTATCAATGTGCAAATTCATTATTATTGATAATATCCGGATCTATATCTAGCTTTAGCATGGACTTTTAATTTTTATTTTAAAATTTTAAAATTATATAACATATTAACAAGTTAGTAATATGTTATCATACTAAAGCTATTAATAATGTGTTTTGTGGTTTAAAAAAATCTTTTCTTATTACAATTTCCTGAAATCGTTAATATTGAAAGCTAATAAAATTTATATTTTATAAAAAAAATGTAGTAATAAACTAACATCTAATAAATTTATACTTAGATGAGTTGTGTGGGGGGATTGAATAATTTTGACCCACGGCAGGGTGTTTAATCTTTTTCCCCAAGATTTGGTAAAAGGTAGTGTATATCTTAAAAATACAACACTCAAAAAAAAAAAAAAAACGACGACCATAAAATTACCATTTGCGTTATTATTTTTTTTAATTTCTCTCCCTTGTCGAGGCTGTTAATACAGTTAATCAGTATAATAATAATAATAATAATAATAATAATAAGACATAAATCGATAAAGCTTTTTTTTTATATATAACAAAGAAAGAAATATATATGTATATACGCGCACACGCTGCACAAACATACCTACAAATGACGAGCGGCGGCGGCGGCGGCGGCCATGTTTAATGTCTGTTCTCTCTTTTCTGCATGTAGCTTCTATTCAACTGAGCTTCTAGGAATGTAACTGAGTATAAAATAAAAAATATACTCAAAGAGATGAGAAATTATTTGGATCCCAGATTGGGGAAAAAAAAGATAAAAAATATGAAAAAAGAAAATACAGTGAAAGAGAGAGAGAGAAGGGGTAGGAAATTCAATAATGAGCAAGCACGTGATGATGGCCCTACGATTGTGGACTTGTGCAAAGTCGTTGTTCCCCTTTGTTGCTGCAGTTTTTATCCTTTTGTGTGGAAAACTCTCTTTCTCTACATGTGAATCACAAGCAAAATTCTCGCGCGCGCGTAAAATCAAGTAATATTATATAACGAAATAACACTTTAATAACAAATACGTTCGGTTCTTAAAATTCGCATCAACACAGTTCATTAAACACCGTCGAAGAGTAAAACGCCGTCGAAATTAGTAGAGTTATTTTAGTCTCAAAGCTATAATTTATCTAAATGTTTCTGAAACTACAATTTACATATGTACCAATAAGGGAGTGACACGCTGTCTAAATTGTCACCTTGAAAAGGAAACGTACATCTGAAAAGACCAATAATATTGCCCAAGACCTGCATGGGGCCGGCCATACCAAATCATTGTATAATATATACGCATATGCTGTCGATAGTTATCTTTATTTAGAAGGCATCGCAATAAAGTAAAGCATAGAAGCCATCTCCGCCACCACAACCATTCCTCTTCTCATTCTTTACAAATGGAGGATTATGCAGTTTCTGTCTCCCCCAGAATCAGAGGTCTGTTAATTTACATTTATTTGTGCTTTCTATAATTTTTTTGGTTAGATATGCAGCTAATATAAGTTTACATAAATAATTAAAAGAAAAAAAAAACTCCTTTAAGATTACACACACGCACACACATATATATTCTTTCTTGGTGTTTATAAAGCGATTATAAGTTAATTAGGAAGCTTCTTCTTCTTCAAATTATTTTGGAATATCAACCATAGACCTTTACTAAGAAGGAAAATTAAATGACTAAAGTATGTTTCTTTTTAAAATTATTGATTTACTTTTGAGTTGACGAGCTGTATACATTGACTAAAAATTGTGGATAGAAAGTTTTGGCCTTGATATTTTTTTAGCCTTGTGTGAAGTCTGTGGCTTGAAATTAAAAGACATTATTAGCACTGGAAAGTTAAATTTTTTTTTTTCATTTTCTTACTTCATGTTTACTACTTAAGGCGAACTATTTTTATATTTTTTTTTTGGAACTTTAATATAGTTATATTTATTAAAACTATTTATTTTTCAATGAATTCATTTTATATTTACTTGGTAAATTATTATTCAATATGTACCACAATGAATCACTATGTATAAATTATTATTATCGATGGCATTCAAAAGAAATTATAAAGGTATCTCAAATTCTCAATGAACAAAGACAGAACCTTATTGGGACTGGCCAGCTATGGCACAAACTGGCTGTAAAAGGCTGGTTACAAGTTCGTCCAATTAACTCTATCAAAATGAAACTAATCTTTAGAAAAGAATACACCAACCTAAGAGCCCCTAGGCATTAATTATTTGAATAAAAGGAATAATTCAAGAAAAAACTTGTTTAGTTTGAGAAGGTGTGTGTTCAGGAAGCATACATATATAAGTGTTATTTATGTGTAATTAAAATAGGTGTCAATAAAAATAATGTGCATTTTTAATTGTTTTAATTAGGCTTGTATAGAAGAGGGGTTTTAAGAGAAAAACAAAAGGGTGCAAATAAAACCCTATGGGATCCATATTTTATCTCGGTATATACATAATTCATCAGGAGTGATTCTACTTACACCCCTGAGTTTCAAAATACTCACAAATCCATCCTTCCTAGAGAGAATCACCATAACATTAAAAATAAGCACTAATAATAACATCCATGATAATCCTAAAAAGGCCCCTCATAAATACCTCCTTATTTCTACAGGTTGATAGTTTATCCAACTTTGTAATTATATTTGTTTTTGTCTTATAATTTTGTTATTTCTGAAATCCTTTTGATTCGTAACTTTTTAAAAGGCAATCAAAGGTGTTCTCTCTTGTTTCTGTTAGGGCAAAAGAAATATATGGCCACACACACACACACACACATTCCTCCCGGATTTTCTCTCTTGGCTTGGGAGGTTCTTTTTTAGTTAGGGCTCGGAGTGTGAAAGCTCGTTTCAACTTCCCGGTTTGATGATATCTTGATTAGCGTTGTTTGAGTTTGGATTGAGTGTGATTAAATGCTCGGCATTCTTCATTTACACAATGATGGGCTGCCTTCCTTTTGGCCTTTGATTGATTAATGGAAAAACTGGTTATTGATCAAAGAGAAGATGGAGGTGTATTTTACTCATATTTTTAGGGAAGGGAACAGTGTAATTCTGAATTTTGTTAATATGGTGGTCTGAGCCTCCATCAGAGACTCTTGTCATTCTATCTTAATGATGTTGAAGGTCTTCCTAGTTATATATTTCAATAGCTTCATGAATGTATTTGCATTTTTGCATGAATGCATTCGTCTAGATTTTGTTTTGCTTTGTTTTTGTTATTATGTTATTTATCTATCCATTTGGGTAAGGCTCATCACCCCCGATAGGTATCACTTCTTTCTTTCATTTCAATAAGGTTTCTCTCACACCGTTGAGATTTACTAAAAGAAAGTCAGCCATCAATTATTTCATAGCCACAAGCTGTCATATGCTACTCTCCACACTACCAATATAATGGTGATTTTAATCGCGAAGCAACCGGATTATAGACAGTGACAAAGTTCTTTTCCCCCCTCTCTCTGTGCACATGTTGAGCTTTTTGCTTTCAATTTATTCCCCTTTTCATATTTAAGTTTCATGAAAGAAGCATATTCGTACTAGCAGTAAAGAGAGTGCACACATTGACAGATATGTATATGGAGATAGACTCTCCAAAATCATGGGAACATATACT
>JASUUJ010000087.1:315000-377500 GCA_030449895.1 Citrus mangshanensis
TGCCGCAATCGATCGTTTGTTTGTAAGCGACCTGTCGGTCTTAATTCAAATGTGTTCAAAATGACGTTTGTTATTTGTCTTTTTACTAACTTAAGTTATAGCACATGCGCATATTGAATCATAATTCTTGATCGTTGGATTGATCTAACACTTCCTATGTAATACTGATGATCGTTCATGTATATGATCTCTTTTATTTTGCCATCTATAGCCTTTGAAAAATCAGACACAACTTCTTTCCCTCCTGAAGAAAAAATTGTAGTACACGCATGTAATGAAAATGCTATAAAATTAATAAGATTAACAATAAACATCTCAAAAATTAATTTTTATTTTTATTTTAAATGATGTGGTATAAATATATCATTGGTTAATTAATTAATATTTTGTTATAAGTTTCAAATGAATTATATATTTACATTATTTCACCATTAATTAGTGAATGACATGATGCTCTTAAACACATCAACTGAGAAAATATTGGCCATAATTGTTAGGCTGCATCAAGACTAAGTCCAAACCAACCGGCCCCAATCAGTTAGCATTCGTGGCACACATACTAGGTGACAAAGGTTCTGGACTTGTTGATGTGACGTATATTAATTAATTTAATTGTAGCCTCTTCTTATTTTGGTCCGATGACGTATGTAACAGAGAACTTTCCTACAAAATTACCAATAATTAATTGATATTGAAAATAATAATTATATCGATGCTTGTAATGCGGCATTTTTTTATATCTAATTGGTCTCCACTCTTAATTGGTGACACTATTTCATACATTGCACGGATAATTGAATCTAACGTGGAATCTGAAATATGTAATTGAATTTATGTTAAAGAGTGATCTCAAATTTGAAACCAAACCACGTTGTCATTTATTGTGTTCAGGGCTCATCGGTTCGTCGTTTGATCAATTGCAATTAAACAAACTATCGATCATCTTTCTAATTTGTTCAAAATGATGTTTTTATATGCCGATTTACTCCAATTTAATTGATCCAACGCTTAAGTATTTGTGTAATAAATATTTTATATATGATACTTCAATGAGCATCATTTGAATATATTATATATTATTATTAAGATAATAATACGAGTAATACTACACATACCTAACTATTATCCCGACAAGTGAGATGGGCATCCGCTAATAGTTGAGAAGTGTAGCGTTATTCATGTTACTAATTAACTCAATATAATTAATAAATTATTAATTTCTTGATTAATTAATATATTATTAATATATGAAGATATTCATTGTTAGTCTGAAATATTGAGTTCATAATAGCCAAGTAAATCAACATGAAACATCACACGAGTTAGTAGTTTATCATACATCTCTTAAGGTTACAATAAAAAAGTTTATAAATTTTTATTGCATTAAATATTAAATAGCTAAATTGGTAAATTGATTTTAAAAATAAAAACAATGTCTAAGGTTCAAAATGATAATGGATGACACTAAGGTGTTTTTAACATATATAAGTTTATTTCAATTATTTTATCCTAATAAGGTAAAAATATCAAAGTACCCAAAAAAATTATTATATTTCCTTAATAAAATTATTAATGTTCAACTAAACTAATAAAATGTCTTTGTAACATAATATCTCATGAAATTTAATGATTAAAAAGGTTTATCGTTTTAAATTTTTGGGATATTGAAAATGTTAGATTATATACGTTTTGAAACTGGTGCCTTAATTATTATGGTACAATTAAATTTTTTTTGGACACTTTTATAATTTTTTTAGAAGGGTAATATCGTCAAATTAAAAAACAATTAGACAATTGACTCTATTGGATCAATTCGATCCCCCAGCAGCAAAGGATGATCGGGAGCTAGGTAAGAACTTTCCTCATGAAGACTCTTGTTATGTATGATTAATTACGAGTGATATGCCACGAGATTTTATCAGAAGTAACATTGTTGTTTCTATTAATTACGGGTGGTATATTTGCGATTACGTAACCAAGGATTACTCAAACACGGTGTATATTTGTTACATGCTTTCTAATGTACTTAAAAAAAAAAAAACCAAGCTCCCAAGTATTTTTATATATTTTTAATGTACTCCAGATGCTTTGAAATAATGGTGATACGTGCATAAAAGTTAACACAAAAAATAGTAATACTACAAGATTTTTTTTATAAAAAAAAAATTAACTACAAGATAAGAAAAATTTCACTACCAGATAATGATTTGTGTACTCTTTTCGCTACAAACGTCATTACTCATTTTGAAAACTTCAATTAATCACTCAAACTAAAATCTCAATGATATTTAATTGTTGACTAATGTTAACTTGTGAAGGTACTAAAAATACTCCTTACCTATGAGCTGATTTAAGGATAAATTTGTCTTAGAATAATGAAAATAGGTACATGCATATTAAATGCATTTAAAATAATTTTATACTCATAGAATAAACTAAAATTAGTTATTTAACAAAAAAAAATATGTTTATATTAATTAATTTGCTTGAATCGCATGACAGATATTAATTAATTTGAATAGGAAATATGTCTCCATTTTTAATTTACAGGGGTATAGATTATGAAATGTTTAGAGAAAATTACTGTTAATCTCATATATTGCTTTCCATCCTCGTATAATCTGAACTGTTAATTTGGCACAGTAAAAGCACTCAAAAGTAGACAAAGCAGGTTAAGTTAGTGGGAAATTTGACTGGTAGAGAATGAAGAAAGTTATAAATAATAAAATTAATAAATAAAAGAAGAAATTTTATTGAAAATGAGAAGAGATAAGAGCGAGTGTTGAAAAAGTCAATGATTTTTTAATGATTTTGAAATTTAATTTATAAATCACGAGACATTATTTTAATTTAAATTAAATCTTATTTTATTTGAAAATCTTCTACATATAATAGTTATTGACAGCGACTCTATTTAGTTGCATCATATCAAGAATGTTGTTCACATTTTCTAAATTATTTTTTCTTACTATAGTATGATCATTTTTAAATTTGAGTACATGATATCGTTTTAGGTAAAGAGGAAAATGTTTCAAATAATGTATGCCAAAAAAGTGAAAAGAATAATATTCAGGATGTGGTATCATTTTGTGTATACTTTTGGGTATTTTTGTGCAAATGATAGTATCCAAGATACAGTTGTTGCTAATGCTTTTTCTGGATACCAAGTTCAATAGATTTTTGTAATGAAGCTAAATTTAGAGTACTCATGCATTAATTAAAATTAATTTAAAAAAGCTAAATTTAGAGTACACCAAGTTCAATAGCTTTTTTAAATTAAAAGTAAGTGGCGAATAGGGAAACAAAAATTAAAATAAAAAATGGGGTTATTGGTCACATGTATGAATCGTGGAGGACAAAAAAGTTAATAATAATTAAATTAATAAATAAAAGAAGAAATTTGATTGAAAATGAAAAGAGACAAGATATATCGTTGAAAAGTAAATGACAACCCACTTACACACGTTTCTATTCTCTAATTTTCTCCACTAAATGCTATGGATTTTTCATAGTCTTGACGTCAGATCGGCCGCTTTCATAAATAACCATATTTTTTTCCTCGACAGTGATGCACATAGGCCCTACCAAATCTAAAAGGCCCTATAATAAAATTAAAAAAAAAAAATTCCTGAGCGACCGGACTACCCTGATAAGATCTTTCTGAAAAAGGCAGCAAACGTACGCCTCCGCTGGTCTTCATAATTTTCAGCACACAGCTGCAAAAGACAAAAGCTTCTGACAGCATTGGGATAAACCAGTTTTTTATTCTTTTCTTTTCACTTCCTGCTACAAATCCTTTTTATTGTTTCTTACAAATTATAATACCCTATTTTCATTTCCAATACTGTTATTACATAAATCTTTAGTCGTTTTTTAATTGTTCATGACATCGTTGATGTTAATTAGAACAGTAAGAGTTATTTAGATCCAATTTATCATTATTTTTGGCTTTTTGTATGTATCTTTGATGTTATTTTTTCTCTCTTATTTTGCCAAGTTTGTAAGCATATTTGATGTCAATAGAATTAAAATAGTGCGAGTTAAAATTAGATATAATTTTTTTTAAGAACTTGAAACTAATGAGGTGACATAATAAGTTTAATCCTTGAAAGTTAATTAAATTTAAAAATTTATAATTTTTTCACAATTCAAATTCAGGTGGTTAGTCAAAATTTTAAACTTGTTTGATCAGATAAGATTCGAAATAAAAAAGTTCAGATATCTAATTTAATTTGTAATAAAAATGGATTAAGATATAGTTGTCCAAATTCCTAATTCCAAACTTTGTTTGATGAGAGACTAGAATATACATGATTCATTTTCTTCCGGTGATTATTGATTCTTTAAGAAGGGCACAACACACAGTTAGGATTGGTGGGCTTGATTTTCAGAAAACACCAATAAGCTTCGGTATCAGGGTTTGACCGGTCAATCAAGGAAAATAATAGCCCACACGGTTAGGATTGGTGGCACTTTTCAGCGACTAATTTGCAATTAGCCATCTATGTTTTGTAACTAAGTACACATTTACGCATAGTTGCAAAACATGGAATTAATGTAGCACCGTAATAACATTAGTATAAGTGCTGTACCTGGTGTGAACAATTATGTATAAATATGACTTGATTCATGCACGTGTCGATAGCCTATCAAATTAAAATTACTACCTCAATCTTCTATCTTGCTCTTATTAACTGTTTTAAAGTCTTGGTAGCTAGCTCTTATTAACTTGCGTACAATTGTAGTGGAAGAGAGATTTATAAGCAGAAAGAGAAAGCAAAGAAATGGAAGTGCGGAGGTTTAATGTTAATGGCGGGTACCGAGTTGAGAGAATCACAACAACTGATTCTCATCAATTCCAACGAGAGAGGCGTGGCTCTCCTCAAAGGTTTCAAGTGTATAATTCGTGATTAGATAATATGACTTTTTACTGCAGGTTACACGTACACTCCGATTATCATCATATCGAGCAGTGTAAAAATGTAATTAAAAAGCTATGATTACAAAATGTGGGGTCTTATAAGTATTTTAAAAGAGTGTGAAAAGCATTACTCTAAAATTATCTTCATTAAATTTTATAAAGATAGTAATTTCTATGGTTCCATCACCCCTCGATTTTTCTTATAAAACCTTTCTTTTATATTTATTGAGATTAATAATGTTCAAGACAAAAATAAATCCTTGATCAAAACACACCTAATGAATATGTGCTCATTTCTGTTGGCACTACTTGTCTACACCTTTGCATATTTTGCTGCCATGAAATTCAAGCTTCAAATATTTAAGGCAATTGCTGTAATGTCAGGATCTCTTTGTTCAGTGTCGTTGGTCTCCATTATTCTGCCACGGCCGTATGGACATTTCAATTTCATTATATGGGCTTTTGTTCTTCTTCTTGTTGGTTATAGTAAGAGGCTTCATAAAAAGATTTGGCAATTTTGGAAATTTCGAGGAATCAACCAACAACAATTGTTGCCAATGTAGTTGGCTAAGTATAGACTAATTAAAGTTTTTCCAAGGATGATACCAAAATCCTCTTTAGTGTTATAATTGTTTATCCACGTACAAATCTCTTATGGTTCTTAGCATGACCAGATTACAATTTTAATGATCAAAACAATCTCGTGTATTGGTCAAAAACATCAAGTTAATATTAAACAAGATAATTTTTATCTTATATTGAAGATTTCTTTTTCATTTAATAAACAAGATAATTTTTGTCTTATATTGAAGATTTCTTTTTCATTTAATTACCACATTTGGTCTGATACATTGATTTAGGGAAAAGAATCAGAAGCCTCCTATTGTGTCAGTAAATTAATGCTTTATGTCTTCATGTTTGATTCAGAATCCTCTATCATTAAAGAAATTCCATTAATTTGTTTTAACTTTATTTATTTTTGCTATTTTACTTTTGATTTAGTAAAACCCGCCATAAATCTATTAAGAAAAACTTGGGTATAATAGTTAAAGATACCCAAAAAAAAAAAAAGGTCAACACATAAGAATTTTGATGAGTTGTGAGAAGAATTGATTAATTTTGACAAACAACAGGGGATTTATTAACACGTATTTGGAATGGCTATTTATTTTTCATGATTTATCACCTATGTACAAAGTAAAAAAAGAAAAAGAAATACAACACTGAAAAAAATAAAAGCAATGAAAAAAAAAACTGCCATTTGACTGAGGAGTATTATATGCTGTTATACGATCAAATTATTTTTCTCCTTTCTCAAGGCAAAATTAAAACATAATGCACTAATTTTAAATACATAAATCGACTAAGCTCTTTTTCTTTTCTTTTTTTTCTCTAAGAAAATTATATATAGAGAAATATGGGAAACAAGATACCTGTGAAAATTATATATCTGGAAGCTTAGAATACCTGTTAAATCAAATAGTGTAATATAATGATCAATGGACCTTTGGCCTAGTGAGAGAATCATTGCACTTACAATATTGAGTGTAATGGTTTGAGGCTCCATAAAAGTATTATGAAGGTTAATTTCAATTCTCCTTCAATTATCAAATAATTGAGTGGAACCAGTCTATCCCTCACGAAATGTGAGTAGAGTTTGTAAATATTAATTGTAATATCTTATATAATATCAGTAACAGTTCTATATAACAGTATTAAAAAAATATAATATAATGAAATAACACTTTAATAATAAATATAAATATACTCAGCACTTAAAATTCACACATCAACACAATTTATTAAGCAGCTGAAGTGAAACTAAGATTTTGATTTAAAAGAGACTATGCCAAATAATTAGTATTGGTTAAATTAATAGATTTTTCTTGGTTAATTCGAAAGCTAGATTTTTTCTTACACGTGTGTGCTGGTATTCAACAAATGCATGTGCGATTTGGTTTCTCTCCTCTACTTTGTACAATAGCCCATTGATTATGCCTTCTATTGGAGTAATAATTCATAATTAGTCGGCAAGTTGCATTGGATTCCTAGCATTCATTATATATACCTTTATTGTCCAATCTTATGTTTTGAATTTTGAAAATAGAAAAAATAGAAAAGAGAACATAATCCACATTTATAAAGTGCCCACGTCACGATTGAAAAAATTAATTTTGAATTTAAATTTGATTTTATTTATAACAATTTTGCATTAGACTATTAATTTGTTCATGATAGTTTATAAAAGAAGTTTGTATCCCTTGCATGTTGCGTTACTTACTGATTTAATGTATATGACTTTTGTAATGGATATTAATGTAAGATATATTTCAAACTTTACTTTTACTTGAATTTTTTATTTTAATATGATTAACTCAAAATCAAAAATAAAATAATGCATTAATTATTCGGGGATCGGGGACCTTCGGGGATCCCCTGTTATTATTCGGGGAGGGGATGGGGACATACGCAAAATATCGGGGATGGGTATGGGGAGATTGATCCCTTCCCCTCCCCTCCCCTCCCCATTGCCATCCCTAGATAATAATGTAAGTAACGCTACACTTACCCACCTATTATCTCGATAGATGAGGTAGCATCCGCTAAATAGTTGAGAAGTGTAGCGTTATTCATATTATTAATTAACTCAATATAATTAATAAATTGTTAATTTGTTGATTAATTAATAAATTAATAATATATGAAGATATTCCTTGTTATTCTAAAATATTGAGTTCATAACAGCCAAGTAAATCAACATGAAACAACACATGAGTTAGTAGTTTATCATACAGCTGTTACGGTTACAATAAAAAGGTTTATAAACTTTTATTGCATTAAATATTCAATAGCTAAATTGGTAAACTGATTTTAAAAGTAAAAACAAGGCCTTAGGTTCAAAATGATAATGGATGACACGAAGGTGTTTTTAACATTAGTTATTTTAATTATTTTATCCAAATAAGCTAAAAGTATCGAAATACCCACAAAATTATTTTATTTCCTTAATAAGATTATTTAATGTTTAGTTAAATTAATAAAATGTCTTCGTAACATAACCTCTCATGAAATTTAATGGTTAAAAAGTGTAGTGAATCAGTAAGCCTTTTAACCAAGCTAAACTGACCACTGCCCTAGAATGCTTGTGATTTAGTCAATACAAGTTGCACACACCCAAAGATCTATTTAGACAAACTCACTCTAGAATAACAAAGCACAAGAGCTAAGAACACGAACAAGAAACAGAAACAAGAACCAAGAAAAGAACCACAGACACCAAGATTAACGTGGTTCAGCTGAGCATGGAATGCTCAGCTTACATCCACGGGAGAAGCCTCAAGATGAGCTTTATTGAAACAGTAATGGAAATCGTTACAGAACCTTACACCAGACTTTACAGAGAACAAGTTAACACTTTCTCTCTCATAAAAACCCTCTTAGCAAGACTCATGAATGTCTTCTTGAATCTCCCCAAAAACCAGCATTTATACTCTGTTTGGGTAGCTTCCTTGATTTCCAGAATGAGCAGCTCATTGACACGTGGTTTAACAACCTTAACGAACTCTGAATAACCTTCGTCACATGCTTCCTCACGTGGTTACTTAAACTGATATACAAAACGCGCTTAAGCTCACGCTTTGATCAATTCGTTTTCGGTAAGAACGGTGAAGCACGTGAGCTTAATGAAGCTTCACAGTTCCAAAACGCGGTCGTTTCTGGAAGGAAACTTGATTCATTTAACTCACAATTCTCCACCTTGAATCAAAGTTCACTCTCACTCTAAATCCTTCTCCAACCCTTATGCATATCATTGACTGCACACGCCAGCTAGGTCCAGGCAAGCTCTGAACTTAGCCACGGGAATCACCTTTGTAAGAGCATCTGCAGGATTCTTATCAGTATGAATCTTCACCATTTTCACAGCACCCATTGACACTTCATTTCTGATAAAATGGAGCTTAATGTCTATGTGCTTTGTCTTCTCATGGTGTGCAAGGTTTTTGCTCAAGTGTATGGCACTTGAGCTGTCACAGTAGACTGATACTGACCTCTGATTTAATCCTAAATCTGTCACCAACCCCTTGAGCCAAAGTGCTTCCTTTACAGCTTCTGCAGCAGTTGTATATTCAGCTTCAGTTGTTGAAAGAGCCATAATACTTTGTAGAGTTGCCTTCCAATTTACAGCACAACAATTCAACATGAACAAGTATCCAGTAAGAGACCTTCTCCTATCTAAATCCCATGCATAATCTGAGTCAACATACCCCTTTAGAACCTCATCATTTGCTTCTGTCTTGCCATACATCAGACCCCAATTTACAGTGCCATTTAGATACTTGAGTATCCATTTTACTCCATTCTAGTGGTCTTCCCCAGGTTGTGCCATATATCTGCTGACTACACTGACAGCATGAGCTATGTCTGGCCTGGTCAAAACCATTGCATACATTAGGCTGCATACTGCATTTGCATATGGTACACTTGCCATATCTTACTTTTGAGTTTCTGTTTTAAGGCACTGCAAACTGCTTAACCTGAAATGTGAAGCTAATGGTAGTTGTACAGGTTTAGCCTTAATCATGTCAAAAGTTTTTTACACCTTTCTCAAGTATTTTTCTTGTGACAGAAACATGATCCCTTTGCTTCTATTCTTTTTAATCTCCATTCCTAGAATCTTCCTTGCATACCCCAGGTCTTTCATTTCAAATTCTGAATTCAGCAACACCTTGAGCTTATCAATTTCTTCTCTATCTTTGCAAGCAACCAACATGTCATCTACATATAGAAGGAGGTATATGTACAAACCATCCTTGATTGTCTTGTAGTAAACACAGTAGTCATAGCTGCATTTGATGAACTCATGTAGTTGCATGAATTCATCAAATCTGAGGTACCACTGTCTGGGAGACTGTTTGAGCCCATAAAGTGACTTCTTTAGCTGACACACATGGTCTTCTTTACCTGGGAAGTCATACCCTTCAGGCTGGGGCATCAGTATTTCTTCCTCAAGCTTTCCATGCAAAAATGTTGTCTTGACATCGAGTTGATCAAGCTCCATGTCTTGCACAGCTGTTATGGCTAATATAACCCTAATTGAGGCATGTCTGACCACTGGAGAAAACACTTCTTTAAAATATATCCCCGCCTTTTGTGTATAACCCTTGGCCACAAGTCTGGCCTTGAATCTCCTTGGTTCAGATCCATTTATGCCCTCATTGATTTTGAAGATCCATTTGCAGCCAACCACTCTCCTATTTCCAGGCTTCTTGACCAGCTCCCATGTGTTGTTTTTATAGAGGGAGGCCATTTCATCATCCATAGCTCTCTGCCATTCTGCTTTGAACAAGCTCTGGGTTGCTTTCTTAAAATTCTTTAGTTCCTCATCATCTATATCTTTTGTAGCTGCAAGAGCAAAACCTATTAAATCTGCATAGCTATATCTCCTTATTGGTTTAATCTGCTTTTTTTGTCTATCTCTGGTGAGCTGGTATTCTCTGATTTGCTCCTGAGAACTTGACTGATCTTGAGGTGCCTGTGTGTCATTAGTGATTTCAGGAACACCATCTGATTCTGCAGCTTCAGTGGTGTTTCTGGAAGTAGATGGCTCCACCTCAAACTCTAGCTTCTCTGTTAGTCTTGAATTTTCAGTTTCCAGATCAGGTTCATGATTCATCGTCATCAAACTGCCCTCATTGAACACCACATCCCTGCTTACTATACATTTTGGTGGATTAAGGTCAGTGCACCAAACTTTAAACCCTTTGACTCCTTCTGGATAGCCTATGAAAATACCTCTCAAGGCTCTAGCTGCTAGCTTACCTTGACTGACATGAACATAGGCTGGGCAGCCAAAAGCTTTAAGGATCCCATAGTCAGCAGGTTTCCATGACCACATTTTGAAAGGTGTTTTGAAATTGATTCCAGTATAGGGGCTTAGGTTGACAAGGTAACAAGCTATGAGTAAGATTTCTGCCCACAATATTTTTGGGAGCTTGGACTGAATCATCATACATCTTACCCTCTCCATAAGGGTCATGTTTATCCTCTCAGCTAACCCATTCTGTTGTGGGGTCATCCTTATTTTCCTGTGTCTAGCTATACCCTCATTTGCACAAAAATTGTCAAATGGCTGGTGCAGAATTCAAGACCATTATCAGTTCTCAGCTTCTTTAATCTCTTTCCAGTTTGGTTTTCTACCATATGTTTCCATTCTTTAAACTTCTCAAAAGTCTGATCCTTGTTCTTTAACACATACACCCAAACTTTCCTAGAGAAATCATCTATGATGGATAAAAAATACCTATTCCCTCCCAGAGATACACACTGTGCAGGCCCCCACAAGTCTGAGTGTGCATAATCCAGCCTCTCATTTGATTTCTGATTAGATCTTTTGAAGCTCCCTCTTGAAGACTTCCCTAGAACACAATCTTCACAAAACTCTAGATTTCCAATCTTGTTAGAACCAAACAACCCTTGTTTTGCTAACTCTTTTAACCCTCTCTCACTCATGTGCCCCAGCCTTAGATGCCATATCCTGGTTTTATCTTCAGCATGCTTAATGGATACATCAGCTACACCAGATATCACCTCACCATCTAAGATGTAAACCCCATTCTTCCTAGTCCCTTTCATGACTAGATTTGAGCCATTCAGAACATTTAATTCACCAGATTCAAGCTTAATTCTACACCCTATTTAGTCCAACACTCCAAGAGAAATTAGATTTATTTTCAAGTCTGGCACATGCCTAACTTGCCTAAGTACTCTTATTGAACCATCATGTAGCTTAAGACTTACATCCCCAATTCCAATGATTTTACAAATAGAGTTATTTCCCATCATCACTCTACCTCCATCAAATGCTTGATATTCATTAAAGTAATTTCTAAAAAGGGCACATGTGAAAGGTACATCCAGAGTCCAGAACCCATTTACCTTTTTGATTGTTTTCTGTTGCCACACATACACCAGCAGACTCATATCCTTCCTCTTCTACTACAGCAGCATCTCCACTCTGATTTCTTGAATCTTTTGTCTTGAATTTCTTTTCTGGGCAATCGCTCTTAAAATGGCCTTCTTTGTGACACTGAAAGCATTTTAGATCTCTTTCTTTGTTCTTGGATTTGCCTTTCTTCTTTTTCTTGTCAGTCTTCACCTTTGCTGTTAGTCCTTCACTTCCACTATTCTCCAAATGCCCTTGCTTAGTTTGAAGTTCCCTGGTATTCAGGGCAGATTTTACTTCATCAAGTGTTAGGGTTTGTCTTCCATATATCAGGGCATCAACCAAATTTTCGTAGGATTTTGGTAATGAACTGATTAGCAAGAGAGCCTTCCCTTCATCATCCAGAGCTGCATCAATGGTTTCCAGGGTATCACATACCTTGTTAAACTCATCAATGTGTTCTTCTAGTGAAGTTCCTTCCACCATTTTCAGTGTAAACATCATCTTCTTGATGTAGAGTCTGTTTGCAAGAGACTTGGTCATATAAAGACTTTCCAGTTTGCTCCATAATCCAGCAACTGTCTTCTCTTTGGCCACTTCTCTAATGACAGAATCACCAAGACTCAGGATTATTGTACTCCTGGCCTTTTTGTGGATTTCAGCAAATTCCTCTGGAATCTTTGATGAAGAAACCCCTTTACCTTCCTTCATTTTGATTTCATGCTCAAATGCATCTCCCAAACCCTGAGTGATCAGCAAGGCTTCCATTTTAATTTTCCACATGTTGAAATCATTCTTGCCTGTGAATTTTTCTATATCGACCTTAGAAGACACCATACTTGGACTTGATCACAGAACACCACAGCTCCGATACCAATTGTAGTGAATCAGTAAGCCTTTTAACCAAGCTAAACTGACCACTGCCCCAGGATGCTTGTGATTTAGTCAATACAAGTTGCACACACCCAAAGATCTATTTAGACAAACTCACTCTAGAATAACAAAGCACAAGAGCTAAGAACACGAACAAGAAACAGAAACAAGAACCAAGAAAAGAACCACAGACACCAAGATTAACGTGGTTCAGTTGAGCATGGAATGCTCAGCTTACATCCACGGGAGAAGCCTCAAGATGAGCTTTATTGAAACAGTAATGGAGATCGTTATAGAACCTTACACCAGACTTTACAGAGAACAAGTTAACAATTTCTTTCTCATAAAAACCCTCTCAGCAAGACTCATGAATGTCTTCTTGAATCTCCCCAAAAACCAGCATTTATACTCTGTTTGGGTAGCTTCCTTGATTTCTAGAATGAGCATCTCGTTGACACGTGGTTTAACAACCTTAACGAACTCTGAATAACCTTCGTCACATGCTTCCTCACGTGGTTACTTAAACTGATATACAAAACGCGCTTAAGCTCTGTCGTTTCGATCAATTCGTTTTCTGTTAAGAACCAGCTGAGAAGCACGTGAGCTTAATGAAGCTTCACAGCTCCAAAACGCGGTCGTTTCTGGAAGATAAAACTTGATTCATTTAACTCACAAAAAGTTTATGCTTTTACATTTTCGGGATACTGGAAATGTTAGATTATATAGGTTTTGAAACTGATGCCTTAATTATTATGGTACATTTTCGTGATCTTTAATGGTTGGCTAATGTTAACTTGTGAAGATATTAGAAATACTCCTTGTCTACGAGCCGATTTAAGGGCAAATTTGTCTTTGAATAATTAAAATAGACACATACATATTAAATACATATAAAATAATTATGCATTCATAAAATAAGCTTATTTAACAAAAAAATGTTGATATTAATTAATTTGCTTGAATCGCATGACAGATATTAATTAATTTGAATAGGAAATATGGCTCCATTTTTAATTTACGAGGGTATAAACTACAAAAAGTTAAGAAAAAAATTACTATTAATTTGATAGATTGCTCTGCATCCTTGTATAATTTGAATTGTTAATCTACCTATTGGCCCAGTAAAAGTACTCAAAAGTAGAAAAAATAGGTAAGTTCGGGGCGAATTTGACTGGTAGAGAAGGAAGAAAGTTATAAATAATAAAATTAATAAATAAAAGAAGAAATTTGATTGAAAATAAGAACGGATAAGAGCAAGCATTGAAAAGTCAATGATTTTTAACGATTTTAAAATTTGATTTATCAATCACGAGACACTATTTTAACTGGAATCAGATTGCACAAAATTGACTTGGTAGGCCATCGATGAAATGACATTTCCGTCACTACAAAATAAATCATATAAATTCTTCACATGAGGAAATATTATATATCATTAATGAACTAAGTAATCATGCCATTTGTAATAGTGGCTGCATTGATTCAGCAATAACTATATGGACTAATGGAAGGAGCTAGAAGATTTTTGTTTTGATGAGAAAGGATTGAAGGAGAATATATATAGTTTAATATAAGTAGCTCGATGAGTTAGCTTAGTTATACAAGATATGAGAATATGTATAGAGTTTCATTAACGAATTACGGATCACAAATTTGCCAATCTGCTTAACTGCCAGTCTGATTATTTTGCATATGACCATATTGTAAAGTTGGCGAGTAGACTTTATTATACTATACTAGAATAGCTTTAATTGTGACATCACCTCATTTTATTTTTAATATTTTAGGAAATTAGAAGTCAAATGCGTATCTCATCAGGAAACGAAGAAGTATTTCACATCAATAGAAGCATGCATGCACAAGATGCCCCTCAAAAATGGCAAAAACATCTTTTAATAATTAATGACAAAACATTTGTCTGGATTATAGCAAAAGCATTTTCTGCTTCTTTCATTCATGAAATGTTGTTTCCATTCCAACATTTTTCTCCGCGTTTAACACCGCCTCTGTTAGGGCTTCTCTTATTATTGGTTACTCAAAAGCAGAAGTGAGCCAATCCCACAACACTACACCAGGTCTCGGTATTGTTATTTATTTTGTTTTTTTCGTTCTCCAACAATGAAGAAGTGTAAAACTTATTTAGTTTATTTGACTTGTTTTTAAATAGTATTAAATTCTAATTGAGAATGATTTGTTCTTATTCTCCAATTTTATAAAAGAAAAGTGGAGAATAAGCAATTGATGTTTTCCGATTTTTGTTTTTCAAATAAGTCTCATAAGTCCAACTTACATAACAAAAAGACAAAAATCGTATCACTTGTCATCTAGACCCCACCACCAATATTTATTTTATAATACAATTTTTTTATTTGTTTAATCATTTAATTATTTTTCTTTTTTCTATAATGGTAATATATTATTTTAGTAATATTTAAAAAATATATATTTTATCCCTTTTTATGAAATAAAAATTTACAATCACAAAAAAATAAATAAAATATATCATTATTAAAAAATTAATTTATTAAAACTTTTTTCATTATAATACTTTTTTTCCTTCACTCTTATTCATTGTCTTCACTTTTCTAACGAAACAACTAAACCCATTTTCACTTTTTCATTTTCAAACATTATTTCAGAAACAATCAACCAAACTTATTTTCACAATAAACCAATTATTTCTAGTTTATAAAACAAAAACAAAAACACATTTGAAAAAAAAAAACCAAACGCACCCTTTGTAATTTTTAATTTGTGGTAAACCGATCCCCACCCATCAAGAGTTTGGAGATTATTTATTGATTTACTCCATCAAGAATTTGGAATTTATTTACTCCCATCAAAGAAATTATTTTGCCTACTCCATTTCAATGTGATCTCTCTGCGAAAGAGATAAGCTAATTTTGTACAATATTAAAATTTTTGTGACTCTTAATATATTCAATTTGTAAAAATATAATATTAACTGCTAAATGATAAAATTTTAATATCTATGTAATAATCTAAATATGAAAATGGAATTTATAAAATAATAAGTTGTTGAAAATATTTTACTCATAAAAAAACACAAAAATACATAAGGTTTGAAGGAGATTTAATTAGACTCATGTCATTTAAATAATTACATGGGATTTAGGAAAAGGATTGCTACATCTCCAGTGTTTGGGGAAAGAGACATAAAACTCCCTAATATTTTTTAGAAAAACATATAACCCCTTCCCATTAAAAAGTTTGGTTATTTTAACTAAGAAAAGGTTATATTATTATTATCATTATCGTCATCATCATTATTGTTATTCATTAATGTCATTTTTACTACATTAATATAATATTATTAAAATTTATTTATTTTTAATTATTAATATTTTTATTATAATTATTAATGTCGTTATTATTGATATTATTGGTAATATTATTATTATCACCATTATTATTGGTATATTATTATTATTATTAAAAATGTATTAATTTTATTATTTTAATTATTTTTTGTCATTATTATTATTATTATTATTATGCTTTTCTCAATTAAAATAAATAAAATTTATTAATGAAAATTGGATTACATGTCTTTCTTTAGAAACACTAGGGAATTTTATGTCCCTTTCCCTAAATGTTGGGGGCTAATAGTTATTTATTTTGCTGTAAATATACAATTTTATCCTTTTTGTGTTAAAGTAAACATAATTATTAACCAAAAAGAGGCTTATAAGCCCTTTTTTTTTATAAATATTAGAGATTTTTGTATTGCTTTCTCCAAACGTTCAGAACCTTTTTTTTAAGAGCCAAATGTTCATAACCTAACCGTCCTTTTTCCTTGAATTTATTCTTGATTTTCTTTATTAAAATCAATATTTTAATAGCGACCTATTCTTTTTTGCCTCTAATAGGACGTATCCCCCTTTTCCTGAATTCTTTGAACTGTGTCAAAATCTTCAATGAATTTAGGACAGGCGAGATGGTAAAATTGACCTTGTCTTAATTTTTAATTTTTATTTTTTTAATGCCAACTCCGGTAAATTAGAAAGGACAGCTGTGCAAGCATATCCGAAAACTGAAATGGCAAAAATTATAGAAGAAGGTTGGTCGAAGAAATTATTTCTTCTTCTTTGACTAAATTCCTTGTGTCGTTATTTGACAAATTTATTAGTCTCTGCATATTACTACTTCATCTCCATCGTCATCATCATCGTCAACTCATCTTCACTACTTCAATTTTTCGAGGTACACTTTTATTATTGTAAAAAAAATTAAAAATAAAAACAAACTCAATCCACTTACAAGCTGACCAAAAGTCATGGCCATCTTTTGACATTTTGTCTTCTCTTCCTTTTTAATATCCTTTTTGTTTATAACTTTAACATTTATATTATCATTAACATGGGCTATTTCTAAAATTTTTGGGAGTAATTTGATGTTAACAAAGGAATGAATAGTGGCCAAAATGAAATTTACCTAAAAACTAAATAACTCTTCAATTTAATTACGCATCCTTGCTTCCCACTCTTATTGTTATTTTGCTTTTGCTAACAAATAGGGATGTGTATTGATGGTTTTTTACAGCAGTGAAAATTATGTATACTCAATTTCTAACATCAAAATTTTTGGATATTTCATTTCAATCCTTGTCACAGTTGTGGGTGCAAATATGCAAGGCACAACTAAGCCGCAAATAGTACATCGCACTTGCAGCTGATTACAAGTCTCAGTGTAATCAAGCAAATTTTTCACAATTTTTGGACTTTATTGCTCTCATCGTTGGATCTCCTTTTACTGTCTCATTAGCCTCCACATTTATTCCTCACTCAATTGATGATACCATTTTATAGATTGCATGGGTTTGTGCCGCTATTATCATTGTTATGTGTCAAAATAGGAGATCTTTTATAGATGCTTGTCGTTAACTTCATCACAAGATCTTGAAGCCAATTTTCTTAAGCATCTTGAATTGGTTTCGAATTAATAAAAAAAAAAACTCTTGGACAGAGCGGCCACGGGCACCGGTTTAACGGGGACTATGAAATACATATTTGAGGTCAAGTGTTGAATTGTGGTCTCAAATTTGAGGCCGAGCCACGGGGTCATTTGTCGTGCGTAGGGCTCGCTAGTTCGTCGTTTGTTTGTAAATGGCCTATCCGTCTTCTTTCAAATTTGTGCAAAATGACGCTGTTTTCGTTTTACCAACTAGGCGTTGGCGTTGCCCATGCAAATTGGATCAGTTAATTGGTGAAAGACCGTAATAATTGGCCCACATAGGAAAGCTGGAATAGAGCCCAAGCCTGCTGGCCCAAATTGGTTAGCATTCGTTTCATAATTTGCCGATGAAGGGTTGTTTGACTTATTGATCTAAAAAATTGTTTAATTTAACTATAGCCCCCTTTTTCTTTTTTGCCCTCCTGGTCCTATGCATGTTCCACGAACGTTCCCAGCGGAGAATTTTACAACATTCTTATTTGTGCAACTGGAGAAGATGGCATAAAACTAAAGGATAAGTTCTCATTTACTCTTGAGTTGATTATCCAGTAAATTCTCACATTTTAAAGAATTACTCAAAAGTTAAAAATCTTTTCCCCTCTCATTATTTCTATAACTATTGGATTAATAACATAAATAGTGATCAAACATAGAGTGATCAAACATAGAAATGAAAATTATGAATGGACTTTAATAATTTTTAGGATTAGATTATAGTTGATTGAATAATAAAGAATATTGTCTTTTGTTTATTACAAATGTCGAACATGATTATGTTAAACTTAAGTGGCATTTGTTTTTTTATCCAAATCAATAATTAATCAATTCCGAATGTCTCAATCAATAATATGCTTTATTTTTCGTCAATCTCAAAATAAGATGTTTGCTTATTTTTTAAACTTAAAAACAAAATACGTACTTTTTACATTTCAGATCCTTATTAAATTAACGTCAAATAAATAATAAATTGAATACCACAATATTTTAACATTTATAAGTAAAACTATATTCAAGTGAATACATAATTATTTTGAAATTTTAATATATAAAATACCATAAATTTTAAATTTTATCGTATATAATATAAGAAAGAAAAAATAGGAAAATTTTTTATGTGGGGTAAATGTCTATGGGTGAGTTTTGGGATAGACATGAAAATAAATTATAAAGCAGGGATATTTTTGACATTAGAAAGTAATTGACTTAATTCAGATTTCTCCATTAAGTAAAAAGTCAAAAAAATTGGCTTATTTTATCAAGTCAAAATTATCTAAAAAGTCTCATTAAGTTATAAAAACAAACACTTCTAATTAACTTAAATAATTAAGTTAAGTCACTTTAAGTCATTAAGTTAAAAAACAAACGCCACCTTAATTTCATAAAGTTAAAACCACTATTTACATATAGTAGTATAATTATCTTTAAATTATACTACTAAATGTTGAATTTCATATTTATATACAATCTTATTGTTAATTAATAATTGAATAATTCTTTTGTTTAATATTCAATACCGATTTAAATATATTATTGAATAGAAGTTTTTGATATCTGATCTTTATATTAAGTACTATTGTAAATAAATTATTAAATTAAAATTTTGATATTAATCTTAAATAAAATACATGTTAAAATAGGTTAATGAGTAAATTTTGGTATTTAGTATAATACAAAATTCTAGTTTAAATAAATTAGGCAATTAATTTTTTAAATTTAATAAATAATAAATTCTAGATTAAATAAAAAAGGGAAAGATAGGTAAACACCATGTTATCTTAAACTCACGTTGAAAAGAGGATTATTAATTTTGGATTAATATTTGGACTAAATAGCCAGCGCTGACAGCTAAAAATGACCCTTTAAGTGATATTAACCATGTAATGACCCTAAATAAATATAATGTGAAAAGGGAAAGATAAAATGTTAGTTTAATTTAAGGGGAAAGGTAATTATAGAATCTGTAAGCTACAGACTGCAGCATCAGCCGTTAGATCTTAGATGTGGTTGGATGTGAAGTGAGAAATTAAACAATAGAAAATGAGATTATTTAGACTACACGAGCCAACTAGATTATTGAACTGGTGTAGAGCGGCGGAATATAAAACATGTTGTAACAAAATTACATCTTGTAACAAAAACAGCCAAAGTCCGCCTCTTATTTAACAAAATTAATAAAATCCCATAGAAGATGCAATTTTATTAAAACAGCCAACGCTTTAAAATCCATTATAGAGTAATAGTCAACAAAATTAATCACATAGAAGATGCAATTTTATTCCCACCACAAATGCACTGAGACTGAGTCAACAAAATTCTAAAAGTGAAAAATCAGAATTCGCATGTGGGCCGGGCAACAGTGTTGGCGCAACACCTTGAGCTCTTTTGCTCAAGCAAAAGTCGTCACTTCGGTTGCTTTCAACATGACGTCAGGGCCTGGAAAAACATTATAGTCCCTGATTTTGCCGTAAAATAATAAAAGCGAAAATTTTCAAAATTTTGATACATAAATTCATATTATTTTAAATTTTTTATGCTTAAATATCGTCAAAATGACTTATTAACACATATGATTTAACATAATAATATTAATGCATTTAATTATTAATTAGTTAATTTAATTTAAAGTAAAAAATTATGTATGATTAACCAACTCTAATTTATAACAAATATGAATATGAATTTAATTTCATGTTCTTAATATGTAGTTAATATTTTATTTTTTTCATAATACTTATCTGATATAAAATTAATAATTTCAATATTTAATAAAAATAATTAATTTACCAATAATATGTAGAAAATGTTAACTCTTTAAAATAGTATTAGAAGGAGGAAAAAAAGGATAATAATAAGAACTTGCCAGTTCTTGATTCTTGTTGTTAGAAGCTTGATAAACAATATCCTTATAATTATTCATTAATCTGTCAGTAGCTTGATGGCCTAGATTTTTATTAAGTTGTTTTGTATAATGATAAGTTAATAAACTACCGACGGGACAAAAGACAAATGAGACAATAACTTGGTATATATGTTTTCTATTTTGCATTTGGTAAATAAAATCAGCTTAGCAGCTATATACATGTTGATAGTGAGAGTCAAGGAATGCTTAAGATTTAGAAGTAAAGCCTTTTTGTACTCGCAATCACGATTAGCTAGGAATAATTTTCACATACCTTCTTTAATAACTTTGGGTCAGTGATAGAATTCAATTGCTAATTGCTAGAGATATGAAATTGATACTAGTGGACATGTAAATAATTTTAATAAATTTATTTAGTAAAAATTAAAAATTAGCTAATAAGGATATATTTGACATTTAAGAAGGTGTTTATGGTAAAATGCTTATGGTTTTAATAAATAAATAGCTGTTGGTGTAGAGAGTATTTTCATGAATTCAAATAAACCCACCCTTTAATCTAAGTTGAAAAGATTAAAACAAGTAGGACTAATGAATCAAAATATGATGCATCTATGATTTTTTTTTATTTTAAAATAAACACGGAGACTGCAGTGTAATTAACCCAACTTGTCTGATTCTAGAGTGCTTGCCAATATCTGATTGGCGCTTCCCAACATCACATTGTATAGATTTCTCGGTTCATTTAAATTGCAAACAACAGTGGGAAAAAAGCAACATAGGAGTTCGGGCGGTGAGTAGGTTCGTTAGAAATCAATATGATCATTTAGAAGGAAAAAAACAGTGGGAAAAAAGCAACATAGGAGTTCAAGAGCTGAATAGGTTCGTTAGAAATCAATATGATGCATCAACAGCATGTTAATCCTTCAAGGTAATTGTCAGCATGTAAACTTTCATTGCAGTTTTTTTTTTTTTTAAACTTTTGGCAGAGTATGATGAATATATGCGAGGTTTGTATGCTGGTGCTTGATCCTTCTGCTGTGCATCTGTACTTTGGTTTGTTTGTTAATATATATGAGGGTTGCATGCCGCTGCTTGCTTCTTCTGCTGTGCATCTGTACTTTGGTTTGTTTAGTACCTCTGTTTATGTTGCTGTTGTTGTTCCTGCTCTGTTTCTTCAGAGCATGATATGAAGTAATATCAGATTTGGACACACCTGGATGATTGATGGATGATAAATTAAAATTTTATTTGTATATTTATTTTTATGTTTAATATTCAATGCCGATTTAAATATATTATTGAATAGAAATTTTTGATAGCTGATCTTTATATTAAGTACTATTGTAAATAAATTATTGAATTAAAATTTTGATATTAATCTTAAATAAAATACATGTTAAAATAAGTTAATGAATTAATTTTGATATTTAATTTAAATAAAAAATTTCTAGTTTAAATAAATTAGGCAATTAATTTTTTTTAATTTAAAAAATAATAAATGCTAGATTAAATAAGAAGGGAAAGACAAGTAAAGAGCATTTCATCTTAAACTCACGTCGAAAAGAGGATTATTAATTTTGGATTAATATTTGGACTAAATAGCATAGACAGGTAAACGTGACGTAGCCGGTTAAGATATTTGGACTAAATATCATAGAGGGGTACGTAGCCATTCTCACCAAAAAAAAAGTCCAAATATCACAGAGGGGGACGTAGCCATTCTCACAAAAAAGAAAAAAAAGGTAAACGCGACGTAGCCGGTTGAGTGAGGATTATTGTGTCTTTTCACCCAGGCCGCGCGCGCGCGCGCCAAGATAAGCGGGGGAAAAAATGATACGTTAATCCTTCAAGGTACGTAAATCAATCTTATGTCTCGTCGCGCCAAGATAAAATGTCTTTGAGAACGGCAACGTCGCGCCAAGATAAAATGTCTTCAAGAGCTGTTCGTTAGAAATCAATTTGATGGATCTTCCAATTCAACAGCACGTTAATCCTTCAAGGTACGTAAATCAATTTGTCTGTTTTGAGTTGTTTTGGCAGAGTATGATGAATATTTGTGAGGTTTGTATGCTAGTGGTTGATTCTTCTACTGCTGCTGGATGAATATTTGTGAGGTTTTGGCAGAGTATGACGAATCATTTGTACATTGGTTTGTTTATTAATATATATGAGGGTTGTATGCCGCCGCTTGCTTCTGCTGCTGTGCATTTGTACTTGGGTTTGTTAAGTATCTCTGTTTTGAGTTGTTTTTCAGAGCTACCCATGAATCACGTTACGTTGGATTGCTCTGAGAATGAATGAAAGAAGCTAAATTACATTCCTAATTTCATTTTTCCATAACAAAGGCCATAAACTTATTTTCTCTTCTTTGGGTTTTGTAGAATTAATAATTTTCTCCTTTGCTTTTACTCTGTTCTCTGTGTTTTGGCGAGTATGATGAATATATAGGAGTTATTTTAAGTCCAATAATATATATGAGGTTGGTTTGGCTTGTTTGCTGTCGCTTGCTTCTGCTGTTGCTGTTGCTGTTGTTGTCGCTGCTGCTGCTGCTGTCGTTTTTGTTGCTGTTGTTGTTCCTGCTCTGTTTCTTCAGAGCATGATATGAAGTAATATCAGATTTAGACACACACACGGATGATTGATAGATGATAAATGAACACCCTTTTATCAAGAAATAACACAAAAAATTAATCAAGATTAAACACAACAAATGATCAATTGCAGAAAACGCACTCAACAGAACACAAAACAAGCTTCTGACTTTAACAATCATGGCTCGCCACCATTGCTCCAGAGGAAATCTGCGAGGCATAAATAAATTTTGACGGATTTGCAGAGTTCACAATTTTCATTCCCCCAGTTTTGATACCAGAAAAATAACCCTTAGCATATAACATCTCCATCCTCCTCTTCATTGCTACTTCTGCTAACCTCTCCATGAATGTTTATTGATTTTTTGGCAGAAATGGAAATTTCTTTTCCACGATTCCGCACCTAAAAGTTTTTGGATTTCTGATTCCAACCATTGCTGCTGTTCTGGGTGCAAGTGTACAAGGCATGGTTCAGCCGTTGAAGGAGACTCACAGAGTATGCTTGTATGTGTTTCTTGTGGCTATAATCGTCTACTGTATTGCATTTGTAGCCCAACGCAATCAAGCAAATCATTCACACTTCTGGGGCCTTATTGCTGTTATCTCTGGGTCTCTTTCTACGGTGTCATTGATCTCCGGATTTTTCACTCACTCAGTTGCTGAAATAATTTGCTACATTGCAATAGGTTGCGCTGCTATTATCATTATTGTCTATCAATGTGGCAGCACGTTCATGGATGCTTGTCGTCGGATCTACCATGACATTTTGAAATGGTTTCAAGCTATCAATATCTATTCTATAGAACAGCAGCAAAGGCCAGCCGACAGTATAATTGAAGAAGTTTAACAGAGAAATTCCACTTATATTTCAAATTTCAAAAGGATCAAAATGTATACTCTATATATTTGATCTCATTAGAAGTTTATGTTTATTCAATAATATAGTTTTGATAATGTTACACATTTTTGCTTGCGATCCTCGCGGCTCAATGCAGAAGATGATGTTGTTAATCAATTCCAAATGTTGGTGGAAAATGGCTTCATTGTGTCGTCGCAACAAAGTTAATGACAAGCTTTCATAGATAGCCTGCCATATTTACGATACTTGATATATATCAAAATAAAGTTTCTTGTTCAAGTAGAGCCTTGATATCAGGTGCAAGGACAGAGCAATAGATTTCTTGGCCCACAAGAAAACAAAATCTTACTACTACTAAACATAACAGATACTACATTACTACTTGCTTCAGCTCGTTCATCTTGGTCACAACAAATATATCAAGTTGGGCTCATTTATCACTATTAAAACTTCAAAAACCTCCACCATAATATATAAATTTTTTACTCATGATGTAGCTAGATTGTTGGGATTCAAAAGAAGATGATTAAGTTACTTCATTAAGACTAAAGACGTTTAGCCATACTGTTAAAACTGAATTTGAGTATATACTCCGAGGATGTCCAGCTGCACTCTTTGCTCCAATCTAAATTAAATTAATAATTAATTTGGAGGTATTGAGCTTTAATTTTTTCTTTCAAGGGTTTACTTGGTAGAGTCAGCCTCTAGGTGATATTGGGCAACTTCTCCCAAAAGATGCTAATGGTCTTCCTATTTATAGCTAGGTTTCGTTAATTTTTGTATCTAACTATCTATCATGCATTTTTCTTTATTTTTATCTATCATGCATAAGGATAAGGCTCCCTTGAAAAAAAAAATTAACAGTAAAATGATTTTGCTGTCATCCTCTGTACAAATGTTAACTTGCCATTTTTAAAAACATGTCACCATTAGTGGCGAGAAAAACAAATCCTAAATTCTTTTAGATAACACCTTCGCCTTTCTTGATTTCATTCATGTCGTAATGCGGCTCACTGATATCACTGTCGTCAATAAGACCGCGTCGCTCTTGTAAGAAGCATATCACTTAATCAAAGATGAAATCCACGAGGAATAAATTTAATTTCGGACCCCGTGAAATTAAATTTGTTCCTCAATCATGATACAAAAGTTTGAACAATAGTGGGTTTCATGAGTAAACTTAATCTCGCACCCTATGTAATTAAGTTTATTCCTCATCATGAGGAATAAATTAACCTGGTGTTGCGAGATTTGGTGCAAAATTTAAGGCTACCGGGATCTATAGGTTCTGGGTGACTGATCAACTAATAAAATCAAAATAAGAAACCAGCATAATGAAAAGTGAAGAAGAAGAAGAAGAGTTGCATTACGAATTGAATATGGTGCAAAGCTGCCACTGCCATCTTCACCCTCATCAACAGAATTTTAATCCTTCCAGGTACGTACACTTTTCTTGCATTTTTAACTTTGGTTTTTTAATTAGTTATATTATAAGCTAATTAAATTTTCAATACATAGAGTTCTTTCTTTTATATGTTCATGTTACGTTGCAGTCCTCTAAGAAGGGCTAAGGCCTGAGAGAAGCTTAATTCATTTTTATTTCATTTGTCCATAACAAAGACCATAAGCAAGCTTACTTATGAGCATTTTGTGATCTAGAGAGTAAAGGCTTGTATATGACGTTAATATGTTAATGCATTTATAATTAATTTTGACTCTCGTAATTAAAACTCTTAATACATACATATATATATATATATATATATAGACACACACACACACTAAAGAAGGTTAAAAAATTTAGAAAATCATGGCTTTTTAAAGCCCACTAAGCTTTCTTTTTATCTTCTTTTGGGTTATCCCCTCCTTTACCAACAGACACGTAGATAAGCTATTATGAGATTATTCTATCTTAACCAAGATTCTTGGCTTGAGACTTAGGAAATGAAGCTCTGTTAGATACTTATTAGGAGAATTTTGTCATCCTAATGATCATAACAAGATGATTTAATATACTGAAAAAAATTATTTTCTCCTTTCCCTTATGTTTTGTTCTCTTTGTTTGGCAAAGCATGATCAATACATTATTATTGTTATTAATGCTAGAAGATCAATAAACACCCCTTAACCAAAAAATAGCATAAACAATCAAGATTGGATCAAAGAAAAAAGATTAATCGCAACAAGTGATCAATTGCAGAAAATGCGTTCAACTAGAACACCGCACCAGCTATTAAATTTAACAATCAATACTAAAGAACCCTAGACATTCCTTTTTTAGAAAAAAAAAACCCTAATCAATAGACTTGTTTACAAGCTTTGCAATGAGTCATTAGACGCTCTCTAACTCCCCAATTTGATCAAGTTACAAGTTCTGGAAATAGTTCTGTTAGGCCAGATGCTTATGATCTCAGCTCTGGTCAACGAAAGTCAAAGTTTTTTATCTAAATAACTTCAAACTTGCGTTGAATGATAGTATGGATTCTTTGATATATTTAGTAGTGACTTACAACCTGACTAGTAGTGAATTGTGAATATTGTAACATTTTCCCTTAAACATGGGACACTTTAATATACTCATGAGATTGTAAGATTGGGAGCATATGTTTCTTGTAACCTTGTTTATACTAACAAAATAAAGTAGTCATTAGAGACAATTATTTTATAATTAATTTTGAGTGTACCTTACCCTCAAAGTACTAACTCTTGCCTTCTATTTTATTTGAACTTAGTTGACCATAAATGTAATTATGTAAATGCATTCATCACGAATGAAGCTATCTCTACCTCTAAGGTCACATGTACACCAAGTAAAAGAAAATTTAAAAATACTAACATGTACATGTATAATTTCTGATTGTTTTATAGTGGTCACAATTTTTTCTCATTGATTATGCATTCGAAAATTCTCGATTATCTCATTGGAACTCTTGTTGTTGCTTTGAAGGAAACTCGTACATTAAGCTTGTGGGCTTTTCTACAGGCCACAATCTTCTATGCCATTGCATGTGTAATCCATGAGGCCATGATTATAAGTCTTAACATAATTAGGAAAATTCTTGGCAGTTCTGCGGCCTTATTACTGTTATTGATGGTTGTCAAAGCCAACAAAAATAAATACCTATTCTAAATAAATTATGTATAGTGATTGAGTAGGGTCGTGTCCACAGAGATCGGTAATTATTTAAATCCTTTTAAAATATAAAATGCAAAATGGGGGAATTGTTAACAATAATAAAAATCAAATTAAAATAACAAGAACGCAAATTAAAATTGTAATTCAAATTGGAGAAAGCTCTGATTGAAGGAATTAACTCAAATTGATTCGACTACTGATCATTGATTCAAATATAAATTATTACTACTTATTAATAGACTGGTTATAGCTACTGAGACCCTCTAATAGTCAATCTCTCTTTAACTAATCGATAACCAAGGTACGACCATTGGTTATTTCTCTAATCAATAGACAACCCTAGATACGATTATAGGATTTAATTAATTGATAGCCTGAAAAACCAGAGAGACCCAAATCCTAATCAACAAACGCATACGATGGTTCATTTAAATTATATTGTTTATTCTCATAACACAACTCACTGCTATGTTATTTGTCACAAACATTAAAATCTTCATACGATGAATTTTTTAATTGACAATAGATTAAGTTGATAATTAAATAGTGGCTAGTTATGTAATTAACAAACATAATCATGAAAATAATTCAGAGAATAAACAAATACCCAAAAAATAATAAAACAATTAAAGCATAAGAAAGATCTCACAGTAGTGATGAATCAAAACTTCATTAACCTTCAACCAGAATAATAGGTTTAGTTCTTCATAGAGAGAAGATAAAAATTTAGATCTAGGGTTTCTTTCTTTTCTAAAAAGTCCCCCCTTTTTCACAATAGATTCCTCCCTTAAATACTCCCTCTCTCTTCTCCTCTAGAGTTCTTTTTAAAATAAAATACTAATATCTGAAATATTAAATTCGTAATTACAAAAATAACCAAAAATACAAAACACGTTAAACTAAAAACTGTAGGTTCGTAGTTGACAGCACGCGTCCACGCTTTATCAACAAAGTTATTCTGACGCTCATAATTTCTCCAAGAAAACAATCATCCTCAAACATCATCTTGTAGCTCAATTTTAGCACCAATCAATAGAATTGCACCTACAAAAATAAAATACAAGTGAATCACTATTATTAAGTGCAAAACACCGATATTAAGGGAAGTAAACAATGTAAAACTAGTGCATAAATTGCACTCTAACAAATTCCCCCACACCAAGATAATGCTTGTCCTCAAGCATATAACTCAAGACTAATCCCAAATCTCCACTCAATTCTCATCTCAACTCATCCGGAAACAATCTTAAGCAAGCATACCTCAAGAATTTAAGTCGATCAACATTCGAAAGACAAGGATTTTAAAGCATAGGATCTCATAAACTAATATAAAAGAAAAACATTCAACCACCAAGAAGATCCATCCAAAATTCAATTGCAACAAGATTTAATAGCCCTCTCATTGACTTCACTCCATGCACTCAAAGTGTTTAGGGTATCATTTATGCACTCAAATCAAATCAAAGAATGCTATTACTATAAGATTGCTCATATATCACATCTCAACCCACAAAACATGAATAAAATGCAAAAATCTAAGGGTCTTAAAAAGGTTGTAATGGGGTTAAATAGGTTAAATGAAAAAGAAAGGTCTATGAAAGAAAAAGAGATCAAAATGAGAAAAATGAACTCATTGAATGAACTTATGATATCAAAATGCTTATTTCTATTCAAGTTGCTAAGAATGTAAACATTTTTTTTCTTTTTTCTTTTTTTCGATTTTTTTCTTTTTTTTTGTTTTTTGTTTTGTTTTGTTTTGTTTTGTTTTGTTTTGTTTTTTTAATCAAACAAAATATAAGAAACATCAATTGCCGGCAGTGTAAGTAAAGAAGTTTAAATCTTTGTTTTCAAATTTCATTCAAGATATTTTACAGAGAGATTCCACTTAAGTTTTAATATTTCCGTAGATCAAAATATATACTCAATATCTCTTTTCATTAGCGTTGGTTTTCATTTAATAATATAGCTTTTGATTGTGTGCTCATATCATATTCTTAATCATCACATGTATATGCTTGTCTTTTGTTTCTTTTGAATCATAAATGTATGAAAAGCATTTAGATAAAGGACGCCAATGTGGTCAAGGAAAAGAAAGAAAGAAAAGATCATTTGTCTTGAGAGTTCTGCCACACTCATTTGGACACTTACGTTTCAATATGTGCGTTTTTGTTCTTCTTCTTATAACAAGAGACTTCAAAAGAAGATTGTGAAATTTTGGAATATACCCAGAGCATGCTCCAAACAATTATGGAAATAAATTTTTTGTTCAAACCTTTGGAGCAATCAACCAACAACTACTTCAAAATTTAGCTAGCTAGCCTGCTAGGTGTAGAGCAATTAAATTTTTCCAAGCATGATTCCAAATTCCTTTTACTGTTATATATTGTTTCTCTACGTGCATTTCTCTCTTATATATTGTTCTTCACGTGACAAGATTATGATTTTAATGATAAGTAGAAGCTTTTGTATTAGTCAAAAACATCAAGCTTTTGTGAAAATAGTTAATTTGTATCTTATATTAAAGTTTTTTTTTTAAGCCATAGTTGATCTGATACATTGATTTAGGGAAGATAATTAATCAAAATCCCTTATTATTTCAGTAAATTAACAATTTATGTCTTCGTGAGTATTTAACACATGAGTATTTTGATGAGTTGTGACGAGAAGTAATTAATTTTGACAAAACATTCCTATTCATTACCCCACCGATTTATTAGTAAATATCTGAAAAGATAATGTATCCATTTTTCATAATTTATTCAAAATAGAAAACAATCAAAAGAAAAATCGTACACATCAAAATATTCCAAGTTTTGTAAGTGTTATTGCAATCGTGATACGACCGACTCGATCTCACGTACACACCGAGGAGCAATTGAATGTTGAACAAGAAACAGAAGCAAAATCAAACAAGAAACAAAATCAGATCAAAAGAACACAAAGAAACATAGATACAGAGCTTGGACATTCGAGATACAGAAACATCGTAATTTTCTCTCTTTATTGAAAACAATATCTCGCTACAATCTTTCCATGAAATCCTACACTTATCCTCAAAAACCATGCGAATCTGAAGTTATGAGCTAGCAAAGATGGCCTAACAACCAGCCTTGTAAACCCAGGAAGTCAACGCGAGTCAACATCCATAAGGCTTAAATTTGTATGCCACGTCATACCCCCTCTAATACCTTTTCCTGCCGAAAACACTAAAACCAAAACCCGATGAGTGTCGGACTTACAGATCCGATAGCTTTGTAAAGATTGCATCTACACCCCTAAAAAACAGAGAGCTTGAATCACACTTATATCAGTAAGAAAGCCCAACTCCTTTGCTACTGGTAATCTCCATCTCCATCAAAACCACTGCAATCACTCATCTGTGAAGATATTTGATTTCAATAACTTAACAGTTCTTGAATGTTTTCAGAAGCGATGAGGTCAAAACGATTGTTAAATTAATAAACAATTGTTAAATCTGTAACTTCTAACACCAGAACTGAGGCAAGTGTTTGTTAAAATGAATCAACTATTCCACCACCGCCTACTGAAAGTCATATTTTGAGTCACGATATCGAGCAAAGCTGTGAATCTTGGAGGTTTCAACGAGTAATTTCACCATCGCCACAAGTACAAGATATTGAAGTCAACCTATAATCAAATAGTGTCAGTATTGCTAAAAGTTCGAGATATTGGAGTCAATCTATACTTAAATCGTTTAAGTTAACAGTAAGATTGTAAGTAATATTCATTGAATTTAATCTTTTCATCAATATAAATTACAAAATATGACTACAGAATATGTAATTCAATTATACAAGGAAATAAACCAGAGTAAGCTGTAACATGGCTAACGCGCACATGCCATAACAAAATAATTATGATATCTCAACAACAAATAAGTTCAATAACTTGACTGTCTCTCGTACTCAAGAAACAAGGAGATGTTAAATATAATGGCAAGGCACAACTAAGCTGTTAATGAAAACTCATAGATTAAGCTTATGTGCTTTTTGCTGGCCACAATATTCTATTACATTATACTCGCAGCTAATAACAAGTCTCAATATGATCAAGTAAATTCTTCACAACTTTTAGAATTGTTGCTATTTTTAGATCTTTTTCTGCTATCTCATTGGTCCCCACATTTGTTTCAAACTCAATTGGCGATACCATTGTATACATTGCATGGATTTGCGTGGGTACTATCATTGTCATGTACTAATATGGCAAAATATTCATGGTCATGGACACTTGTCATTGGCTGTATCACGAAATCCTGAAGCCGTTTTCTTAAGCATCTTAAATTAATTGCAACTTTCAAGCCAATAATAACATCCCTTCTGCAGGACTAGAGTCCAAACCTACTGGCCTAAATCAGTTATCATTCGTGGCACATATTAAGTGATAAAGGGTTATAAAAAAAATAAAAAATAAAAAGTGATAAAGGGTTTATTGACTTGTTGTCCGAACGAGAATTCCATGCGGAAAATTTTACGACATTTGCTTATTTTAAGCAGCATTCGATTTGCTCCAAAAAAGAAAAAAAGGCATCATTCGGTTACTCTATATATGTATATAGGGTAGAATATAATTAATTTTTATTAAAACTAATAATTAGAATTCAATTATGCTGAAGAGTCGCATTCAATCATAGGCTTCGAGCATCAAATCAGTATAATGACTAGGTGTGCCTGAGCCATTGTTAATGCTTATTTGAGATTACTTTTAGAAGCGATAAAAGTTTGTTTAGTCCTTATATTATGAGGTTAGTGCGTATTTAATTCTTATATTTTTTTTAAAAAAAATTCAAAACATTCCTGGTGTTAAATATTGACACTCATGTCATTATTTTTTATTCTTGTTAAATATTGACACTCCTGCCATTATTTTTTATTCTTTTTAGCTTGGTTTTACAATATTACATTTTTACAACAATATTTCTTTTTGGATAGTAATAAAAATTAGATTATCAAATTAAACCCAAAAATAAAATAAAAACAAAAAGGTATATATTGATTTTTGTGGAAGTTCACGTATGTTAAAAAAAATTAATATTGTAAAAAATTATATTATCAATTTTTTATAAAAAATTAATATTTTAACTCCTTAGGAGAGTGTTCCACAAAAATTAATATATATTTTTTGCTTTTATTTTATTTTTTAGTGTTAAATTGGTAATTTAATTTTTTCTTTTTAATAATGTCAAAAAAATTATTGTAATAGGGTAATATTATAAAAATAAGTGAAAAGGAACAAAAGATAATGGCAAGGGTGTCAATAATTTAATGGCAGGGATGTTTTGAGGTATTTTAAAAATATAGGGATTAAATGGACACTAATATCAAAATATAGTGATTAAACGAGATTTTACCCCTTTTGGAAGATTCAAAAGTAATTTTGAAAAGTTAAACAATAATTTTAGTGTTCGGTAATTTTTTTGAAAAATAAGTTTTGGTAAAAAACAACCTATCCTTCATCCATAATTAAATATTTTCAAACCAATTATTCTTCAATTAAACTAACAAAATGTCTTTGTGACATGATACATCATGGAATTTATCGGCTATAAAAGTTATGCTATTTAATGTAAGGAGTATTGAAAGTTTATTGAGTTTCAAATAAAACTTTTAGATCATTTTTTGTACAATTTGATCATTTTATGTTAGGTAAAATAGTTAAATTAAAATTTAGTTAAGTTTAAAAAATTAATTAAAATTTTTTTAATCAATGCGAATTTTCTATAATTATTTTTCAAAATGGGAGTAGCTTTACACTAATTGCCGGGTGGAAATATTCTCATCCTTTTATAATATATTGCTGTGACGATCTTATCTAGTCGTACAGTAGTTATTTCTACAATTAAAGCTAGAATAATTACAGAGCTACATACAATTGTACAAATAATGTTCTATAAATTAATGTGGCAAGAAATAATTGATTGCCTTTATGGGTGCTTGACCTAATAATTTTCAAATAATTTTATTTAGTTGGCCACTCGAATTTGAGTTTTGGGGAGGTATGGGATTAAAAATTAAAAAAATAATAATAATTGACTCATTAAAATGATAAAAAAAAATTATGTGAGTCCTACCATCTTTTTTAATTCAAGCAATGATCATATGCCACCTTAGTTTGGACTTTATAATTTGTGCAAAAGTGTTTGTGACTACAAAGAAGCTTATAGTAGTCATTTGGAGGATGAAGTGGTTTTACTCATTCATCATAAAATATAATCATGTTGAGGACAAATAATAATTTGGCACTTTTCAACGACTAATTTGCAATTAATCATCCAAGCACTACAAGAAAAATACTATATGACAACAGGCAAAGCTTGTTGTGGAAGGGGTTTCATGACGAGCACATGCATGTTGCGGTTCTTGCTGTAGTGAAAAATAAGTAACTTTCAACTACGCGCAATTCATGTTGTTGAAAAAGATATGAATGTTGTTAAATGTCTTATAACAACTTGTAGTGATTGTGGTTAAAAAGGTCATGTGCATCCAAATTTTTTACTACAAGCTTGTGAATGTTGTCATAAACTATATAGCTACAAGCAACTAATTGTCGCCATTAATTTCAATTTTTTTTTTCAATAAACAACATATCTTGCATGTTGCCAATAATAATAATAATAATAATAATAATAATATATAATAATAATAATAATAATATATAATAATAATAATAATAATAATTATTATTATTATCATTATCATTATCATTATCATTATTGTTATTATATATATATATTATTATTATTATTATTATTATTATTATTATTATTACTACTTACTTACTTACTTACTTACTTACTACAACTACTACTACACTGCTGCCACCATATATAAAATGTATATGAACTAATTCAAATATTCGGCTTATTGTAATAAGATTTGATAAACATAGTAATGACCACACATCCCCGCTAAAAGTCACACAAATATTTTAGTATTCATACAATTAATCCATAGAAATGTCCAACATCAGTATAATTTCCATCTAGCAAAACACCAAAAAAAAAATAATTACAACACATCAGTGGCAGTTGCAATTCCATAAATATCAAATTCAAAAAATCATCTCCAGCAAAAGCTTCTTCAGCTTGCAATTCCAGCAAAAACTTCTTCAAGGCATACATACACGCCAACAAAAACATCTTCTTCAAGGCATAAACTCCTACAAAAAGGTTAACTAAATCAATTTTTATTTGCTGCATTTGAAAAATAATTATATATACATACCAAAGAGAATATTTGTATGCCTACATACCTTCTTTAAAACAATTTAATGCAACTTTTTGGCCAAGCAACAGTGCTTCCCAAAGCCTCAACTATTATATGAGCTTCATCTATCACTTTATATAAAGTCACTTCATCCATACCATCAGATATTGATTCCACCCAAACTTTCCAACAATCTCTTCCAAGAGGCATGTGGTGAACTTTTGCCTTAAGGTCTGTTGAGGCAATCGTTCCTTCAGCCACTATTTCATCAACATCATCTGAATACCAATTCAATAAATAACATCTTGCATTTTCATAGTGGCCATTTTCTTGCATTGTACCGCTTCCTTGTTGTGACTATAAGCAAGACGAATATGGATTTACAACTTATAGGAGTGAGAAATAAAAGTTGGTTTAGCCAGTACTTTTTTTTTCTTTTCAATGAAACATTCTTAATAAGTCTAAAAAAGATAAAAAAGCATTACCTGAGGAGTACAAGCTTGAGAAGTTATAATATCATCAAAACCTTTGCTTGGATTCTGTAAATGATTAGAATTCTCTTAAGTCTTAGAATGGATTTCAAATAACTAGTTACATGTATATATGCATTATCATATAGTCATTTACCTGTTGGCATTGTTTTAAAAGCGCAGCTGTCAAATGCTCATAATTCTTTTCAAGGACAGACATTCTTTCATATTGAGCTTGCAATTGGTTTTGAAGTTCTTTTACTTTTCCAGTAGATCGAATATGTGCTTCTAATTGAGTGGGAGTGGCTCCGAACCCCAGTCCTCGAACTTGTCCACGCTTTTCAGGCCCAAATACTTTTGCAATAGCATCATTACGTATGTTGTTAGACCTTGCATTATCTTTTGAATGATGGCACTCTCTAACTTTTTCCTAGAAGAAGGCAAAATAACATTATTAAAAACATACATATGAATAGTTATAACAAGAATACTTTGTATAGATATCTCCTACCAATGCTTTAGAAGCTGCTTCATTAACAGGTTGACCATTCTTTTTAAGATGGCCTTCAATCCAAACATCAACTCTAGTGATTTCAGATGGATTTGAACTCTTTTTTTTCTACAATTAAGAAAAATATGTAATTTAAAGTAAATCAAATAAGGGTAAAAAAATATTCGAATTAAATAAATTCATACCAAGGTATGCTCCTTCCTAGCATAACCTAGTCGGCCCATTGAATGAACCACTTCCTGATTATTTCTCATTTCTTTAAACTTCTTACTTATTGCCTATCAATCAAACATTGAAATGTATAGTTTTAATAGATATGAACTTAATTTGAATACCATTATTGCAATGCAATGGACTAACTTACTTTAAATTCTGGAGACAACCTTTCCTTGACAAATTTAGCCCAATCTTCTTTGGAAGTTATATTTTTTGGCTTGATAAGAGCAAGTACACGTGCTTTATTGTGCTCTTTGTTGGCTTGTTTGATCTTAGTTGTTAGCTCTGATTTGTATCGTCTCCAGCAATCACCCATCATTCTTAAAGCCAAGCGTTTACGAGACTCATCCACAATGAATTTTTCCTGTATAAATTATAAGAAAAATGCAAACAATAGCTGATATAATAAATCTCAAGATAAATGATGTATTTGTTAATAAAGATAATTATTGCATAATATCATATACCTGCACTAATGACCAAAGATCTTCTTTTAGCTTGTGGTCAACCGAAAGCCAATTTTTCATACAAACAGGCACATGTTCTCGTGTTATAACTCCAATAAAAGATGCATATTTATCAGAATGTACACCTACTGCCTGGCCACATTCGTTAAACTCAATGCTCAATGGTGGAGAACGATCTTGAATCATTCCAAGTTTGGTTGGACCTCTTTTCTTTTTTGTGCCTTTGTCATCAGATTGAGATATGTGCGCATTTTCTCTATTGCTAGTTGCTAATGGTCCATTCTCCCCTTGAATAGTTGCATTTTCTCCAAATTTATCTTGACTTCTTTTCTCACCTTGCCTAGAAGACTTTATACATAGCATAATTAATGTAGGAATAAACAATAATAAAATAAGTATATGAAGAAAAAAAAATTATAATTCAATGTTGAACCAAAAAAAAAAATTACTTACTTCAGCATTGTCCATCTCTTTTACTCCCCTGCACAATTGTTAAATGCTGAACAAAATGTTTATATTATTATGACAAGAGATTAATGCCAATGACAAAGCTAGAGCTTTGTTTAGAAATAAACATATAAAAATAATCACGGAGAAATAAGCACATTAACATAATCGTTTAATTTAAGGAACCAATTAATAGATTCATGAAAACAAATAACTATAACAATAAACTATAATTCAAGAATACATAAATAATTAATATACTAAACTAGTCATCACACACTATATCCTCAACTCCTTCCCTTTTAAGAGGTTCGTCCTCATTATCATTTTCAGTTTCATGCCCACTTATGTCAATTGGTAGGCATATGCTGTAATTACTCTCACTAGCCAATAATAAATCTTGGAACCCTCTTTGTGGTGCTTTCAATACTACATACCAATTTGATTTTTCAATATCCTTAGAATAAAATACTTGTTTAGCTTATGAAGCTAAAATGAATGGATCATTTCCAAATTGGCTTTGTCCTTCGTGAAGGTTAACTAAAGTGAATCCTTCATCGACTTTCACACCATTAACTATATTAGCCCAATCACATTTGAAAATGGGGACCTGAAAAGTATTGTAGTCAAGCACTAATATATCCCTCAACACTCCATAATAAGTGACTTTCCCAACAACTTGTGTAGGGTCCCTTGCACTAGCTCTACAAATTGTATTTGCTTCAAGTGAAACACCACTATCTTGTCGAGATTTTTCAGCTTCCTTTGTACGAAATCGGAAGCCGTTAATAACATATCCAGAAAATGACATTGCTTGATTCCTTGGTCCTCTTGCAAGCCATGTTAAAGTTTTTGGCAAATTGGTTTGTCTCTGCTGCATTGTTATCTATTGAAAAAAAAAAAGGTTAAAAGTTCAAAAACATAAGTATTGCATATTTGTAAAAGTAAAACTAACTTACTTACAAACCTTATTATTTAACCACGAGCTAAAACTATCCATATGCTTTTTCTGTAACATGGTTTTATTTCTCAAAAGTCGTTTATCCATACACTTCAATTCTTCCAAGTGTTCTCTAGTAAAAAAATGAACTGTAAGTTAATTTTCACACCTTTTAAACTTGAAAAACAACAATTACATATTGTCCTGAAGTCTTACTCTATATAACGTTGGACCTCTGAGCTGTTAAATAAAATATATCGATGAGCAATATGTAACATCTCATCCGAAAGGCTAACAGACTTGCCTCTAGATATTGGACGCCCTCCTAATAATAAGTCATTCTCAGATTCTTCATTTCTCCCATGTTGAGTACCTATTTCGGCTGCCTGCTTTATATATTTGCTACAAAATGATGCATACTCTTCAGCAATGTACCGTTCAGCTATACATCCTTCGGGTCGTGCACGATTTTCTACATATCCCTTTAAAAATTTCATAAACCTGAGACATAACACATGTAAAATAAATTAATTATTTTTTCATTACTTATTGTTTTATTTTTAAAAAGCTGATGGCAAGTAAAAACCTCTCAATTGGGTACATCCAGCGATATTGTACTGGTCCACATAGACGAGCTTCTCTTCCTAGGTGAATAGTTAAATGAATCATGATATCAAAGAACGAAGGTGGGAAGAATCTCTCTAACATGCACAATGTCTCAGTCACTTCTTCCTCCAATTGTTGTAATCTACTTCTATCTAAGACCGTGTTACACAATTCGTTAAAAAATGCACATAATCGAAAAATTGTTTTTCGTGGACCCTTCGGTAAAATTCCTCTTAAAGCTACAGGTATGAGTTGCTGCATTAGAATATGGCAATCATGGGACTTGAGTCCAACCATCAGGTAGCTTTAAACTAGCAAGCCGTTTACAAAATATCAGTTTCTCTTTTTTAGAGAGCGTGTGTGATGCAGCAGGTAACTTCAGTACATTATTCTCCTTCTTAGGATGCAAATCCTTTCTAATATCCAAACGTTTCAGATCTAATCTTGAATTAAGACCATCTTTTGTTTTCCCTTTTATATTCAACAATGTACTCACTATGCTATCACATATGTTCTTCTCAATATGCATCACATCCAAGTTATGGCGCACCAGCAAATTCTATAAAAATTAAAAAAAAAGTTAGCTATGATATTACATTTTAAAACCCATTATGCAAATATAGAATAATAGAAAGAAGATAAAAATAATATGATTAGTATAACATACCTTCCAATATGGAAGTCAAAAAATATTGATTTCTTTTTCCATAATGATGAAGAATCCCTCTTCCTCTTTTTTCTTAATTTACCCCAATCATTCGCTAAGTTTTTAACTTCAGAATAAATGTCTTCACCAATGAATATCTTAGGTCTAGTGCCTTCTTCAATGACACCATCAAACCATGCTTGTTTCCTCCTAAATGAATGGTTAGAATGAAGAAATCGCCTATGACCCATGTAAGCAAACTTTTTGCTATGTGGCAGCCATTTCGAACAAGTATTTTGACGACATACGGGACATGCTAATTTTCCCTTTGTAGACCAACCTGACAGATTTGCATAAGCTGGGAAATCATTAATGGTCCACATTAAAATTGTCCTTAAATTAAATGTGGATTCACTCAATGCATCATACACTTCAACTCCATTTATCCATAGCTCTTTCAAATCTTCTACAAGCGGTGCTAAATAAACATCTATGTCATTACCTGGTTGCTTTGGCCCTGGAATTAATAAACTTAACATTAAACTATCCTTGGACATGCATAACCATGGAGGCAAATTATAGATGACTAAAATTACAGGCCAACAACTATATCTTGTGCTAAGATCTTGGAAGGGATTAAAACCATCAGTAGCAAGGCCAAATCTAATGTTTCAGGAATCAGATGCAAAAGATGGCCACTTTTTGTTTATAATATCCCATGCAAGTGAATCCACTTGATGCCTCATTTTGCCATCTTGACTTTTATGAGTTTGATGCCACCTAAGTTGTTCTGCCATATCAGTTACACTAAACATCCTTTTAAGTCTTGGTATTATTGGGAAATAACGCAAAACTTTACAGGAACTCCTTGTTGAATCTTTTCAGTGCGCTCATTAACTTTCCATCGGGAAGCACCACATTTAGGGCACATATGTGCATTCCCTAACTCCTTTCTAAAAAGGCAACAATCATTTATACAAGAATGTATTTTTTCATACCCAAGGTCAAAGGTCTTAAGTAGCTTTTTTGTTGAATACAATGACTCAGGAAGTGTGTTTTCTGATAGAAGAATATCACGAACAATTTGAAGAAGTTCATCAAAACCTTTATCAGATATACCATGGGTAACTTTATGCTTGAATAAGGAAACAGTTGCTGATATTTTTGTGTGCTTTGTACATCCAGGATACAATGGAGTTTCAGCATCTTTGATAAGATTTGTGAACTCTACTTTGCTACTTTCATGTGTGTGCTCTGATACATTTGGCTCTTGAAAATAAACTTGATCTCTATACATCTGATATGTTTCTGTCATTTCAATATCACCATATTGCATTGACATTCCAGACTAAGTAGAATTTTCTCCATGAAGAACCCAAGTATTATAAGTAGGATCCATGCATTTCATAACCAAGTGTTCATACACTAAATCAAAATGGTGGCGTTGTACATTCTTACAACGAATGCAGGGACATACTATTATATCTAGATTACCTGAATTTGCACGAGCACTATTAACAAAGTCACGTGCTCCCTTTCTATATTCATCTGAATGTCTACAAAAAAATAATAATGAGAGTAATAACTTATTGGTTAATCTAAAGCTATAACTGTTCCTAAAACTATTCATTATTTTATTAAATAAACATGAAACCTTGAGAAGTAGACCCATCTTTTATCCATTTTGAATTACTAATGTTGGCAAGACCTGGTTGTGCAAAGGTGATTAGTTTGGACCATATAAAGATAAATATAAAGAAATAGGATCCATTTAGAGTATCCAATAGGTTAGTAAAAGTTAACAGAATAAGACTATGAACAAACATAAAATAGACAAAATAATATAACTGCAATAAATTTTTTAAAGCAAACATCAAAATAGAGAAATTTCATTTAGAATTTTAATTATACAGCAGAAAGCAATACCTCAAGTTTTGCTTCGCAGTCAAATTGTAAAAAATCACTGCTGATATAAGAGACTATGTTCAATGGCGTTAATAGGAGTTACCTGTTTCATCATGTCAACAACACCAATAATAGATTAAAATTGTGCCACTCAATTAAAAGAAATCATTATCCATCTCACTAGTAATATTTACTAATTTAAATTAAAAATAAAATATAATCTCCAAAATCAGCTTTTCCGTGTAAATATTTTCAAAGAAGAAAATCATCTTTTGGTTTCAATGACCCACCACAAAAAATTAATATTAGTTTGATTTATGTCATAACATATGAACCCCACAAACAATAAAGAATTGTCCCACTTACCAAGCAATGAATTTGCAATGGGACCATCTGGAACGATTTTGAGTGGGAACATTAGTACAAAGCCCGAAATCTCCTGAAAAGAATTAGTGGAAAGAGCAAACTATTAATTAAATGGAATTAGGAAAGTGAAACTGGGCTTTATTAATGAAATTGAAAAGAAAAGTACCTGATAAACCCGATTCCTTGGGCACTTGTTATTACAATGACGATGAAGGGGCTTGATTTGCTTGAGTGGTAGAGAAAGAGTAAAGTAGCATTGTAAAGTGAACCCAGGTTTCATTAAGTCAATTACTTTTCTTTTCTTTTTTTTGGTTTAGTCAATTTGTCTTTTTTTTTATCTTCCTTTTGCCGCGCTTTAACCCGCGCTGTATAACTTATGCGCGCGCAATGAAATTTTTTATTTATTGCACATTATTTTCTACTATTTTAGTTCTAAGAAATATAGTTAATGATATACTCAAAAAAAATTTTGTTATAATATTTTTATGAATAAATTTCATAAGCATCTATTTATGTCTAATTTATACCAACTTCATATTAAATTGAGTTAAAAAAAATTTAACAACATACAACTAAATGTTGTTATTTAAATAATAATTTATGCAACAGACAATTCAATGTTGTCTTAAATAACTAATTACAACATGCAAAGTTTGAATGTTGTCATTACATATTCCTATATCGCAACAAATGATTGCTTGTTGTGATAAAGTTTAACTCAACGGTCACTCATTGTGTGTTGCTAAAACTTTATATTTACCAACATGCAATTTGTGATTGTTGTTAAATTATAAATTTGACAACATTTCATACGTGCACGTTGTTAAAATGATGTTGCCTTATCCCTATTTTCTTGTAGTGAAGTTTATGTTTTGTAACTAAATACATAATTACGGAACAAGTGTTGTATCAAGTGTGATGTGTGAACAATTCTGTATATATTTACAACTTGATTCAGGCACGCACGGATCAAGTTGACTCACTTCTAGAAGAAAGCCTCGGTTGGATAAAAGTCTACCAATGGCTTCCGGAAATAGGTAAGAATTTTCGACATATTTTAGAAAACAATGGTTACAATTTAAAGGGAATAAAATGTTAGTTTCAAATGACATTTACGCACAAAATTAAATTTTCTAAAATTTACAAAAAATAGTATTTGCACATGGCACTTGCAAACAAAATTTGGGGAAACATTATTTACCTATGGCATTTGTACACAAATTAAAAAATTAAAAGAGCCAATCAAATTTAAGTCTGTTGGCTTTGGTCAATTTTTCAAAGTTTCTGTGTACGGGAGCCTGGTCCACGCACTAAGACTTTCTAAATTGAAGAATGATATTAAAATTTAAAAAAAAAAAATCAAAACGCCACGACATGCGTTTGGTCACCTTGTCACTCACAGGTCTCCACAGTCACCATCACTAATCTCCGCAGTCACCATCCCGACCCGCATCCCTATCACAAGGGATCGGTTACGCCACCGTAAAATATTGTTAATAATCGTACAATTATAGTAATAATTTATTTTTTATTATGAATTCTCAATGGTGTTGTTAAACAATGCTCTGTGATAAAAATAACTCCACAAAGTTACTGTCCCATCACAATGTAAACTTGAACATAAAAAAAAAAAAGAACATATAAGAAACATAAAAAATATAAAAATAAAAATAGAAATAAAAAAGGGGAACAAGATCAGAGAAAGGCACCGTTGATTCACCAAAAAAGGAAAAAGACAGGCACCACCATGGTGCGTTTTTGTAACCCCATCACTCATCGCCGTCACAATGTTGAACTTGAGCATAGAAAAATATAAAATATAAGACCCATAAAAAAATAAAAATAAAAAAAGGAACAAGATCAGAGAAAGGCACCACCATGGTGCGTTCTAAATAGAGATTTGTGAAAATTATTAATAAAAAAAATTGGATTTAAGCGGAAATAAATGTATACATAATTGAGAATATGATAGGAGCTGTTGGCATTTTGCAGGTATACTATGATAATCATGAATCATGTCGCGCAATATAACCTATATGAATGGACCAGTTGAGTTCGCTGTCATGCGCACAGCCCTTTGCACCTTCGTGAGATCACCACTCGAACAGTTGGGAGGCTGGTAATTGATACCACACTTGAATCCAGTTTGGCACCAATCAACAAATTGAATGGCAGCTGATGATGATAATGATCAACACAGCCGCGGTGGCAGCAAAGCAGCGAGATGACGATGACGAAAAGGTCAATAGTTGGGGGCTGTGTTGAATTGATGAAGAGAAGAAGAAAATGGGTGGCGGCTGTATGGAGAGAAAGTTGTAAAGTGCAAAAGTTGTAAAGTGTAAACTAGGGTTTCCTCTTTCTTTTTGACTTTTTGTTTTTGTATTTATATTTTAAAAAAATTAAAAATATAATATTGAGAATAAAGACATTTGGGTCCGGGTTCCGGATATGCGGGTTGGCCTATTCCGGATCCGGACCCGGATATATCCGGGTTTATTAAATTGCTGCCAAATTCCGGATTTTTTTGTATCCGGTGCGGGTTGAAACCGGTCCGGATTATCCGGGTTCGTACGGATTCGGGCCGGATCCGAATTATTTTGCCATCCCTAATTGGCACCCCTCCAAACCACTTATAAAACACCTTTTACTTGTAGTTATAATTTTAACCCTAAAATTCAGTTACATTCCTCCCTCCACCCAAAATTATACAAATTAAGGTTACAACCGGTTTAACAACCCAGGCCCGGACAGGGCTTGGCAAAGCACACACCTAATCCAAACAAGGCTTTTAAATATTAGAAGTAAGTTTGGACTTGGTTTGGTATACGATCAATCTTTTTTATATGTGCCTTAAATTTTATTTTATTATTTTTATTATTTTTATTATTCACTACGAATTATAAATTTTCTTTTAATAAGATTGCGCTGGAAAAGTCTGGCTTAAAAGTATTAAAAGTTTAAATACATGCAAAAATAATTAGGATTATTTTGATTAGTTAATAAAATAATTAGGGGCATAATATTAAAGGACATGAAAAAATATCATTATTTTGATTCTAGGGATGGCAATTATCTAGCTAGATATGGATATTTTCTGTCCATGTTGCTAATTCATTATTATTGATAATATCCGGATCTATATCTAGCTTTAGCCGGATATAGATATGAGTTTTATTCATATGGATGTAAATAACAATGGATTTTTAATTTTTATTTTTAAATTCAAAAATTATATAACATATTATTAATTTAGTAATATGTTATAAGATTAAAGCTATTAATAATGTGTTTTGTGGTTAAAAAATATCTTTTTTATTTATTACAATTTCCTAAAATCGTTAATATTGAAAGCTAATAAAATTTATATTTTATAAAAAAAATGTAGTAATAAACTAACATCTAATAAATTTATATTTAGATGAGTTGTGTGCGGGGATTGAATAACTTTGACCCACGGCAGGGTGTATAATCATTTTCCCCAAGATTTGTTAAAAGGTGGTGTATATCTTAAAAATACAACACTCAAAAAAAATAAAACGACGACCATAAAATTACCATCTGAGTAATTTTTTTTTTAATTTCTCTCCCTTGTCGAGGCTGTTAATACAGTTAATAATAATAATAATAAGACATAAATTGATAAAGGTTTTTTTTTTTATATAACAAAGAAAGAAATATGTATGTATATACGCGCACACATTGCACAAACATACCTCCAAATGACGAGCGGCGGCGGCCGCCATGTTTAATGCCTGTTCTCTCTTTTCTGCATGTAGCTTCTATTCAACTGAGCTTCTGGGAATGTAACTGAGTATAAAATAAAAAAATATACTCAAAGAGATGAGAAATTATTTGGATCCCAGATTGGGGGAAAAAAATAAAAAAATATGAAAAAAGAAAATACAGTGAAAGAGAGAGAGAGAGAGAGAAGGGGTAGAAAATTCAATAATGAGCAAGCACATGATGATGGCCCTATGATTGTGGACTTGTGCAAAGTCGCTGGTCCCCTTTGATGCTGCAGTTTTTATCCTTTGGTGTGGAAAACTCTCTTTCTCTACATGTGAATCACAAGCAAAATTCTCGCGCGCGCGTAAAATCAAGTAATATTATAAAACGAAATAACACTTTATTAAAAAAATACGCTCAGTTCTTAAAATTCGCATCAACACAGTTCATTAAACACCGTCAAAGAGTAAAACGCCGTCGAAATTAGTGGAGTTATTTTAGTCTCAAAGCTTTAATTTATCTAAATGTTTCTGAAACTACAAGTTACATATATACCAATAAGGGAGTGACACGCAGTCTAAATTGCCACCTTGAAAAGGAAACGTACACAATCTGAAAAGACCAATAATATTGCCCAAGACCTCATATAAGCTTAGTCTATATGCGCATATGCTGTCGATAGTTATCTTTATTGAGAAGGCATAAGTAAAGTAAGCATGGAAGCCATCTCCGCCACCACAACCATTCCTCTTCTCATTCTTTACAAATGGAGGATTATGCAGTTTCTGTCTCTCCCACAATCAGAGGTCTGTTAATTTACATATATTTGTGCTTTCTATCATTTTTTTGGTTAGGTATGCAGCTAATATAAGTTTACATAAATAATTAAAACAAAAAAACTCCTTTAAGATTACACGCAAGCGCGTACACACATATATTCTTTCATGGTGTTTATAAAGCGATTATAAGTTAATTAGGAAGCTTCTTCTTCTTCAAATTATTTTGTAATATCAACCATATACCTTTACTAAGAAGGAAAATTAAATGACTAACGTATGTTTCTTTTTAAAATTATTGATTTACTTTTGAGTTGACGAGCTGTATACATTGACTAAAACTTGTGGATAGAAAGTTTTGGCCTTGATATTTTTTTAGCCTTGTGTGAAGTCTGTGGCTTGAAATTAAAAGACATTATTAGCACTGGAAAGTTAAACTTTTTTTTTTTCATTTTCTTACTTCATGTTTACTACTTAAGGGGAACAATTTTTATTTTTTTTTTGGAACTTTAATATAGTTATATTTATTAAAACTATTTATTTTTCAATGAATTCATTTTATATTTACTTGGTAAATTATTATTCAATATGTACCACAATGAATCACTATGTATAAATTATTATTATCGATGGCATTCAAAAGAAATTATAAAGGTATCTCAAATTCTCAATGAACAAAGACAGAACCTTATTGGGACTGGCCAGCTATAGCACAAACTGGCTGTAAAAGGCTGGTTACAAGTTCGTCCAATTAACTCTATCAAAATGAAACTAATCTTTAGAAAAGAATACACCAACCTAAGAGCCCCTAGGCATTAATTATTTGAATAAAAGGAATAATTCAAGAAAAAACTTGTTTAGTTTGAGAAGGTGTGTGTTCAGGAAAGAAGAAGAACGAGAATAATGTTTGGCAGCTGAGAAAATTAAAACCAGATCTGAATATTTTTCTAGGAACTGGATTTCATTTTAATCAAAAAACTTATTCGTATGTACAAAGCTATTGCTATTTATACTAAGCTGAAGCTCAGCACTAAACGATGTAATTAGCTGCAACTAATTCACTTATTCTCTTAACTAACTATAACAGCTTTAGCTAATTAACATATGCACAACTAATTACATAACCACCAGTGGCATGCCATGTCATCTACTCAGAATCGCATGTGGCCGTGATCCTCTCGCTTTAATCTTGCAAACATGAGCTTCCTTGACATCCCCCCTCAAGCTCAATGGTCTGTTGATGACATTGAGCTTGGATCGAAAATAGTTGAACTTGGGAAATGACAGGGCTTTGGTGAGGACATCAGCAACTTGTTCTTCAGTAGGAATGTATCTCACTTCTAATTCTTTTCCAAGCACTTTATCTCTAATGTAATGGACATCCAACTCAATGTGTTTTGATTTAGAGTGAAGAATAGGATTTCTAGCTAACTCTCCTGCACTCTGATTGTCACACCAAATGATTGGAGTTGGTAATTGGACAATGTTGAGTTCTGACAGCAGAGATTGCAGCCATGAAAGTTCTGAACTTGCTGAAGAGAGTGCTCTGTATTCACTTTCAGTGCTTGACTTAGCTACAATAGCTTGCTTTTTTGATGACCAGGAAATCAGATTATTACCTAAGTAAATACAGTAGGCTTCAATAGATTTTCGATCATCGACATCACATGCCCAGTCAGCATTAGAGTATCCAGTTAGACCTGCAAATCCAAGTGTTCCCTCCTTTTGAATATATAAACCATGAGTGGCTGTAGCTTGAAGATACCTGAGAACCTTCTTGCATGCTAGCCAGTGTTGGAGTGTAGGATTACTGAGATATTGGCTGAGTTTGTGTACAGAATATGCAATGTCAGGCCTGGTGAGAATAAGATATTGAAGCCCTCCAACAATGCTCCTATAAAGAGCTGGTTCTTCAAATTCATGCCCCAGAGGACCTTGAACATTTTTCTCTAGTTTGAAACCAGTGCTGAAAGGTGTATCTGACCCTTTGCAATTTTGCATTGAAGCTTTGCTGAGTAGATCCTTGATATACTTTGTCTGAGACAAATGCATTCCTTGAGCTGTATAACACACTTCTACTCCAAGAAAATAAGCCACCAAACCCAGATCCTTGAGAGCAAAAACTTTACTGAGTTTACTAATAAACTCTTCAAGTAATGCTGAGTCAGGGCCAGTCACCAGAATATCATCAACATAGATCAATATAATAATAATGCCTTTATCATCATGTTTAACAAAAAGAGATGTATCAGCTTTAGAATTGCAAAAATTCCAGGCAGTAAGGCAACTTTTCAGTTTATCATACCAAGCTCTTGGAGCTTGTTTCAATCCATATAAAGCCTTGGTAAGCTTGCATATGTAGCCTTCTTTGGACATAAAACCCTCAGGCTGAACCATATACACATCCTCTGACAAATCCCCATTTAAGAAGGCATTATTCATATCAATTTGTCTGACATTCCAACTTTTTATAACAGCTAGACTAAGGATTAATCTTACTGTTGCAGACTTCACTACATGGCTAAATGTTTCTGAATAATCTATACCTGCAATTTGATGAAATCCTTTGGCTACCAGCCTGGCTTTATGCAAGGAAATTGACCCATCTGTATTGTACTTGGTTCTGAACACCCATTTGCACCCAATTGGTTTATAGGATGAGCACATAGGCACCAGAGTCCAAGTTTTGTTTTTGATCAAGGCATTATACTCAGACTGCATTGCTGCTTTCCATTTGGGATCAGATAATGCTTCTGAAACAGTGGATGGTTCCAGGCTATTGTGATCTGTTAAGTAGGCCTTTGGTTTGAATATTCCAGCCTTTGCTCTGGTTATCATTTTGTGTGTGGAAGGAATTGGTTTAGGTTGAGATGATTGTGCTGGGTGAATCAGAGAGTGTGACATAGTAGGTTGAGAGAATGATGGATTTTGTGTTGCATTGAGTAAAGGGATAGGGAGATTGAACTGAGTTGATGAAGAGGGTATGGTTTGCTGGAATAAAGTAGCAGGTGATTGTTGTGCAAATTTTAATGCATTTCGCAAGCACAATCATTGTAGATAGATCTGCGAGTGTCGATCCCACGAGGATTTTAATTGTGTAGAATTAATTTTGTAAATGGGTGATTGGATTTATAAATGATTTAATACGCTAAAACTTAAATTAAAATGACGAAATAAATTCTAAAATTGGATTGAAATGGCGAGAATAAATTGACGAGAATTATATCAAATGACGTACTTGGGTATCCTGATCCGTATCAACATGCATCACGCTAAATAATCCGTATTAATACCAATTAAATCATGAGGGAATCCACACCATGAACCACGCCTAATCAATATATGCTTATCGTACAAATAATAATAACCTTATACTGTAGAAAAGGCAGATTCAGACAAGATTATTATTATTTGTCGAAGTCAAAACATCCACAAAAACTAGAGGAAGAGAAAATAAATTTACCAAATTAAGCCCATGACACATGTCTTCACCTTCAACCCAAAAAGAAAATTAGCCACTCATAATCGAAAAAAATGGAAATTTATTAAAATACGAAGAAAATACAAGATGGAGAGGGAATTACAAAATGGATCCTAAAAATGGATTCGAGATATCAAATTAGTGGGAGGCCCTTTTATAGATACATGGAGTAAATCATACCATCCGATTAAAAACAGCTGACGCTGATTGCGCCACGTCATCAAATACTTTTGACTTTGAACAAGAACGCGGTTTGGTGACAATAATCCTGTGTGATGCATGTACGCGAGATTTTTCGCCCACCGATATCGCCACGTCACCATAAACGACATAAGTTAATTTTAGTCCAACAGATCGCGACACCTCATCAATGCCACGCCAACGGTCCAATGCCACGCCATCGATCCGCCTATGTGAACGCAGATGCGCATAATAAGTATATGTGAACATCATTTTTCCTTTTACGCTCCTCCTGGTTTTCGAGTTCAAAAGTGATGTCCGTTTTTCCGTATGATCTCTCCTTTATTCTGAAATGACTATAATACCCCTAAAATACATAAAATACTTAATTAAAATCAAACACACATAATTAAATTGCAAGAAACTTAAATACATAAAAGTAAAGGTTGTTAGTAAGACTTGAAATGTAAAATGATGATTTTCTCCTTTATAAATATACATTTTCTAACACTCAACACACCCCCAACTTTATCAAGCAAATGAAGCGAAAATAAAATTCAAATTCAAATTCAAAATGATTTTTTTATTTTATTTTATTTAGAGCACTCGTGTTTATTCAATCGATTAATGATAAGAATCAAATAAAAGTATAAGCATTATCTTCAAAGAAACATCACACCCACATCAACCATTCACATGAATCACCAAGAGATTTGTTATAAATTACTTTCAAGAATGATACGTCAAACCCTAAAATCTCACCCAAGTAGTGACACTCTCACAAAGAAATTAAACCCAATAAAAATAGAATGATAATTAAGAGAGAAAATAATACGTGATATTACACGCTCTCACCAAGATTTAAATAAATATGCCTCACTTAAATAATATGATCTCAAGTCAAACAAAAATGCTACAACCCAAATTATTTATCTTTTTTTTTTTTATTATTATTATTTTTTATTATGCATCACTACATCTTTTTAACCCATATAACTAGTTTCTACTTCAAACTATAGTTCCCAAAATCAAGGACTTTTATTGTGACGTAACGTAGGCATGGAAATAAGGAAAACAAAGTGTATGTTTGAAAAAATGCAGAGATTTTTTTTTTTTTTTTTTAAGCGATTTCACCTATTATTATTTTTTTATTCTTTTCAAAACAACAACTCTTGTTTGTTTTTTTTTTTTTTTTGGCATAACTTCACCGAACAAAATAATTATTTACATTTTTCTCAAACATAAATAATGGAACTTATAAGATATCTAATACTCCAAATCAGAGTGGTCAAGATGATAATTTGACAAAGAAAAGTTTTTTTTTTTTTTTAAAGGCTCAAAATGGTTAACTATGGATATTTAATAAAAGGATGGTTAGAAACGGATCAAAGCATTACTTTCCATCGCCTTTTGCGCTCTAAATAATCATCCATATCTACTAGCTAGATGCCTCCCAATGTAACAACACACATTTTTTCTTTTTTTCTTTTTTTTTTCTTTTTTTTTTTTACAATTTTTTTAAAGGGTTAACTCAAAAGAAATCTGTAGATCGTGTATAAAATAATAAATCAAGTAGAAGAAAAGGGTTACTTCCAAAAAATGATAGGCTCAAAACTCACTTGACTTATTTATGCTCATTCCTTCAAGAACTCATATTTATCTCCGACATCAACATGTAAAGTAGCAAACATAGCGTAACATCACTTAAGACAAAAATAATACAAATACTAAAATTTGAAATTAATCATGTCATCCAACGTTAAAACAAATCACACAAATTTTTTTTTTTTTTTAAACAACATTCTACCCCCAACCTATTCTAAACAAGAAAGGAAAATATGCACGAAATGTGAAAATGATGTAGAAAACTAATTAAAAAGTTACACTTAAAATGATAGAAAAGAAAATGATTTTTTTTTTTTTAAGACTACACTCCATATTCACCATCTTCGACTCAAAAGTTGGAAAATGTATATTTATAGAGGAGAAAATATAAAGAAGAAGAAAAATGAACATCAAAACTTAATAAAGAAAAAGAAAATTTTTTTTTTTTGTTTTTTATTTTTTTTGATTTTTTTTTCAAACAATGAAGATGCGTTTAGAGAACTACACTCCATATTCACCATCTTCAACTCAAAAGTTAGCAATAGTTAGTTTTTACAATAAAAATTAGTAAAAACTTAACCAAGATTTCACATTTGTCATTCCCTCCCCCAACTGCAACGAAACATTGTCCTCAATGTTTTAAAGGAAAGAGAGTTTGTAAGACATCACCCTGGTGCAACACAAGAAAATATTTACAAAGAGTTAAATCTAATTTGTACTTTTATCGCCGCTATTGTTACCATCATTATTTGACGCTCCAACACAAAGCCCGTTTGGCTCCTATAAGCTTGTAACATATCAAGTAATTGAGCACAAATAAAAGTTTTTTCGCATGGGAAGGAATAAAGTAGTTTTTATTGCATGGTTAAGAAATGCGATAAAGCCATCATAAAAGTTATTGACATTTAACAAACCGACTGGATGTGCGAGATGGGCCCAAGATGCTAGTGTGATAAGTGCCTCTAGTGTTGCAAGATCTCCTAAGGAAAATAAAAGCATCGATGATTAAGCATTTCGCTTATTCTTTCGCATACCGAGACTAACTCTTCTCCAAATTTAATGGTTTTAAACTCTTGGGATGATGCCTAACACTTGACTTCCCCGATAAAGGCCGCTTCGAGACCATTTTTGATAACCTCGATTACCTCCTCCATACACCAAGTGTAATTTTCTCGCCGCATGCCCAAGATCGATGGCCGCCAACGAACTCTTTATGTTTGCCATAGTAAATCCAAAGCACACAAATGTTCTTGAATTGTCTATTTGGAGAAATGCCATTGCGATACTTCTCAAAAACAATTTGTGAGTGGACAAAAGATATCACATTTAAGAGTCTTGGTGATATGATGTGTAATATGTCAAAGAACGCGAAAGCACGTGGCAAGTCAAAAAGAAAAAAGAAAAGGAAAGTAAATGAATAAAATTATTAAAGACAATAATGCAAACAATAAGACAATAGTGAAATAAAATAACAATAAAGTAAAAGGATATTTACACGTAGCTGCACATCTTCCTCTGGTTTTACGTCCGTAAACGGCCAACGCCTATGGGTCGAGGATAGGCTTCCTATCCAGCTTTTCTTATAAACGGCAAATGTTATAGTCGATTCCCGAGACTATATCGTGCATGCTCTTTTCCGGAATAATGGCCACAACCTGAGAATCGCCTCGCACATATCCACCGGATGCGTTTCAAGAGACAAGAATATCATTCAATGACTCCTTATTCAAGCCATCCCTAATGAATCAATCTTATCTTCCCCGTTATCGACACCATTCCTAAAGAACATGGGTTTCTATCGCAACTCATTCTCACACTTATGACAAGCAACAAATTCTTCGAGCTCGTTTTCTTGCATAATTTCCTTTACCACAACCACATGTATGCAATAAATTTTGAGGTAACTCACCGCCGATCGTATTTAGCCTCGATTAACCAACGGATGTCACAGTATGTTATTCCTCATGAGTAATCGCATGCGTTCGACCGAGCTTTATAGATCGTAGGAGGGCATTCTGAGGGAATCGCTTGTAAAGCTTCGCTAATCTCGTTTGTCCCATACTTTCGCCTAATGTCGGTTATTATGGGAAATCAAGTAACCGACTTGATTGTCACGAGTACCGTTATCCGCCACTTTACCGGGTAACAAACTAAAGCACACAAACAAAAAAAAACAAATTAAAACAAACAAAATTAAAATCGTCCTCTTATTGAATTTACCTCCTCCAACCTGGATGTCGTAAACACTTCTCTCAATGTCTCGAGTTGGCTTTCTAAACCCTCAACATAGGCTACTAACTCGTGGTTGTAGAGCCCAAATACTATGTGTTTTACAAAATCAATCGCCTTTTGAGATGAGTTTTGACACGTCAAGTGGTTTAAGAATGTTCAGGAACGGCCTAAGTATGAGACTCATGATTAACAATGATAAGAGAAAACTTAATAGTTAAACAAACACACTTATGCAAAAATGATTTCAATTAAGAAGAATAATATAAAGAAAGAGAAAATCAAATCAACGAAAGGAAAAAAATCAATTCAAATCTGGTCACTCAAATTTATTTCTGTCTTCTCCATGGGACTTTAATCTTTGACCATTAACTTTAAACGCGACACCGCTTCTTTGATCCTTAATTTCAATCGCCGTGAAAAAAGATGAACAATAAAGGGACCATCGAGAGCGTAACTTACAGGAATAAAAGAATAAAAGCACTTTCCGACTGGAGTGAACGATTTTCTCATAATTTGCTTATCATGGAAGACTTTCATTCGTTTGTAAATCTTGGCATTTTCGTATGCATCATTGCGAATTTCTTCAAGTTCTTGTAATCTTCTTTCTGCATGTCAAAGTTGAATTTCTTGATGGCCCAATACGCACGATGCTCAAGTTCCACAGGTGGCAAGCTTTTCCATACACTAGCCAGGGTGACATCCCAATCGGTCTTGAAAGCATATGCCCATAATGCATCATCAAGTCTTAATGACCAATCTTTTCCTGCCCTCACCGTCTTTTCTAATATGTGCTTTATTTCTCGATCGAGATCTCAACTTGGCCACGGATGATACGGGTCGCCACTTTGTGTGTGATTGAATACTTTGTCAAAAGAGCTTTCAATGCTTTGTTACAAAAAGTGGGCACCACCATCACCGATTATTGCTCGGGGAATCCAAAGCAAACAACGTTGCTTTTCAAAAATCCTATCACCACTTTGTGATCATTGGTTCTACATGGAATTGATTCTATCCATTTCGATACGTAGTCAACACCAACCAATATGTATTGATGGCCAAAAGAAGGTCCCAAAGTCGATACCCCATACGTCAAAAATCTCAACCACTAAAATTGGATTTAATGGCATCATGTTCCTTCGTAATGCTCCCATTCGGACACCTATCACACGAAGAATGTAAAGCATCTCGAAATATACCAATAAAACCACATTGTAGAAACTTTAGTCAGCTTTCTTAGACCGAAATGGCCTCCACAAGCTTGTTCATAGAAAGGATATTCAATTTCACTTTCGGGACACATCGTCTAACAATTTGGTGCACAATACTTAAACAAATACATCCCAAAAGAAATTCTTTATCTCTCGCAGAATTTGGCCTTGTCTTAAATGCTCCTGGAAGTTTACTCAGTAATAAGATAATTAACTATATCAAGATACCAAGTAATACTTCCACATTCATTAATTGTTCATCCTAAACGACTCATTCAATGGTAATGGCTCAAAATGTAGAGAGAGATGGTCCGCCACAACATTTTCGTCCCTTTTTATCTTTGAATTCCAAGTCAAACTCCCGCAAAAGTAACACCCAACGAATTAGTCCGCTTTCATCTTTCATGGTAAGATATTTAAGAAGCATTTATCCGTGAATATAATTATTTTACAACCAATGAGATACGATCGAAATTTTTCCAATGCAAACACTACTAGCATTTCTTTTCGAGTTGAATAGTTCAACCGCGCATCATTTAATGTCATACTAGCATAGTAAATAACATGAGGAATTCGATCAACCCTTTGTCCTAATACGCTCCTACCGCATAATCGATGCATCACACATGAGCTCAAATGGTAAGCTCCGAATGGGTGATGATGTCAACAATCGCTTTAATTTTTCAAAAGCCACAAGACATGAATCATTAAAGATAAAGTACATCCTTAGCAAGTAAATTGCATAAACTTTCTAAAATCTTTAATGAAACGCCTATAAAAACCAAGAAAGATCTTACTTCTCCGACTGTTTGGAGGAAGATTAGAAATGAGATCCACCTTGGCTTTGTCAACCTCAATACCTTTGCTCGAAATGATGGACAATACCTTGTTTTACCATAAAATGGCACTTCTCCCAATTTAAGACTTCTTCTCGATACATCTCTCGCATAACTAGTGTTAGATGACGTAAACATCGATCAAACGAGTCACCAAAGACAAAAAATCATCCATAAAGACTTCAAGAATCGCTCAACCATATCGTAAAAATGCTCAACACGCATCGTTGAAATGTAGCATTACATAATCCAAATGGCATTCTCCTATATGTAAAAAAAAGGGCAAGTGAAAGTGGTTTTCTCGATCTTTTTAAATCGATTATATCCCAGTAGCCATCTGTAAAGCAATAAAATTCATGCTAATCTATCAAGCATTCGATCGATAAATGGTAAAGGAAAATGGTCTTTACGTGTGAATTCAATTTTCTATAATCAATGCATACACGCCATCCCGTAGTCACTCTAGTATCAATTCATTATTAGATTGGTAATCATGACTCCCGACTTTTGTGACAACTTCAGACAGGATCGAACTATCGTAAAAATGATACCGCATCTAATAACTTCAACAACTTCTTTCATATTGTGATTTAACCGACGTTGCATTTCCTAGTAGATTTGGCATTTTCATCGAGGTGAATGTAATGCATGCAATCTGCAGGTTTATACCTTTATGCTCCATCCTAATGCCCTTTGTGCTCTTTCAAAACATCCAACAACTTACCTTTTTGTTCGTCATTAGGATGATGAGATGATTACCTAGAGTACTTTCTTCCCCAAAAATGCATATTCCAATGGTTTGAGCTCGAGTTTGGTGATTCGATGATGGGATGAGTTTCTTTTCCGATAGCTAGTTGTTCAACTCTTGACTTCCATTTATTAGTGTCCATGGACTCAAGTAAGGCGCACCTCATCGACCGATCTGTCAATATCAAAATCCAAACCAAAGTGAGTTAAACATGTTTGTAAAGCGATCATCACTAAAAATAAAAGTATTATCAACTATTGTTTCAATTAAATCCACATCAACAATTCCATCATCTCAGAGGTTGTTTGGCAATGTTGAAGATGTTCACTCCATAGTCATATTGCCAAAGGACAACCGCATATTTCCTACATTGAATGTGAGCATCCGCAAGAAAGGTCGGCCTAGAATAATGGGGAATCCTCGTATTGAGTGTCAATTACAATGAAATCAACAGGAAAATAAAACTTGTCTACCGGATAAGCACGTCCTCCACAACGCCACGAGGTATTTTCGTGGACCGATCTGCAGTTCGTAACACCACCTGAGTCGGTGTAATTCTCCCACCCAAGTTTCACAAATACAATAAGGCAACAAATTTACACTAGCTCCTAAATCCAACAAAGCATTCTCAATTGTGTGGTTCCTATGCTACATGAGATAGTGGGAGCCTCTTTGCATTTTAAAGGAATTTTATGTTGGAGTATAGAACTAACGCTTTTAAAAATGCCTTCTTTAACATGCATATTTCTCTTTTTAAGTACAAAGGTCTTTAAGAAACTTGGCATAAGATGGAACTTGCTTAATAGCATCAAGCAAAGTGGATGTTAACACTTACCCTTTCAAGATTTCGAGAATCTCACCCATTTTCCCTTCTTTCCTTTCGCTAACCTCCGAGGAAATGGAGCTTAACGTATTCTCGTGGGTTTCTTCTTTCTCCTCCCGTGGTGAGTCCTCAACATTCACAGTACAATTTGATTTTCTTTTGTCACCGATCTCCACTTTGTTGTCGACTTCTTTCCTTTTCGCAAGGTCATGACCGCTTTGACCTCTCCACGCCGCTTTGCTTATGCACTCCTTTAGATTAGGCACTTGACTTGGAAATTTACCTTTCTCAACGGTCATTGCCAAGGTCCGAATCAAGAAGCAAGTTGTCCCACCATCTTCTCAAGGCTTGAAACTTGCTCGCTCTCAACTCATTTCGTAGTCCATCAATGCGGTTCTTGTTCAATCGTGGAGTGAGTAACATTCTTGAAATTCGGAATGCATCCTCCCATGGTTGAGAGTAGTTCCTGATTGTAAACGAGGCTTGAGGAATTTGTTGCGGAGCTGAATTCTTGAGTCCTCGAGACCATGAAAATTGGGCTCCATCCAGGTTATATGTGTTGGAGTATGGGTTGTAGATGGCTTTCTCATTACACCTATGGCATTGATCTCGAGTATGGTCATTTTTAGCAATGATAACGACGCTATTTGTCGAGCAAGACCTTCAACCATCTCCTCGACTTCTTTGATTCCCGATTCGCCAATTTCAACCTCATTCACTCCTTTAATCCTTCTAGTATTCCCGAGTGATCGACTTCGTTGGGAATTGTCCGCTTGTCAAAAACTCCCAAATTTCGATGCACTTTTGACATTAGCTCTCCTCCACTCTGCCATTAGCCATTCTTGTACATTCGCAATAATCCCTCCAAAAAGTATTGGCATTGCCATTTCTCGTACATGATGGACACTTCAAGAGTAGTCCATCAATCGCTCCCACGCTTCAAAAATTGCTCGCCCTCTCTCCTAAACTCCGAGATTTCCTCGCGAATAAGCATTTGTTTTATGACTGGGAAATATTTATTTAAAAATTTAGTGACCATTTGTTCCTGATTTAAACGCTATCGGCAAATGTATTAAGCCATTAACGTTTCATCCTTTAAAGAAAATTAATAATCTAAGTTTAACATCATCATCCGAAAATTCTCATATTTAAATGTTTGACAAATAGCATGAAAATCATTCAAATGATTATATGTCCTCATTTTCTGTGCCATAAAATGTGGGAGACAATTTAGACACTGTGCTTTAGTTCAAAACTCCTAAGCACATTTGGGTATCTTATGCATGATGCTCAAATTTAAAGACCGAAATAATCCTTAAATGGCCTCTCCTGGCTTGTAAATCCATTTTACTTTTTACTTGTTTGTGTGTGTTTTCTTTCATATGCTCAAGACAGAATAATGACCACTCACGCAAAAATAAATAAAATAAAATTAAAGATAGAACAAAACAAATAAAAATATAAGAGGAGAAATTACGATACTAACCTTATCATATTAAAACCTTTCTATAAAAATTCACAAAAACAAATACGTGAAATTAACTAAAAATTAAATTAAAACTTAATAAAGAAAATTAAATTAAGATAAAAAAATTAAAAAGAAAAATAACTTAAAAATTAAATCGTAATCAGAAAGAGAAAGAAAAGAAATACTAACCTTTAAATGTAGATTCACTTTTTTATTTTTATTTTTTAAAGAAAAAAATACAAGAAAATAATTAAATGGAATTATTCACAAAAATTAATTCTATGAATTAAAATTACTTACCTCCCAAGCGCCAAAAACTTGTTAAATTTTAAATGTTCAAAGTCAATCATTGTAAGATGATCTGGTGACGAGTTGATCCCACGAGGTGGATTTTAATTGTGTAGAATTAATTTTGTAAATGTGATTGGATTTATGGTGAAATGATTTGGAATACGCTAAAACTTAAATTAAAACGATTTAATAAATTCTAAAATTGGTATTAAATGGTAATAAATTGACGAGAATTATATCAAATGACGACTTATCCTGATCCGTATCAACGCATCATGGGCTAAATAATCCGTATTAATACCAATTAAATCATGAGGGAATCCACACCTCGAACCACGCCTAATCAATATTATCGTACAAATAATAATAACCTTATACTAGAGAAACCAAGATTCTAGACAAGATTATTATTATTTGTCAAAACATCCACAAAAACTAGAGGGAAGAGAAAATAAATTTACCAAATTAAGCCCACACATGTTGAGACTTCACCTTCAACCCAAGAAAGAAAATTACCACTCATAATCGAACTAGGCAAAATGGAAATTTATTAAAATACGAAGAAAATACAAGATGGAGAGGGAATTACAGAAAATGGATCCTAAAATGGATTCGTAGATATCAAATTGTGGGAGGCCCCTTTTATAGACATACTGAGTAAATCATACCATCTGATTAAAAATTGATTGCGCCACGTCATCACCAACAATGTTTGACCACGCGGTGAATGAATACTTTGACCCGACTTTGAACAAGAATGCGGTGAATGACAATAATCCTGCATCGTACGCGAGATTTTTCGTCACCGATACGCCGCCACGCCACCATAAACATAAGAATTTTAGTCCAACAGATCGTGACACCTCATCAAATGCCACGCCAACGGTCAATGCCACGTCATCGATCCGCTATGTGAACAAATGCAATGTATATGTGAATGCATCATTTTTCCTTTTACGCTCCTCCTTTTCACCAGTTCAAAAGTGATGTCCGTTTTTCCGTATGATCTCTCCTTTATTCTGAAATGACTATAATACCCCTAAAATACATAAAATACTTAATTAAAATCAAACACACATAATTAAATTGCAAGAAACTTAAATACATAAAAGTAAAGGTTGTTAGTAAGACTTGAAATGTAAAATGATGATTTTCTCCTTTATAAATATACATTTTCTAACACTCAACAGTGATGAGGGTTGAGATGATGTATTGTGAGAAAGTGGTGAAGATATAGTATCAAGATGATCAGAATGTTGATCATTACCTGCAGTATCAGCTTCAAAGGTGTTCAAATTGCTATTAGAAATAGGTATAGTATATTGCTGAAGAAGATTGGATTGAAATCCAGAAGATTTGGATGGAGAAGATGAACTGAAAATTGAGGAATATGGAAATGAAGTCTCATAAAAAATGACATGACTTGCTATATAGATTTTTCCAGAGGGATGGAGACACTTATAACCCTTATGCACAGAACTATACCCCAAGAAAACACATTTGGATGTATGAGAGTGAAACTTGTGTTGATTATAGTCTCTGAGAAAGGGAAAGCATGAACATCCAAATGTTCTTAAGAATTTGTAATCTGGAATGAGATGAAAGATAGACTCATAAGGAGATTTCATTGACGAGTAACTGCTTGATAAGATATGTCATGAAAGGAATCCCACCAATTTAATAGGTAGGTTGGCTTGTGTAAGAAGAGTGAGACCAAGTTCATGATATGCCTATGTTTTCTCTACAATGCCATTTTGGTTGTGAGTGTATGGACATGAATGTCCAATTTAATGCCCTCTCGCTTGAAGAAAATTAACAAATGATCTAAATTCTCCCCCACCGATCAAGACATTTGATAGTTTGTCAAGTTGTTTCTCTATTTGGTTTTTGAAAACTTTAAAGACCGATGTTGTTTCACTTTGGTTTTCAAAGGGAAGATCCAAGTAAATCTTGTGAAATCATCAAAAAGCTCACATAATATCCGTAGCCTTGTGATGAAACCATGGTCCCCATAAATCAAGATGCAATATTTCCAGGGAGACTTTGTTTTGATAGCAAGAAAATGAAGTTTGTGCATTTTTCCTATTTGACAAGCATCACAAAAATCAAAGGTTTTATTCTTATTATCCAGTTTGAAAGATGAACATGCTTTGATTACATGGCTCAAAATCTTAGAAGATGGATGTCCTAATCTTTGATGCAATACTGAGGTACTTAACAAACACTCAGAATTTTTACAAAGAGTTGCTGCAGTATGCAGACAAGAAGCATTATTTGAAAGAGTAGAATTGACAACTGAAAACATTGAAAGAGGATTGGTTGGTATTATTGACTCAGCAACAAGGCTTTGACTAGTTGCAGGAGAGACTTGATAAACAGAGGGAACTGGCTTATTAGAAGAAACTAATAGCAATTTGTATAAACCTTTTTCAGCTTTACCCTGCAGTATGATCAAATTCCTCACCTTGTCCTTCACAAAACAAAGATTATTAGTAAACTCAATCACAACATCATTATCATTAGTAAGTTTAGAGATGCTAATAAGGTTTTTAGTAATTTGTGGCACTAAAAGGATATCATTTAGCTTGAGAATTAAGGAGGCATTATGGGGATTATGTGATTTCAGTGCAGCACTTCCAACATGTGTTATATTCAATCCAGCACCATTGCCAACAACAAGTTTAGATATACCTGTAAAAGCTTCAGAAACATGCATGTTGTTGATATCATTTGTCAGATGGTGTGTTGCACCACTGTCCAAATACCAATTAGCATCAGCAGGTCCCTCTATATTAGCCAAATATGCAGACTTTGGATTTCTGTTTGGTGGTAGTCTGTAAGATCCAGATGCAATAAATTCTTCAAGCTTCCAGCAGATATTGGCAGTGTGGCCTGTTCTGAGACAGATTTGACAGGTTGGCTTAGAGACATTCCATTAAGGCTTAGTGTTCCCAGATGATCTGCTATTGTTAAATCCACCATTTCCAGCATTTGGATTCCAGTTGCCTCCTCCTCCACCTCTTTGATTATCTCCTTGAAAAGCCTTGAACTGATAATTAGTGCTATAAGCACTTCCACTATTGGCATTAAATCCAGAACCTCCATTATAACCTCCCTTCTAACCATTACTGTTACTATTTCCATTGTTACCATAACCATGATTATATCCAAAGCCATTAAAACCTCTTCCTCCAGACATATTTCCCTTTTTATAACCTCTGTTGTAAGTAAGATTAGCCTCAAAGTTTTGTTTCACATCTGTACTGGCTAGCATGTGAGTTTGTTGTTCAATCCTAGCTTCTTGAGTTAGGAGCACAGCATAAGCTTCATTTACATTCATTTTTCCTACTCCTACTTGTCCAGTAATATATGTAGCAACAGAGTTATAGTCTGGACCTAAACCAGAGAGCACATGCAAGATCAGATCATCATCACTTAATGCACTACCAGCAACAGCCATATTATCAGCAATACTTTTCATCTTAATGAAATAATCAGTAATTTTCATATCATCCTTTCTAGTTGAGTTCATCATATATCGTAAGTGCAGAAGCCTAGATTTAGATTGAGATCCAAATTGAACCTCTATAGCTTTCCACACCTCTCGAGAAGTCTCTAGATTGAAGACTAGACTGATGATACCTTCACTCATCAAGAAAGTAACTAAGAAGCACCCGATCTTGTGATCTCCAAGTTGCGACTGGATTTTCAATGATCTCGCCATCTTCAATTGAGCAATGTGAAGGAGGTGGAATGGTTGAATCATCAATGAATTTCTCAAGTCTGTTGCCACGAATTGAGGCAAGAACTTGAGATCTCCAAATCAAATAATTGGATTGATCTAGCTTAATAGGTGTATTGAAAGTGAATGTCACATGTGTCGAATTAACTGTTTGATTAATTGGCGCTTGAGAAGAAGAAGAAGCTAGATGGACTGAAGCCATTATTACTAGCTCTGATACCAAGAAGAAGAACGAGAATAATGTTTGGCAGCTGAGAAAATTAAAACCAGATCTGAATATTTTTCTAGGAATTGAATTTCATTTTAATCAAAAAACTTATTCGTATGTACAAAGCTATTGCTATTTATACTAAGCTGAAGCTCAGCACTAAACGATGTAATTAGCTGCAACTAATTCACTTATTCTCTTAACTAACTATAACAGCTT